>CM059558.1:35972542-36404221 GCA_030386875.1 Morinoia aosen | reverse complement strand
GGGAGTGTGTGTATATGAATAGCCGGTGTAATTAAGCTCGGGCAAGGTTAGATTAGTTTAGATTAGTCGTTAGTTTTAGCCTCCCTACCCAGCAACAATTGCGATCCAAAGAGAGGAAGGAGGAAGGCACCATTTAGTATGGAGTTAAGGAAACGCGGAATCTACGCAGAAAGGCATAGAAACAGTTAGTTGTGAAAGAAGATTATGAAACAAGACCAAAGTTGAAGAAGACAGTAGTAGGTGCTGAAAAACAGGACAGCAGTGAACCGAAAAAAGGTGGTCCTTAACATAACAAAAACATTTTATTTCAACAAAAAGAAGGCCTACCTAACTCTCAGCTCAGGCCCTCACATTGTCCCCCTGGGAGCGCTAGTTCCCATAGATACAATAATTGTATCCCCCTGAGGGGGCTCGGGCAAGGTAAAGTCATTTTATTTTCCTTTCTAATTTTAGGAATGAAAGATGAAAAATCTGCTGGACGATAATTGTTTTTGTTATATATATAGCTACGAGTATATTCTTTCAACGACCCTAGGGTATTGTTGCTATAATCTTTTCAAGTTACATTTATATTGTTTCCTGCAGGCTTTCGCCTCCAAGGCTGCGTACAGCTGATTTCCCATTATTGCACATTCAAAAGTTGACGCTTCTCAACCAAATATAGCCAGTTGCCAATTAATTACCTTAGTTATTGCGTTGCGAAAACTTCAAGCACAAGTTATACGTCACAAACATGTCCCATTAATGTCAGCTTAATAATGAACACGCACCCATGAAATTTTCTGCACATTAGTAAAAATGTATTTAATTTACATACTCTGGTACATTTTTATTGTGCTATAAACCGTGTTTGCTTATGTTGAATTGATGAATCGCGCAAGAACTAAAGTAATTCAAGGGAAAACTGGTTATAATCGGTTTGAGCAGTGTGACGGTTGGAAAGTGTGACTAATGGGAAATCAGCTGTGCGCAGCCGTTTTTTTAAAATCGAATTAAGAGGTGGCCATCCTGGGCCTCTCATGATTCTCCGATGGTAAATAGGAGAAACTGGTCGCGCCTTGGGAGCGCGACGGTAGTGCTCCATGCTGAGCCATGCGTGGCCACCGGTTGGGACAGAGGCGCAGGCGCGCCTATAAAGTGGACACTTCGAAGTTGCCTCATAGGAGACGCAAGGATGAAACAACCATGCATATTTGGGAGCGCTCCCAAGAATCACCGATGCCACTCCTATAATTTTTAATAGGGAAATAATCATATCTGCGTCATTCAATGGAAATGTATTGACTAGATTTGTGATTTGTTTTTGATTTTCCTAAAAAAATATGCAACTCCTGCATTGTTTTGTTTTGATATCGTTCGCTTTGTTCAGCGTAACTTACCCTAAAATCGTCCCCAGATAAAATAGCACTGCACTGTTCAGCATGGCTGCGTGTTGTTGAATGAGTACGAGTATGATCGAGTTTGTTATCGGTGCCAAAATTCCCCCAAATGCTCAGCTACTTGAACGCAAAGGCTACGTGACGTCATTCCAACGTACGCTGATGCACAATGAGCACAACTGATTTATCTCCTGTTTTAAATGTTTGCGGATGTACGGGTAAACGAAAAGAAACCTGAATTTTTCCGCAAAGAGTGACATTTGACTGAAGCAAAAAATGATTCCCTACATAAGAGGTATCTGTTGAGATACCTCTTACCTTTTTGAGATGAGTTAAAAGCAAAGTGGTATTCCTGAGCAAGAGCTTTTTTGTTTAAAGCGAAGTTATTAATTATTTGATTGCGCTTTATTGAGCACTCATGCACATAGTTTTTTTTAGCTAACTCGCTTAATTACTTTAAATAAAATAACTGAATTTTTCAGTTCGTCGTTGTTATATCCATATTGATCGAGTAAATTCGGTGGGGGTATATATCTCTCTGTCTTTCATTTATCTCTCGCTTATTTTCTTCCTTTTTAGCACTCCCCTCTTATTTTTTCTCCTTTTATTCTTCCTCTATCGAGGATTTAAATCCCCTCTTCGACGCCTGACACTCTCTTTACATCAGCAAGGAGGGACGATACACACAATGTTGAACTTAACATCATCGCAGTCTCAAACAAAAATGCAATAATAGAACTTAATACCATCGTAATCTTGAACAAAATGCAATATCAAAACTTGAGATCATCATATTGGCATACAGGAACGCAACCGTAGAACTTAACACCATCGTAACCGCAAACAAAAATCTATAGCAACGCTCTACGCAATTAAAATTACAAACAAAATTTCAATAGTAGAACTTAACACCATTGTAATCGCAAACAAAAATGCCATGACAATACTTGACACCATCATAAAAACAAACAAAATTACAATAGTAGAACTTAAAACCATAGTAATCGCAAACAAAAATGCTATGGTAACACTTGACACCCTCATAATATCAAGCAAAATTGTAAAAAAAAAACTTAACACTATCGTAATCGCAAACAAAAACGCAACAGCATAACATGACATCATCATAATAGCAGACAGAAACGCAAAAGTAGAAGTCAACACTATTTTAGTCGCAAACAAAAACACCACGGTAAAACAGGACGATATATGAATAAATTTGAAAGCGATGCTCACAGTGCACAACCACAGTGCGGGAGGCTGTCATTGGCTGTTCGTTGAAGGCCGGGCTAACGGCCGTGCAGCTTAGCTCCGCCCCCTCGTCCTCCCTGCGCATGCGCACGTCCACGCGACCCACGTTCAGTTTGCGCAGGTCCTGTGAGCCACAAAACAATCAAGAATTTGTGTTAAACCCAGTGAAATTCATCGACAATTTGACAGCATAACTAACGTAAAAGATGGTTTTTCGATTACATTACCTGTGAAATTCGTTTGATTTTCGTTTGTACAAAGTAACGTAAATTATTTTTTACCTTTGTCTTCTAAAACTCATCCACATTTTGTCAGTGTAACATAAAAAAGACGCTGTAAGCCACTGTAGCAAAATTAAAGCAGATTCTTGCTTAAATTATTGAACTTCTATGAAGGATTGAGACGAGAAATCGCCTGCAAAAGCCAGAATTATTTTCTTGAGCCCCAGAGCTTCTTGGGATATTCTTAGATATTTTCTAGTGTCCCTCGCTCCCTTTGATGAAGTAAGAAGGGTAGAAAATGCTGAATTTTACTTCCATGGCTTCGAAATTTTTATGCGCATTATTATAGCAGCGAAGGAAACATTTCATGGCTTACAATTTTTATGAAATGCAGATGAAAAATGGCAGAAAAAATGGCATCCAAAGATTTTAGAATACTGATACTATTGATGATGAGAATTGGAATACTGATACTATTGATTGAGGATTGGAATACTGATACTATTGATGGTGAGGATTGGAATACTGATACTATTGATGGTGAGGGTTGGAATACTGATACTATTGATGGTGAGGATTGGAATACTGATACTATTGATGGTGAGGATTGGAATACTGATACTATAGATGGTGAGGATTGGAATACTGATACTATAGATGGTGAGGATTGGAATACTGATACTATTGATGGTGAGGATTGGAATACTGATACTATTGATGGTGAGGGTTGGAATACTGATACTACTGATGGTGAGGATTGGAATACTGATACTACTGATGGTGAGGATTGGAATACTGATACTATTGATGGTGAGGATTGGAATACTGATACTATTGATGGTGAGGATTGGAATACTGATACTATTGATGGTGAGGGTTGGAATACTGATACTACTGATGGTGAGGATTGGAATACTGATACTATTGATGGTGAGGATTGGAATACTGATACTATTGATGGTGAGGATTGGTATACTGATACTATTGATGGTGAGGATTGGAATACTGATACTATTGATGGTGAGGATTGGAATACTGATACTATTGATGGTGAGGATTGGAATACTGATACTATAGATGGTGAGGATTGGAATACTGATACTATTGATGGTGAGGATTGGAATACTGATACTATTGATGGTGAGGATTGGAATACTGATACTATTGATGGTGAGGATTGGAATACTGATACTATTGATGGTGAGGATTGGAATACTGATACTATTGATGGTGAGGATTGGAATACTGATACTACTGATGGTGAGGATTGGAATACTGATACTATTGATGGTGAGGATTGGAATACTGATACTATTGATGGTGAGGATTGGAATACTGATACTATAGATGGTGAGGATTGGAATACTGATACTATTGATGGTGAGGATTGGAATACTGATACTATTGATGGTGATGATTGGAATACTGATACTGTTGATGGTGATGATTGGAATACTGATACTGTTGATGGTGATGATTCTAAAACCTTTTTTTGATGTAGAAACCGAGTTTCATGCAAAAAAAGTTACACCTCTCAATCAAATCCTTTTGTAGAACATGCAAAAAAATTTTTTCACTGACCCGAAATAATCTTTGATAACTTTTAATACACTGAATGGGTTTTCAGAAACAAAACGGCAATAGAATACTGAAATTTATATTTTATATTTGTCACCTCCGTATTCCTGGTACAACAGTGAGAATAAGAATCAGAGGATAGAGTAAAATTCATCCTGCTCTGACTCTGCCGCCAAGATGACGAAATGGACAAAGGAACAATTAGCTTTCATAAGCACTGAATACTCCTCTAATAGAAGGAGCATTGTCCTCGCCCAGCGAGGCTTCAAGAGAGAGTACAACCTGAGAAGTTCTCCGTCAAAAGAAGGACTGACTTAACTCAAGGATGCCATCATCTTAAAAATAAGACTGATCGTTCCCACCCTCACCAGCGCTGCAATGAGAAGCATGCAAACACGCGCCCAATGTTGCTTGCAGTCGAATGGACCCCACATGTACAATGGCATCTTCAAAAATTACTTCAAATAAAAGATATAAATTTCAGGATTCTACTGCCGTTTGGTTTTCTCAAATCTGTTCATTGTATCAGAAGTTATTAAAGATTTTTCTGGCCCCATATTTAAAAAATACCCTGTATAATCCAATTTAACAACATATGTACAAAATTCTACATGTCGATGTAAATTTAAATTCAAAAGGTAAAATTTAGATACCTGAGGCTGATACGTGCTAGCACATTTTGTTCGGAACTTCATTCAAGACGTGACCGCAGCTGACCTCAAAACGCAACAAGTTTGAGCGTCAGATTCCTCACCTACCTGCCACTGTTCGCTTCATCTAATCTCCAGTGCCGTGTAATGCATTCAGGCAACGTAACGTTTACGGTTACACTTCAGCCCAGGTTCGCGTGCTGTACTGCTGTATGTCGTACTGTTTTGCGCGCTAGAACATCGTCACCGCCTCTGTAGGCTGCCTGTCCGGAGGGACCCGTGTACGTGTGGGAGCTTCTCGGACCGTCGCATTGATGGCCCAGACCGGGTAACCGTGAAGTGTGCCAGGAACACTTTTACGGTGTATCAATTATGAACTATAACGTTCTGGTCCTCTGAGCAAGAACCTGATAAATTTTCACTTTAAATGCCGTGTATTGTTTAGATCAACGTGTAGCTATTACTATTTAAATTTCATACGTTCAATTACTATTGCCCCGACTGTAATTGTGACTGTAACTGTAATTTACTAAGAAATTTCATTTATAGGCATAAAAGTGTGCGCTGGGTGGGAGATGCCTGGAGGGAGGAGTCGGGAGTGGTCTCTAGTTTGAAATAAAACTTTCCTTAGAGCCCTTGACTTTTCTTCAATCTTTCATTATTTTGCGCATGGCGCTGTAGACAGGATATACTCAGACTCCCTCTCGTCTTGGTATAACTCCTGATAGGTAGTGGGCGTGACGCTGGTGTCTGTTTTGTTACTGAGTTGTCATGTGCTTGCGTGAGCTTCTGGGGCTAGAATGGGTGAATATAGGATGAGGATCTCATTTAATTTCCCGTTTACATTTAATTTTGTACGATTCTGTCGAAGGAAATGTAATTCTTGTGTTCGACAAATTTTCACTTTGTGAGGCTATCTGCCTAATTTTCACTTTGTGAGGCTATCTGCCTAATTTTCACTTTGTGAGGCTATCTGCCTAATTTTCACTTTGTGAGGCTATCTGCCTAATTTTCACTTTGTGAGGCTATCTGCCTAATTTTCACTTTGTGAGGCTATCTGCCTAATTTTCACTTTGTGAGGCTATCTGCCTAATTTTCACTTTGTGAGGCTATCTGCCTAATTTTCACTTTGTGAGGCTATCTGCCTAATTTTCACTTTGTGAGGCTATCTGCCTAATTTTCACTTTGTGAGGCTATCTGCCTAATTTTCACTTTGTGAGGCTATCTGCCTAATTTTCACTTTGTGAGGCTATCTGCCTAATTTTCACTTTGTGAGGCTATCTGCCTAATTTTCACTTTGTGAGGCTATCTGCCTAATTTTCACTTTGTGAGGCTATCTGCCTAAGTATCAATTTGTGAATTTACGCTATTATTAGGGCTTTATCAGCATCATGGCAAGCGCAGAAGGGCAATCAGTTGATGTCTCAATGGCTATCAGAGCTGGGAAACGCCAGTCTGCTACGAAAACTGTGCAGAAAGTTGATGAGCTATTAGTTGGCGATCTGAGCCTGCAAGAGTGTAATTTTTATATTGATAAACTTGAAAGTTTGCATTCCGATTTGTGTAGCATGGATAGGGACATTTCTGTGATAAAGATGCAGGATGGGTCTTGGTCACAAACCACGTATCTTGCGGAGGCAGAGATTAGTGAGCGGTATCTTGACAAGTTAAAATATTCTATAGTCGCTCTGAAATCACGCCATGCTTCTTTGTCGCCTGTCCAGTCTGCTCCTGTTCAATTAGGATCAAATCATAAAGTTGTCTTGCCCAATATTGAGTTGCCGTGTTTTGATGGTAAACCAGAGTCTTATAACAAATTTATTGTGTCTTTCGAAAATCTAATTGCAAAGTATAATTTATCTTCGTTCGAGAAATTCTCTTACTTGTCGAAACAGCTCACTGGCCCTGCTAAAAAGTTGGTAGAGTCTTTAAGTTTGAACGAACTAAAGTTTGAAAGTGCCAAAGAGCTTCTAAACGAAGCCTACTCAAACAAACTCGATCAGCAGTTCTCGGTGATTACCCAACTCTGTAGTCTGAGATTAAGTTCAGGTTCGGCTGATGCTTACACTTGGATAGGAGAAGCTCGATTACTTGACGAGCAGATTAATTCTCTTGAGATAACGGCTGACGTGTTTATTCAATATTTCATGTGGCATAGTTTAAATGATCAATTTAGAAAGCAATTGACTTCAATTACGCAAGAAAGTCGTCCTTCATGGTCAAAAATAAAGCAAGCTATGTTCGAAGCGAACTCTCGCTATATTGAAGCAGAGAAAATTTCTGCTGTTTCTGAGCGTACATCTACGTCAGCTGCAACGTTTGTGAAAGTTCCTAGTACTCCAAAGTTTACTTGTACCCTGTGTACTTACGATAAAGGTGAAGAAAGGGGTCACAAACTTAGTCAGTGTCCGAGGTATGCCGAAACGGAGGCTAAAGTTAAGAAACTTAGATCTATTGGCGGCTGCGTAAAGTGCGGATTAACTAACCACGCAACAAAGTCTTGCGCTTTCAGGTTCATGAAGAACTGTTTGAAGTGTGGTGGGTCGCACATGTCCTATCTTTGCTTTAAGGATTGTAAAACGGCGTCAGATGCCACAAATCGCACGAATAGTAAAGATAAATTTGTAACAAAGACTACGGCTGCTAATGTAGTTTCGACCGTTTCAATGATAACTGATTCTTATAATGATGTGATCTTACCTACTGCTACGGTGTATGCCAAGCGAAAAAAGGGTAAATCAGCCATGAGAGTATTCAAAGATATTGGCTCTCAATCAACCTTTGTCAGAGGCACTCCTAAGTCTATTCCTAATGCCAAAGTTCTAAATCACGTGAAGATTAATATCAAAGGCGTAAACTCTGTAAAACCATGTGAAGCTCCTGTTGTAGAATTTCCTGTAGATGTTCCTGGTCAAGGACAACAAAAGATCAAAGCTATCTGTGTGCCAACCTTGAATACGGAATTTCTTGCACGTGGGTTGGGTGAACTTGTGACCGAACTTGAAAGCAAGGGAATTAAACTAGCAGATAAAAAACTTAACTCTGATTCTGTTGATGATATCTCTATTTTGTTGGGGAGTGACCAAAGTCATATTCTGCCATTGGTTCAACATAATTTTAAAATTGCTCATAATGAGTTTTCTGTTATGTACGAAACGCCATCTGGGGTAATGTTGTCTGGTAGCGTTGCCGACTATGTGTCTAATATTGCAGCTATACCCGATTTTTTGTGCAAGAAGGATTGACTATCTGTAGGTGGAGCTGTGGTGGATATTCTGGAAGATAAAGAAATTATGGATCAGCATGTTATTGATAATGCCACTCAGAATACGTTGAATGACCTATATTTTCAGTTAGTAGGAGTTCACGATGAAAATGAATCTGAAATTACAGGCGAAAATGAGCATTTGCTCAGTAAAATTCTTCAAGAGATTGAACGTGATCCTAGCACTGGAAGGCTTATAGTACCAGCTTTGTGGAGAACAGAGCTAGAGCATTTACTTTCTCATAATTTGAAACTTGCTACTTCAATTTTGAAAGCACATCACAAGCGGCTTTCTGTTCATAAATTGAAACAGTATGATGCTGTAATCAAAGAGCAAATACGCTCTAAAGTTATTGAAGAGGTAAATTTAAGTGCTGAAGCCAATAAAAACCAAATATCCTTTTTACCACACAGCGCCATCTTCAGAGAAGTTGCGAAATCCACAAAATGTAGAATTGTATTTTTATCGAATTTGAAAGAGTCCGTGTCATCTAATCTGTCGCATAATCAGATCTCGAAGCCGGGTGTCAATTTAAATCACAAATTGCAGATGGCACTCCTGTTGTTGAGGTTCGATAATAATTTAGTAACTTTTGACTTGCAAAAGGCGTTTCACCAGTTATTGCTACGCGATGATGATACTTTAAAACTTAGATTTTTGTGGTTTCGAAATGTTTCCAAAAATGACTTTACCATAGTGGGATATAAAATGTGTCGTGTGCCCTTTGGTATGAGATATTCAACTTTTTTGTTAATGATTTCTTTGTATTATATCCTTGTTCACGATTGTTCTAATGATTCCGATGATGTCCAAGTCATTAAGTTGTCGCTCTATGACTTAGCGTACGTGGATAATCTAGCGTACACACACAACTCGGAGTCGGCTCTAGTGGACGCAATTAAGGTGGCTAAAGGGACCTTAGAAGGATACGGATTTTCTTTGCAGCAATTTGCGAGTAACTCTCCCTGCTGCCGTGCGTTCTTGAAAAATAATTTGAATGAAGAGCTTACGGAGTCTGTCCAGTTGCTAGGTATGTTGTGGAATACTAGCAGAGATAGCCTGAAGACTCGTAAATGTTTTTTGAATCCACTGGCTAATACCAAGAGAAGTGTTTTGAGTACGTTGCAGGCTAATTTTGATCCGTTCGGAGTCAATCTCCCATTGATGAATAGAGCAAAGTTATATTTGCATGACTTGCAGTGTGACCAGGCCCGCGGATGGGACGTAGTCTTTGATCCTGCACTGGTAAAATTGTGGTCTAACATTTGTAAGCAAGTCAATAACGCGGCAGAAAGTGAGCTGCCAAGATTCATAGGTTCACGTACCGATAAATTTTCGCTAGTCGTGTTCACCGATGCCAGTAAGGACTTTTTGGGGTGTGTAATCTACCTTGTTAATGATGCTACCATGTCTGTAAGTTTTATTCTTGCTAGAAATAAGTTAGTGTCCAAAAACTTGAAAACGAAGTCAATCCCGATCCTGGAACTAACTGCTCTGTCTTTCGGCGTAGAAACTTTGATTGATGTGTATTCTGACCTAACGTCTGCGGTTAGGCCTGTTGAAATCACGGGTCTTAAAGCTTTCACGGATTCGGTGATTTCACTTTGCTGGATAAAATCCAAAGAAGTTTACCATGATAAAATTGATAAGAAAAATGTGTTCATTAATAATAAGCTAAATGCTATTGCCAACGTTTGTTCAAAGCATCCTGTAAATTTTGATCATGTTTCTGGCAGTATGAATCCGGCAGATTGTCTCACTCGTACCGTGTCAGCTGGACAACTTAGGAAAATGAATTATTTAATTGGCCCCACTGTTACCGAACTTGAGTCGGAACATGCGGTCTGTGTGCCGAGTTCAACGCCCAACGCGAGGTGCGCTGCTAATGTATCGTGGGCGAATTCGGTAACAGAGCCAGTCGTAGCTCTGGACAGATTTTCTTCTTTTAAGAAATTAGTCAAATGTGTCTCCTATGTGTTTAAGTTTTTAAATTTAAAGTGTGGATGGCCACGGACTCAATCTACAAATGAAAATGTTAACCTTGATAGCTATAATTATGTACTGAAATGTGCGCAACGACAGTCATTTCCGAGCGCCTATGAATCTCTTGCTAGCAAAAAGTGTGACGATCCCTTAATTTTACAAATGAATCTTTTCTTGGATGGTCAGGGTGTGATTCGCATTCAAATTAAACTTAAAAAGCTTAAATCAAGTTATGGTGAGCGTTGCCCTGTTTTGTTGGACAAACGATGTCCAGTCGCTAAAAGCATAATATGGGACGTTCACACATCGTCCGGTCATTCAGGAATTTATAAAACATTGTCGCTTTTGCGCAAAGAGTTCTGGGTGACGAATGGCTTTGTCGTTGTTAAAAAGATTCTGAAGAGCTGCATAACTTGTAGAAGACTTAATAATCGTACTCTGAAACTAAACCAAAGCGCATATAGAGATTTTAGAATTAACCCAGAATGTGTCCCATTTCGAAATATATGTATTGACCACTGCGGCCCATTTTTTGTAAAAAACTCTGTAAATGTTAATGAGAAAGTGTATGTGCTGGTAGTGGCTTGCTTTTGGTCACGTGCGGTCAACCTTATCATGTGTAAGATGATAGACAAAAACTCTTTCGTGCGAGCTTTGCAAATGCACATATTCGAGCAAGGGTTGCCGTCAATTATTGTAAGTGACAATGGAAGCCCAATTGTGGCGGGGGTAAATGAAACTATATCCTATTTAACGGACGAAATTTCGTTAAAATTTCTAGAGTCGCAAAACATTGAGAAACTGCAGTTTCATCCATTTCCTGCAGGTGCTTCCAAACTTGGTGGCTTCATTGAATCGCTCGTTAAGCAGGTGAAGCGTATAATTACTGCGTCAATAGGGAAAACGGTGCTGCCAGCGTCTGATTTCGAACTTTTAGTGGCTCAAGCTAAGATGCTAATAAACAAAAGACCGGTGGCTTTCCAGAATTCTCTTGCTAAACTAGATACAGACGTGTCCGCTCTGAATGCGATTACGCCAGAATTAATTGTAAAAGGGCGGGAAATAACTTGTCTGAATATTTTACCTCCATTGAGTGCAGAGCTGGACGATGATTATATTTTGCTCAACAGTCAGAAAGAGATTGTTCAAAGATTTTCGAAGTTGAGACGGGTTTCATGTAAGTTGAAAAATTTATATCAAAGTGAATTCGTCGCAAACCTCTTTCACCAAGCAACTAACCGTAAGAATCGATATAAACATCAAACTCATCTTGAACTAAAGCCTGGCGATTTAGTTAGCATAAAGACGGATCATTTCAAACCCTTTGATTTTCCACTGGCAGTCGTAGTTGCAGTAGAAAAAAATGATACAGACGAGATCGTTGCTGCATCTGTTCGAAAAGCTAACTCTGAGGTAATCCGGCGACACGTGGAAGATCTTATTTTCTTGTCAGAATCGTGTGGTTTAAGGGAACCTCAAGAACACGGGAGCAATGACGAACCCCGAGAAGTTAGGCGTTCTAGAAGATTAGCTTCCAAATTTTGTTGATGTTCTTAGAATTAAATGTCTCTAAATTAATGTTCTGCGTTGCTTTGTTGGTCAGGATCTTGGTTTACGAGTTTAGATCCTGATCTATTGTTAGTATGTAAGGTGTTCTTCATGAAATGTTTGTTTCACATTGTCAACAATGTTCACCTCGGCCCTCCAATGTACAAAATTCTACATGTCGATGTAAATTTAAATTCAAAAGGTAAAATTTAGATACCTGAGGCTGATACGTGCTAGCACATTTTGTTCGGAACTTCATTCAAGACGTGACCGCAGCTGACCTCAAAACGCAACAAGTTTGAGCGTCAGATTCCTCACCTACCTGCCACTGTTCGCTTCATCTAATCTCCAGTGCCGTGTAATGCATTCAGGCAACGTAACGTTTACGGTTACACTTCAGCCCAGGTTCGCGTGCTGTACTGCTGTATGTCGTACTGTTTTGCGCGCTAGAACATCGTCACCGCCTCTGTAGGCTGCCTGTCCGGAGGGACCCGTGTACGTGTGGGAGCTTCTCGGACCGTCGCATTGATGGCCCAGACCGGGTAACCGTGAAGTGTGCCAGGAACACTTTTACGGTGTATCAATTATGAACTATAACGTTCTGGTCCTCTGAGCAAGAACCTGATAAATTTTCACTTTAAATGCCGTGTATTGTTTAGATCAACGTGTAGCTATTACTATTTAAATTTCATACGTTCAATTACTATTGCCCCGACTGTAATTGTGACTGTAACTGTAATTTACTAAGAAATTTCATTTATAGGCATAAAAGTGTGCGCTGGGTGGGAGATGCCTGGAGGGAGGAGTCGGGAGTGGTCTCTAGTTTGAAATAAAACTTTCCTTAGAGCCCTTGACTTTTCTTCAATCTTTCATTATTTTGCGCAACATACAGAAGCACTAGGTGATTAAATGAACTAGAATATGTCATCAACAACTGTTTGAATACTTTTTTATTAAATATCATACAACACCATATAATATTTATAGCAAATTACTCAATATGAGCAATTATTCAAAACTTAGTACAATTCAACACATGAAATAATTTACCACCCCAGATTGTATATTCCTTATATTCTCTTTATTATTCATTACGCCTAATTATCATATAATGTCTAATTTATTTCTTCAATGTGTTAACTGATGACGTTTTTCGGGGTTTCAGTTTTTCGGTTTTCGGTTGCACAGTTTTTGGTTTCAGGGTTTCACAGTTCCTTCGTTGTTCTCAATTTCTTGATTTTTCGGTTTCTGGAACTCACGGGTTTTCGGTTCTTCTATTTCCAGTTTTCCATTCTTTTGGTTTCTCGTATCCTCATTTTTGTTGTTGTTGTCTGAGTTCCTCATTTTTTTAGCTTATTTTTTTTTCCGAGGTTTCAGTTTAAAAGTGTCTCAGTTTTCCAGACTTCCGTTTTGCATTCCCAGTCTTGCATGATACGGGTTGGAAAAAAAAAAAATCAGTCCAAAGTTTTAAAATCCTTCAAAATATTCCCGTTTGTGGGAAGACAAACAATAAATTACGAATAGAAAACCAAAACAAGTGTTCGAAGTAAAGATTGTTCACAATCAACGGGAAGAATTAGTCATCACTCTCACGAATTATGACTCACAATCAATTCAAAATGAAATGAGTACCTTAAACATGAGCGATAAAAAATTAAACCAACCTTATATATACAGTAGAAGACACTCAACCAGCCTTATGCTGCAAAAACAATTCAAACAACCTTATTCAACAAAAACCACTCAAAAAATCTTGTACAACAAAACCACTCAACCAATCTTATACAATAAAACCACTCAACAAATCTTATACAATAAAACCACTCAACCAATCTTAAACAATAAAAACAAATAAGCCAATCTTATACAAAAACCCCCACTCAACCAATCTCACACATCCATACACTGTCAACCAACACATGAGAAAGGTAGCCGTGCGACTGTCAAGAAGACCAGACTCGGTGCCGAGTGGTGCAGTCATCAGGGGCTGCAGGCCATGCAGCTCATTAACGCAATTATATTTCTCAAATTATTGAATGGGATTGCCTTATTATCACTGAATTACGCTGATAGGACATGTGATTAATTTGGGTATAGACTAATTGGGGTGCAGGCTGATTAGGGTGCAGGCTAATTGGGGTGCAGGCTGATTGGGGTGAAGGCTGATTGGGGTGCAGGCTGATTGGGGTGCAGGCTAATTGGGGTGCAGGCTAATTGGGATGCAGGCTGATTGAGGTGCAGGCTAATTGGGATGCAGGCTAATTGGGGTGCAGGCTGATTGAGGTGCAGGCTAATTGGGATGCAGGCTAATTGGGGTGCAGGCTAATTGGGGTGCAGGCTGATTGAGGTGCAGGCTAATTGGGGTGCAGGCTGATTGGGGTGCAGGCTGATTGGGGTGCAGGCTAATTGGGGTGCAGGCTAATTGGGGTGCAGGCTGATTGGGGTGCAGGCTAATTGGGATGCAGGCTGATTGGGGTGCAGGCTTATCGGGGTGCAGGCTGATTGGGGTGCAGGCTAATTGGGATGCAGGCTGATTGGGGTGCAGGCTGATTGGGGTGCAGGCTAATTGGGGTGCAGGCTGATTGGGGTGCAGGCTAATTGGGGTGCAGGCTGATTGGGGTGCAGGCTGATTGGGGTGCAGGCTAATTGGGGTGCAGGCTGATTGGGGTGCAGGCTGATTGGGGTGCAGGCTAATTGGGGTGCAGGCTGATTGGGGTGCAGGCTAATTGCGGTGCAGGCTGATTGGGGTGCAGGCTGATTGGGGTGCAGGCTAATTGGGGTGCAGGCTGATTGGGGTGCAGGCTAATTGGGGTGCAGGCTGATTGGGGTGCAGGCTAATTGGGTTGCAGGCTGATTGGGGTGCAGGCTAATTGGGGTGCAGGCTGATTGGGGTGCAGGCTGATTGGGGTGCAGGCTAATTGGGGTGCAGGCTGATTGGGGTGCAGGCTGATTGGGGTGCAGGCTAATTGGGGTGCAGGCTGATTGGGGTGCAGGCTAATTGGGGTGCAGGCTGATTGGGGTGCAGGCTGATTGGGGTGCAGGCTAATTGGGGTGCAGGCTGATTGGGGTGCAGGCTAATTGGGGTGCAGGCTAATTGGGGTGCAGGCTAATTGGGGTGCAGGCTAATTGGGGTGCAGGCTAATTGAACAGAAAACAAACGAGCCACACACTCATGAGGCAATACACGGCACTGATGAATTTCAAAGTAACTCAAGCGCTAATTTAAAATCAATTTAGAAAACATTATGAATTCATTGAAATTTATCGATCAGAAAGTGGCCAGTGTTGACACTAGGAGCAGTTGCCAGTGTTGACAGTAGGAGCAGTTGCCAGTGTTGACACTAGGAGCAGTTGCCAGTGTTGACACTAGGAGCAGTTGCCAGTGTTGACACTAGGAGCAGTTGCCAGTGTTGACACTAGGAGCAGTTGCCAGTGTTGACACTTGTAACACATGAAAGAAACAATATGTTTCAATATATTATATTGACCCATACAGCAACACGATCCTTGCAGCAACGCAACCTTTCCAGCTACACGGCTTGCAGCAACACGACCCTTGCAGCAACACGACCCTTGCAGCAACGCAACCCTTTCAGCTACACGGCTTGCAACAACGCGACCCTTGCAGCAACGCAACCCTTGCAGCTACGCGGCTTGCAACAACATGACCCTTGCAGCTACACGGCTTGCAACAGCACGACCCTTGCAGCAACACGACCATTGCAGATACACGGCTTGCAACAACGCGACCCTTGCAGCAACGCAACCTTTGCAGATACACGTCTTGCAACAACATGACACTTGCAGGAACACGCTTGCAATAACATGACCCTTGCAGCTACACGGCTTGCAACAGCACGACCCTTGCAGCTACACGACCATTGCAGATACACAGCTTTCAACAACACGACCCTTGCGGCTACACAGCTTGCAACAACACGACCCTTGCAGCAACACGGCTTGCAGCAACACGGCCTTTGCAGAAACACGACCCTTGCAGCAACACAACCCTTGCAGCAACACGACCCTTGCAGCAACACAACCCTTGCAGCAACACGACCCTTGCAGCAATGCAACCCTTGCAGCTACACGGCTTGCAACAACGCGACCCTTGCAGCAACGCAACCCTTGCAGCTACACGTCTTGCAACAACATGACCCTTGCAACAACATGACTCTTGCAGGAACACGGCTTGCAACAACATGACCCTTGCAGCTACACGGCTTGCAGCAACTCGGTTTGCAGCAACACGACCCTAGCAGCAACACGGCCTTCTCAGCAACACGACCCTTGCAGCAACACGGTTTGCAGCAACATGGCTTGCAGCAACACGGTTTGCAGCAACATGGCTTGCAGCAACACGGTTTGCAGCAACATGGCTTGCAGCAACACGGTTTGCAGCAACACGACCCTTTGCAGCAACACGGCCTTTACAGTAACACGACCCTTGCAGCAACACGGTTTGCAGCAACATGGCTTGCAGCAACACGGTTTGCAGCAACACAGCTTGCAGCAACACGGTTTGCAGCAACACGACCCTTGCAGCAACACGGCTTGCAGCCACACGACCCTTACAGCAACACGGCTTGCAGCAACACGACCCTTGCAGCAACACGATTTGCAGCAACATGGCTTGCAGCAACACAACCCTTGCAGCAACACGGCCTTTGCAGTAACACGACCCTTGCAGCAACACGGCTTGCAGCAACATGGCTTGCAGCAACACGGCTTGCAGCAACACAGCTTGCAGCAAATCGGTTTGCAGCAACAGGACCCTTTGCAGCAACACGGCCTTTACAGTAACACGACCCTTGCAGCAACACAGTTTGCAGTAACATGGCTTGTAGCAACACGGTTTGCAGCAACACAGCTTTCAGCAACACGGATTGCAGCAACACGACCCTTGCAGCAACACGGCTTGCAGCAACACGACCCTTGCAGCAACACGGCTTGCAGCAACACGACCCTTGCAGCAACACGGTTTTCAGCAACATGGCTTGCAGCAACACAACCCTTGCAGCAACACGGCCCTTGCAGTAACACGACCCTTGCAGCAACACGGTTTGCAGCAACATGGCTTGCAGCAACATGGTTTGCAGCAACACAGCTTGCATCAACACGGTTTGCAGCAACACAGCTCGCAGCAACACGGTTTGCAGCAACACAGCTTACAGCAACACGGTTTGCTGCAACACAGCTTGCAGCAACACGGTCTGCAGCAACACAGCTTGCAGGTCACGGTTTGCAGCAACACAGCTTGCAGCAACAGGATCTGCAGCAACACAACCCTTGCAGCAACACGGCTTGCAGCAACATTACCCTTGCAACAACACGGTTTGCAGCAACATGGCTTGCAGCAACACGACCCTTTCAGCAACACGGCTTGCAAAAACACGACTCTTGCAGCAACACGACCCTTGCAGCAACACAGTTTGCAGCATTACGGCTTGCAGCAACACAAACCTTGCATCATCACGGCTTATAACATAACGCATGAGCCACGCGCTTGGAACCGAACACAAAATGTCTCCAGTTCCTTAAGAGACACTCCAAATGTTTACCCAAGTCTTCTTTTCAAAACGTCGGCCAGTTTCTTCTTTAGATCTCTTTGATAGAGTTGCCTCTCCGGAGTCAAATGCTACCCATGCTTGAAAACATTCCAGAAATGCTTTTGAAACTTGAAATGTAGTCTTCTTCTTCTCTGAATAGTGTTGTGTGCTTGTCGGAAGCGAATTTATGCATGTGAATAATCTCCGCATGACCTGATTTTTTACTTGACGCTTTTTAGGATTTTGTTTGTATACGTCATTTTGTTCGTGGAACAGTTTTTTCTGTCATTTGTTTTTTTATATTTTGTATTTATTGAGTTGCTTGTAGGTTATGAATGATTTGTTTTTTCTATTTTTCAGTAGTTGTTTGCTATAAAATTTCCGTTTTTGGTCAAGAGGCTTACATTTTTATTGAGCAACTTATGACTAAATATAGTTATCATGATATATTCAACACGAAGATATTTGCTGTCTATATGGCGGCCAATGAAATATACGTGCAACTAAAAACTATAAATTTGTCAGTTATCGCTGCTTCAATTTACAATTCCAACATTTCAATCTCGTTTAACCTCGTTTTAACCTCGTTTTAACCTCGTTTTAACCTCGTTTTTAACCCCGTTTTAACCCCGTTTTGAACCCCGTTTTAACCCCGTTTTAACCCCGTTTTGAACCCCGTTTTAACCTCGTTTTAACCCCGTTTTAAACCCCGTTTTAAACCTCGTTTTAACCCCGTTTTAAACCTTGTTTTAAACCTCGTTTTAAACCCCGTTTTAAACCTCGTTTTAACCCCGTTTTAAACCTTGTTTTGAACTTCGTTTCAACCTTGTTTATAACCCCGTTTTTAACCTTGTTTTAAACCTCGTTTTAACCCCGTTTTAAACCTTGTTTTGAACTTCGTTTTAAACTTCGTTTTATCCTTTTTGAAAAACGTCCATTCTTAAGAACATTAGGACACCACGCACACCGCTCTTATATTCTAAATACTTTGATAATAAATTACCTAAGAGAAACTACTTTAAAATTTCGTTCAAGTGCCAAAAAAATAAATCGGTATAGGGTCTAACCTTTCTTGTTTCACCTAAACCGGTTTTTCAATAAAAAGATCACCTCAGATATATCCGTCACAGGCGTCATTGGATTTCTGCACAGCCAGAAAATTTCCATCGCGCCGTCGGCCTACCTTTACATATCCGAGCCATTTTCTGCCTTTATATGACACTTGCTTTAGAAACATTTCCAAGGCTTCAAAGTCTCCCTCACGGCGCCTATTTTCACGGGCCAAAGCCCCTTCCTCTTTCTTCTTATGGTCCATGACTCACTAAATCGTTTTCTCCAAAAAAGAAATATCGAAAATTTTAAAAGTTTCCTCGCCTGAAATGTTGCCGCTCGAGTCTCTGGGTTTTTTCTTGGAATTATCCGTTGTGTGACAGGCTGGGGCTGGCTGCAAGCTTGGCTTTTTTTGTTTGCTAAAAATGCCAAGTTTTCTTTTTAGTGTTATGTAGCTGTAGATATTGCCCTGTAATTAATTGTATTGCAGGAGTTACTTAATTTGGGGGAACAAGTTCAAGTTTAACATGAGAAGCCAAATTGTGAAAAAGTTCTCTGAGAAAATGTCCTACATGAAAAACCAGGGCTTATTCGAATAAGGCTAAACTCGTGAAAAAATGCGACGTGACTTGGAAAACGACAAATTTCAGCATCAACTTCAAGTTTCATTTAAGTACTCCAAGTTGAAAACAATTCAAATTTTATTCGTAAGAGACCAACTCTGTTAAGAAACTTCGAAATTTGTGTAAAAAAGGCCCTATATGAGGAAATAACACCTCATTTCAGCTGAAAAAAGCCAAACTTAAGACGTTTTAGTCAAAACTACAGAAATTTTGCCAGAAAAAGTAGGACCTGGCATCACCGCGGCAGACGCGGGCAACGCTCCGTAAAGCAGCTGAACAGCCCCCGCTAGTCCATTACGGAGCTGTGAATTGGCTAAGTTTCTCCAAGTGTTTCCGTGTCAAGTCGTTAAATCGCTTCAAATCCGAAATATTTTATTTCATGGGTTTTGCAACTGAATGGGAAAATATTCCGACTCCGTTAGTAATTTACATAACTCCCGGGACGTTTAAAAACACAATTTATTTCAAGTATTTCTTTAAAATTCACTAAATCTTCCCGTACATTCGCTGCCACAACATACAAGATTTGATTTCACCACAATTGTAGAAAAAAGTTTAATTTAAACGTTCAAATTTTGTTCGAACTTCGACCAAACGTTGTTTAGGTTTTCTAGAAATCGGTATGGGACTCTTATGAAATTCTTCCATCGATCCATTTACTGCCAATGTAGAGGTGAAAAATGTTCGATGCGTTAGTGATCAGAAATGCGTCAGTGATCAATAGAGCGTAAGTGATCAATAGTGCGTTAGTGATCATTTGTGCGTTAGTGATCATTAGTGTGTTAGTGATCAATAGTGCGTTAGTGATCATTTGTGCGTTAGTGATCATTAGTGCGTTAGTGATAAATAGTGCGTTCGTGATCATTAGTGCGTTAGTGATCAATAATACGTTAGTGATCATTAGTGCGTTAGTGATCAATAGTGCGTTAGTGATCAATAGTGCGTTAGTGATCATAAGTGCGTTAGTGATCATTAGTGCGTTAGTGATCATTAGTGCGTTAGTGATCAATAATGCGTTAGTGATCAATAGTGCGTTAGTGATCATTAGTGCGTTAGTGATCATTAGTGCGTTAGTGATCAATAATGCGTTAGTGATCAATAGTGCGTTAGTGATCAATAATGCGTTAGTGATCAATAGTGCGTTAGTGATCAATAGTGCGTTAGTGATCATTAGTGCGTTAGTGATCAATAATGCGTTAGTGATCAATAGTGCGTTAGTGATCAATAGTGCGTTAGTGATCAATAATGCGTTAGTGATCAATAGTGCGTTAGTGATCATTAGTGCGTTAGTGATCATTAGTGCGTTAGTGATCAATAATGCGTTAGTGATCAATAGTGCGTTAGTGATCATTAGTGCGTTAGTGATCATTAGTGCGTTAGTGATCAATAATGCGTTAGTGATCAATAGTGCGTTAGTGATCAATAGTGCGTTAGTGATCAATAGTGCGTTAGTGATCAATAGTGCGTTAGTGATCATTAGTGCGTTAGTGATCAATAATGCGTTAGTGATCATTAGTGCGTTAGTGATCATTAGTGCGTTAGTGATCATTAGTGCGTTAGTGATCAATAGTGCGTTAGTGATCAATAGTGCGTTAGTGATCATTAGTGCGTTAGTGATCATTAGTGCGTTAGTGATCATTAGTGCGTTAGTGATCATTAGTGCGTTAGTGATCAATAGTGCGTTAGTGATCAATAGTGCGTTAGTGATCATTAGTGCGTTAGTGATCAATAGTGCGTTAGTGATCAATAATGCGTTAGTGATCATTAGTGCGTTAGTGATCATTAGTGCGTTAGTGATCATTAGTGCGTTAGTGATCAATAGTGCGTTAGTGATCAATAGTGCGTTAGTGATCATTAGTGCGTTAGTGATCATTAGTGCGTTAGTGATCAATAGTGCGTTAGTGATCAATAATGCGCTTGTGATCAAAATTGAGTCAGTGATCAATAGTGCGTTAGTGATCAATAATGCGATAGTGATCAAAATTGAGCGAGTGATCAATAGTGCGTTAGTGATCAATAATGCGATAGTGATCAAAAATGCGATATTGATCAATAATGCGTTAGTGATCACTAACGCATTACTGATCAATAATGCGCTAGTGATCAATAATGCGCTATTGATCGCTAGCGCATTATTGATCAATAATGCGTTAGTGATCAATAATGCGTTAGTGATCAATAATGCGAGAGTGATCAAAATTGAGCCAGTGATCAATAATTCGTTAGTGATCAATAATGCGATAGTGATCAATAATGCGATATTGATCAATAATGCGTTAGTGATCACTAACGCATTACTGATCAATAATGCGTTAGTGATCAATAATGCGTTAGTGATCAATAATGCGTTAGTGATAAATAATGCGCTTGTGATCAATAATGCGTTAGTGATCAATAATGCGTTAGTGATCAATAATGCGCTAGTGATCAATAATGCGCTAGTGATCAATAATGCGTTAGTGTTCAATAATGCGCTAGTGATCAATAATGCGCTAGTGATCAATAATGCGTTAGTGATCAATAATGCGCTAGTGATCAATAATGCGTTAGTGATCAATAGAGCGTTAGTGATCAATAATGCGCTAGTGATCAATAATGCGTTAGTGATCAATAATGCGTTAGTGATCAATAATGCGTTAGTGATCAATAATGCGCTAGTGATCAATAATGCGCTAGTGATCAATAATGCGTTAGTGATCAATAATGCGTTAGTTATCAATAATGCGCTAGTGATCAATAATGCGTTAGTGACCAATAATGCGTTAGTGATCAATAATGCGTTAGTGATCAATAATGCGTTAGTGATCAATAATGCGTTAGTTATCAATAATGCGCTAGTGATCAATAATGCGTTAGTGACCAATAATGCGTTAGTGATCAATAATGCGTTAGTGATCAATAATGCGTTAGTGATCAATAATGCGCTAGTGATCAATAATGCGCTAGTGATCAATAATGCGCTAGTGATCAATAATGCGCAGGTGATCAAATAGACGACTATTCTGAGCGACATTTGCAAAGAAGACACAGAAAATAAGAGAACACATCAGGTATTTGGAAACTACCCAGCCCAGCTTCTATTGAGGCAGGTTCAATTCTCTGATGTACGAAATGAGACACGTTTATTCTCTAATATCAAGGCCGTCAGGACTTAGCAGAAGATCGACTCAAAAAACACTTAGTACCAGTGACTTAGAGTTTAAGAACACTCACAGTTTCCTGAAGAAGACCTTTACATAGCAATGATCGATGCATGCCTTTCAGTTTTGGGTAAATGGTTGCGTAATTATTAATTCGTTAACGTTGATACGTTTCTGAACGCAGGTCTCGGAACCCAGGTCTCGGAACCCAGGTCTCGGAACGCATGTCTCGGAACGCAGGTCTCGGAACTCAGGTCTCGGTACGCAGGTCTCGGAACGCAGGTCTCGGAACGCAGGTCTCGGAACGCAGGTCTCGGAACGCAGGTCTCGGAACCCAGGTCTCGGAACCCAGGTCTCGGAACGCATGTCTCGGAACGCAGGTCTCGGAACGCAGGTCTCGGAACGCAGGCCTCGGAACGCAGGTCTCGGAACGCAGGTCTCGGAACGCAGGTCTCGGAACGCAGGTCTCGGAACGCAGGTCTCGGAACGCAGGTCTCAGAACGCAGGTCTCGGAACGCAGGTCTCGGAACGCAGGTCTCAGAACGCAGGTCTCGGAACGCAGGTCTCGGAACGCAGGTCTCGGAACGCAGGTCTCGGAACGCAGGTCTCGGAACGCAGGTCTCGGAACGCAGGTCTCGGAACGCAGGTCTCGGAACGCAGGTCTCGGAACGCAGGTCTCGGAACGCAGGTCTCGGAACGCAGGTCTCAGAACGTATGCCTCGAGCACTTGACCTGTTTATAAGAGCCTCTTGTCCACTTGTCATGTCTCGCGAGCCGTGGGGGTTGTGTGTCAAGTGTCTTGCCAACTTTCTTGGCGGCATGATGCGCTTGGCGGCTCGACAAGCTTGGCGGCTCGACAAGCTTGGCGGCTTGACGAGCTTGGCGGCTTGACGAGCTTGGCGGCTTGACGAGCTTGGCGGCTTGACGAGCTTGGCGGCTTGACGAGCTTGGCGGCTCGACGAGCTTGGCGGCTTGACAAGCTTGGCGGCTTGACGAGCTTGGCGGCTTGACGAGCTTGGCGGCTTGACGAGCTTGGCGGCTTGACGAGCTTGGTTGCGTGGCGCAAAACGATTTTGAAATGAAATCTAACCTCAGAATGACAGAAAATTTCAGTGCCGGCGAAGGTTTTAGAGCGAAGGAACTTAGAAATAATTATTCATGATAAATCAATAAAGAAGAATTGATATACTTGTAATAATGAAATATTTATTTTCGTATACATGAGCTTCCAAAATAATTTCCTGAAGAAATGGATTGTCACTCGTTGCCTTTACGAAGGCCTGGTCGCGAACATTAATTATTAGTTAATGGAATTTAGGGATTATTTATATGCGTGCAATTATGAACTTTTCTTACAATCTAATTAATGATTGAGAAAATATACGTTCATTTAAGAGATAGTTTATTGTCTAACTAACTAACTAACTAACTAACTAATGACGTTTCCAAATATATTAACTCAAATATAAAAATAATCATTTTTCAGTTTAACTAATGAATAATTACCTGAGTTGAATTTCAAAATACTTAAAAACATAATTAACTAATGAAAAAATGCATCAGTTCAATTGAAAAAACAACTGAAATCAAATTATTAAACAACGAAGTTGATCATGGCATAAAAAATATTTAAGTTTTTAATTTTCCCATCAGAAAATGTATCAGTTGAGTCAGGGAATCAATCAATTGCTCTGATTGCACGATTGATTCAAGGCAATGAAGTCCACACCTCCAACGGTTGCCCCAATCCCAACAACAGCCTCAATCCCACATTATTCCAGTACTCAAATGATTGCTCTAATTCCAATCAATATTGGTGGTGTGTTGGTTGACTACGCACATATGATAATATGTTAATCATATTATCAATATATTATAAAATAATGTGATACATATTATACGATAATATGATAATCATATTACCACATTATCATAGTTTCATATGATAATATGATAATCATATTACCATTTTATCATGGTTTCATATGATTATATGATAATCACATTACCACATTATCATAGTTTCATATGATAATATGATAATCATATTACCACATTATCATAGTTTCATATGATAATATGATAATCATATACCATATTATCATAGTTTCATATGATAATATGATAATCGTATTAAATTATCATAGTTTCATATGATAATTTGATAATCATGTTACCATATTATCATAGTTTCATATGATAATATGATAAGATGATAAGATATGAATTTGATCAGTCCCACGTAATATCGAGCAGCGCAATTGTTTTGCAAATATTTTGTTAAAATTTATGTGCTATTGTTTTGCAACTCAAATTGCCCATAACTTTAATGGTATTGTATAGCAAACTTGGATACACAGAGTTCCTAGCTAATTGAAATTAGTTTCAAACCTGATATATTTCATCTATTCGTAATAGCAGCTACTTCTGTGCCTACCGAAACGAAGCAAAATTAATAAGAATTTCAATAATAATTTACAGTGAACACTGAACATACTGAAAATAAGGCAAATTTCATGTCTGATTTATTTTTTTATGAGTTTCTGTCTCTGCTCCGACCCAGACCGAGCAATATCGAAAAGAAATTCAATAATGCTGTATAGTGAACACTGAACTTTTAACATAATATATTTTTTGTCTATTATCTTCTAGGATTTTCAGTCTCTGCGCTCTCCTGAACCGAGCCGCATTGAAAAGAATATCAACAATGTTATTCTATGAACGCTGAACTCTTAACGAACTAAATTTCGTATCTAGAACTTTTCACAAAGAATTTCAATAATGCTATGCTATGAACACTGAACTCTTAACGAACTGTGTTACTTGTCTAATATCTTCTGGGACTTTCTCTCTGTACGTTCCTAAGCCGAGCAACGTTGATAAGAATTTCAATAATCATGCATAGTGGACTCTAAACACAACTAAACTAAATTTCAAGTCTAGTATTTTTCGTGATTTTCTGTCTCTGCTCCTTCTAAACCGTGCAACATTGAGAAGAATTTCATTAATGCTGCAGAGTGAACACTGAACTCATAAAAAAAAACAATTTTCATGTCCAAGTTTTTTATATTTTTTTCAAAGAATTTCAATAATGCTGCACATCGAACATTGAACTCATAATGAACTAAATTCCTTGTCTAATATCTTGTTGTCTAATAACTTTTATAAGGAATTCCAATAATGCTGCAGAGTGAACACTGAACACCTAACAAACTAAATTACTTGTCTAATATCTTGTTGTCTAATAACTTTTATAAGGAATTTCAATAATGCTGCAGAGTGAACACTGAACACCTAACAAACTAAATTACTTGTCTAATACCTTGTTGTCTAATAACTTTTATAAGGAATTTCAATAATGCTGCAGAGTGAACACTGAACACCTAACAAACTAAATTACTTGTCTAATACCTTGTTGTCTAATAACTTTTATAAGGAATTTCAATAATGCTGCAGAGTGAACACTGAACACCTAGCAAACTAAATTACTTGTCTAATACCTTGTTGTCTAATAACTTTTATAAGGAATTTCAATAATGCTGCAGAGTGAACACTGAACACCTAACAAACTAAATTACTTGTCTAATACCTTGTTGTCTAATAACTTTTATAAGGAATTTCAATAATGCTGCAGAGTGAACACTGAACACCTAACAAACTAAATTACTTGTCTAATACCTTGTTGTCTAATAACTTTTATAAGGAATTTCAATAATGCTGCACAGTGAACACCGAACTCTTAACAAACTAAATTACTTGTCTAATATCCCAGAGTTTTGTGTTTTACACCCTTAAAGCGAGTGGCTGTGGACCAGCCAGCAGTTGGCTTATTCCTTCAATATAGGAGCCGGAGAGACGACGGCAGCCTCGATTGCGTGTCACAAGCTATGAGATTTGTGCCTCAGTCGAGAGTGTTTTTCTGATCCGAGAAAGACTCGTGTTTCTGCCGAGCTTTTGCCGGATGTCTATCTCAAATTAAGCAGAACTGCAGCGAAATTACGTGCGTGACCGTAAGTTGTGAAGCATTCTTCTTTGTTGAATTATTTCTAACACTCCGAACATCCATAAATCGTGATGTATTTTGGGAGAATTTTGTCGTTTCTCATATTATCTGTAGCATTCCAAACGCCTGTAAATTTCATAGGCAGTAAAATTTTGCTTCTTAAATCCGAAACAAACAGTAGGTCGAGCTGGAGAAATTCTCATATGTGAGGATCATCGATAAATAGGGAATTTACTCTCGTCTCCGATGCTGTAGAGTTTATTGTAAAGTAGCGAGGGCCAAATCTGGGTTGATGGAAGACCTTGACACGTGTCTAGAACATATTATGCTAAGTCATCAGAATCAGATTACTGCAGATAAATATATACACAAACTAACTCAAAACATCATAGTAAAATATGTATCAAACACTCCCTATTGCAGCAATTTACTTCTTTACCGAAACTTGGATTTTGTGTTTATTGGTCAATTTTTTAGCTTTTATACCTTCCACCACATGAATAACTTTAGGACTCAATATTTTAGATCCATTATCCTGTACTGTAACTTGTATTAATAAGTCTCCATCATTCAACACGTTAACTTTTAACATCCTTTGAATTTGTTTCATTATATTTAGAATTTCAGTTATGTAGTTGTCTGCTGCAATTGGATTTCAATGAGTTTATTGCTTAATATTTTAACTAAATACTCATCTACCTTGGTAGAATACTTTGGACTCACAATTCGTACTTTATAGTCATCAGCGCAATTTGTATCAATATGAACTTAGCGCTCAATATTTTAGCTCAATACTACCTGCTTTACTAAAACCTACGCTTCCCGTTAATTCTGTAACGTCCAATACTCACCTGTCTTGCTAGAACTTACTTCGCTTCCCGTCATTTCTGTAACGTCCAATGCTCACCTGTATTGCTAGAACTTACTTCGCTTCCCGTCATTTCTGTAACGTCCAATGCTCACCTGTATTGCTAGAACTTACTTCGCTTCCCGTCATTTCTGTAACGTCCAATGCTCACCTGTATTGCTAGAACTTACTTCGCTTCCCGTCATTTCTGTAACGTCCAATACTCACCTGTCTTGCTAGAACTTACTTCGCTTCCCGTCATTTCTGTAACGTACAATGCTCACCTGTATTGCTAGAACTTACATCGCTTCCCGTCATTTCTGCAACGTCCAATACTCACCTGTCTTGCTAGAACTTACTTCGCTTCCCGTCATTTCTGCAACTTCCCATACTCACCTGTCTTGCTGGAACTTTCTTCGCTTCCCGTCATTTCTGCAACGTCCAATACTCACCTGTCTTGCTAGAACTTACTTCGCTTCCCGTCATTTCTGCAACTTCCCATACTCACCTGTCTTGCTGGAACTTTCTTCGCTTCCCGTCATTTCTGCAACGTCCAATACTCACCTGTCTTGCTAGAACTTACTTCGCTTCCCGTCATTTCTGCAACTTCTCATACTCACCTGTCTTGCTGAAACTTTCTTCGCTTCCCGTCATTTCTGCAACTTCCAATCCTCACCTGTATTGATAGAACTTAGTTAGCTTCCCGTCATTTCTGTAACGTCCAATACTCACCTGTATTGCTAGAACTTACTTCGCTTCCCGTCATTTCTGCAACTTCCCATACTCACCTGTCTTGCTGAAACTTTCTTCGCTTCCCGTCATTTCTGCAACTTCCAATACTCACCTGTATTGCTAGAACTTACTTCGCTTCCCGTCATTTCTGTAACGTCCAATACTCACCTGTATTGCTAGAACTTACTTCGCTTCCTGTCATTTCTGCAACGTCCAATACTCACCTGTATTGCTAGAACTTACTTCGCTTCCCGTCATTTCTGCAACTTCCCATACTCACCTGTCTTGCTGAAACTTTCTTCGCTTCCCGTCATTTCTGCAACGTCCAATACTCACCTGTATTGCTAGAACGTACTTCGCTTCCCGTCATTTCTGTAACGTCCAATACTCACCTGTATTGCTAGAACTTACTTCGCTTCCCGTCATTTCTGCAACGTCCAATACTCACCTGTATTGCTAGAACTTACTTCGCTTCCCGTCATTTCTGCAACTTCCCATACTCACCTGTCTTGCTGAAACTTTCTTCGCTTCCCGTCATTTCTGCAACGTCCAATACTCACCTGTATTGCTAGAACTTACTTCGCTTCCCGTCATTTCTGTAACGTCCAATACTCACCTGTATTGCTAGAACTTACTTCGCTTCCCGTCATTTCTGCAAATTCCCATACTCACCTGTCTTGCTGAAACTTTCTTCGCTTCCCGTCATTTCTGCAACGTCCAATACTCACCTGTATTGCTAGAACTTACTTCGCTTCCCGTCATTTCTGCAACGTCCAATACTCACCTGTCTTGCTAGAACTTACTTCGCTTCCCGTCATTTCTGCAACGTCCAATACTCACCTGTCTTGCTAGAACTTACTTCGCTTCCCGTCATTTCTGCAACGTCCAATACTCACCTGTCTTGCTGGAACTTTCTTCGCTTCCCGTCATTTCTGCAACGTCCAATACTCACCTGTCTTGCTAGAACTTACTTCGCTTCCCGTCATTTCTGTAACGTTTAATACTCACCTGTCTTGCTAGAACCTTCTTCGCTTCCCGTTTTTTCTGCAACGTCCACGTAAGTAACGGACGTGGCCGTGCGCCCGTTACAGCGCACGTTATGCGGTACACTCGGTCCGCCTCGAACGCTTCGGGGGCTCCTTGCAGCTCCACGGTCTCCGGTGGACCTTCAGTAACGAGATATGGGGTTAGGAGCGTTGTATTGTTGGAAAGTCCAAAGCAGAAATACTGTACTCCATTATTTTCACAGCAAAAAATTTTGCTCGGGTATTTTTGTATTGTGATCATTGAATTGTTGGAAAGTCCAACGCCGAAAATCAAAGTCAAAGCATTTTCAGTGCAGAAAATTTACTCCTTTTTTTTACTGTAATCATTGTATCGTTAGAAGATCCTACGCAGAACAACTAAGTGAAAATTTTTCCTCTGCGAAAAATTATACTCTTTTTATTTCTACAGAGTCATAAACAACATTAAAAAATTTTGTTATAAGTTCTATGCATGTAACATGTCACAGGAAAAATTCTGTAGAGAAAAATTTTGTGTCATGAATATTGCTAAGTTACAGTTTATGATTAGCAGAAGCGCTCGTCAGTTTCTTGGGATCATACGATAAACATTTTCATAATAATAAAAATTACATCAAGGCATGCATTGATCTAAGCAGTATGAATTGAAAATTAATAATGCGTAGATATACAGCAGAATTTTTCTAAATATGAACAGGTTCCAAAATGTATATCGTACGTTACCGATCGAAAACTTTAGAAATAAATATAATTAACAATGAACAGAAATCATTTGCCTAATATGTTCATGAATACTAATCCATAATTAATTTCTAACTATAATTGATAGGGATAAAGTGAATTCAGTGAGCTCTAGTGTAAAAATATTATTCAAAGTTTTCTTCAACGACAGAGCGGTCTATTCGGCCCGTGTACATGGAATCTGCGTCTAAAAAAAACATTATTTGAATGGAGAACAAATTTCAACATGATTCAACTGCAGGGTTGAAGGGCGTACTACATAGCGCTGAATTGATCACCGACAGCCATTAACAGGGCATCATAAATTTAAAAAATGAATAATTTTGACAGGAGATTAATCATCTTTACTGAGGAAACGTTTCGGAGTCCCACTCCATCATCAGTTCGAAAAACAAGTCATAATGACTGAAATAGATGATCAAAAGTACAATGTATTATAGGTATTAAAATAAAATGATAAGAAGAACCAAAATAAAAGGAACATTATTTTAATGGGAAACGTTTCTGAATCTCTGATTCCATCATCAGTACTGTGAAACAAGGAATAAAAACACGATAATGAACAAATTGCGAAGAAACTATAAGAAATTAATATCACTAAGCCTACATCGAAAAATAACTATGCCTAACCATTACAAAAAAAACACAATTTCTCTTTAACATTCGGAGTCATACGTACACATACACCTAAATTCTAGCAATCAAACCAACACACAATAACATCTACACAAAGTAACATAACTGCACACACACCTTCCAACACACTCCTATTTACACAGTTGGGGCAATATTTTATTTCATCGCACTTTGATCATTATTTAGTTGAGGTCTATGGGAAAAAATGAACAATGATTCCAAAATCCTAAGGTCAAATTACTCTGCAGTTCTACAAAGTATGGAGAAATTGGAACTTTTGAAAGGGCGATTTGAACTATGGCAATGATCTCTGATGGCTGACTGGGAGGGAGATGAGTATGGACCGCCGGTTCTATGGGAGATACCAGAGTGTTGGCTGTGACGAATAAATTGCTGGAGTCCATACTCATCAGAGATCATTGCCATAGTTCAAATCACCCTTTCAAAAGTTCCAATTTCTCCACACTTTGTAGAACTGCAGAGTAATTTGACCTTAGGATTTTGGAATCTTTGTTCATTTTCTCCCATAGACCTCAACTAAATAATGATCAAAGTGTGATGAAATTAAATATTGCCCCAACTGTATAAATAGGAGTGTGTTGGAAGGTGTGTGTGCAGTTATGTTACTTTGTGTAGATGTTATTGTGTGTTGGTTTGATTGCCAGAATTTAAGTGTATGTGTTCGTATGACTCCGAATGATTAAGTGAAATTGTGTTTTTATTTGTAATGGTTAGGCATAGCTATTTTTCGATGTAGGTAGAGTGATATTAATTTCTTATAGTTTCTTCGCAATTTGTTCATTATCGTGTTTTTATTCCTTGTTTTGCAGCACTGATGATGAAATCAAAGATTCCGAAACGTTTGCGATTAAAAGAATGTTCCCTTTTATTTTGGTTCTTCTTCTCATTTTACGTATTACATTTTCCAAAAATCGCCCTTTTAATTCTAGTATTAAAATGAATCTTGAGAAAAAAAGCAGGTATATCAAAGAAGAAAAAAACGGGACAACCAACGCAAACCTCTGACCTGTTCAGATATATTAAATAGGCTATGTGCTATCAGCAACTCTGTCGATCGCACACAAGTAGGCTGTTGGAACAAAACTTTCAACATGGCTAAAGCATGTTGAAATATGTAAGGTAGTGCTAAAAGACTCTTATTTATATTCAAAACTCTTATTTATAGTGGTAAAACATATGTACAACAGGTGCGTGAGTGTTGTGGTAGAGTAAAATTTCCCGTCTAGTCTACGTAACAGCATCTAACCTTTAAGAGGTGTTCAATGAACAAAAGTTCTATTTTACGTAGGATAAAACTGCGCAGGTACCCCACAAACAACGGAAATGAGCTTGTAAAAAGAGTGACAAGTTGATGATACTGGTGTTGCGGGGCAATTTTGGCCCTTGAACATTAGCACAGATTAATATCATTATTGATAATCTGGAAAGTACATATATTAAATAAGACTTCTAATTATCCCAAGACTGTAACTTACACTGTCCAATATAGTAATAAAACTCCAAACTTACTTTGCACTAAAATTTTCATTGTCCAGTAGAACAATGAAACTCCACACTTACCTTGAACTCAAACTTTCACTGTCCAATAGAACAATGAAACTCCAAACTTACCTTGAACTCAAACTTTCACTGTCCAATAGAACAATGAAACTCCACACTTACCTTGAACTCAAACTTTCACTGTCCAATAGAACAATGAAACTCCAAACTTACCTTGAACTCAAACTCTCACTGTCCAATAGAACAATGAAACTCCAAACTTACCTTGAACTCAAACTTTCACTGTCCAATAGAACAATGAAACTCCAAACTTACCTTGAACTCAAACTTTCACTGTCCAATAGAACAATGAAACTCCAAACTTACCTTGAACTCAAACTTTCACTATCCAATAGAAACAAGAAACTCCAAACTTACCTTGAACTCAAACTTTCACTATCCAATAGAAACAAGAAACTCAAAACTTACAATGAACTAAAACTTTCACTGTCCAATAGAACAATATTACTCCCCACTTACCTTGACTTAGAAATTTCTCTGTCCAATAGAACAATGAAGCACCAAACATGCTTTGAACTAAAACTTTCCCTGTCCAGTAGAACCACCCAACAAAACCATACAACTCTAAACTTACTCTGAACCAAAACTTTAATTTTCTTGACAGCCGGGCTGCTGAAATTGCTGTTCGATGCTTCGCATTTGATTTCGGCCTCGTCGAGCTTTCTTGTAACGTTATCGAGCGTCAAGTTATTGCACACAACCCTGTCTCTGAAGTCTGCTTGGCGCGACAGCGCTCTTTGGTACCGCTGCTGCTGCGGGTTACCACCGATGAGGTTGCTGGCGTGTGCTTTGTGTTGCCCCTTTGTGCGGTGGTGCACTTCGTAGCTGCTGTCCAGCGTTGTGTTGTTCAGAAACCACACCACTCGTGGTGACGGGAAGCCTGCAAATTGGAAGATTGGGAGTGCGTGAGTTACTTTATTGTCTTAGTAAACTCGATGTGAAGTGTCTGTTGTCGTATTGGATTTTTTATAAACACTGATTAAATTATTTTTTAGTTCGAAAACCACACCACGTGCGGTGACGGGAAGCCTGAAAATTGAAAGATTGTGAGTCTGTGAGTTACTTTAGTGCCGTTGCAAACTCGATGTGAAGTTTGGTTATCGTATTTAATTTTTTACAATGCTTTTTCAAGGCAAAAATGTAGGATTCCAGCAATTCTACCCTTATATTGTTACTGGATGATTAATTTAAATTATTATTCGGGATATAAGGGGCAATGGTTTGAAATTATCATATTTAAAACACAACTGACGCTCATTTTCATTCGATCGTGGAATAAACTAAATTTCAATCCAAGACAACGGATAATATATAAGGAAAGTACGTACACGAAAAGATTATGTGACATCAAGACACCAAGGTAGAAGATGTTTACATGATCACTTTACATCGGATGGAAGTTACACGGTTCGATATTTCAAGTGTTTGTAGCTGTATACAAGTTGAGTATTGATTAAAATAATTATTTCTGATGCTGGGAGTCCTATCATATGAGTGGCTTTCAAAACAACAAAGACATGAGAAACATACAAATAAAGAATGGAATATGATATTAAAAATAGAAATTTCATGGGGAATGCCTGATGATCAATAAAATTAATTTTTGATGAACACATAAAGCACGGCATTTGGAAAAAATGGTGAACCGAACATATTCCTTCATCAGGCATTTTCCCTCCCTCAAGCATGCCCTCTAACACATTCTAGCGAAGCCAAAATTAATCCGGTCACAAAATAATTGTAACTTGTTCAGTACGAGCTGCTCAGCCTCATACGAGCGAAGTCAGTAGAGCAAATTACCATGAAGGAGTAACTTAAATACTGGGAGCAAAGTCCGTGGATTTTCAGCACACATTTAGCCAACCTTGCCTTTGTTGCGGACGCCGGAAGCCAGCCAATTTAGTTGGGTTTGTGTTAGCTACCGACTTGTAATTCCAGGGCCTTCGCACTTGAGGAAATTCTCCTACTTTTGCACTGGTAAATGGGACTTGTGCTTGTCGTGTTGCGCACGTGCTGACGTTGTGTGTAATGCACAAACATAGAAACTTGTCAGTGGAAGGGATGTTGTGGTGCAGGTTGTAACGTAAACTAAACTTTCAAGCTGCAGTTTGCATTGAAAACTAAAAGATAGTGTACTTCTTCACCGCATCGAACATAACTATTTGGGACTTGATCAGTTTCGTGGTTTGGGTTAAACGCTGTTTTCAGTTTGTCTTTATTTATTTTCATGAAATGTAATGTGCTATCTAAGATATAGTTTTGTGCACTGGAAAATTTATCTTACGTGACTGCAGAGGCACACACGCGAGTATTTCTCCTTTAATTCTTTCTGCTATCGCTATAATTTTCTCTATTGTGGAAACCGCCAATTGTTCCTACGAATTTATCATTCACTCTGATTTTCCTTTCAAGCAACGTATATAAAATAAATTATTAAAATAAAATAAAATATAAATGCATTATAGATAAAATATAAATATATAAAATATAAAATATTTCATTTCAAAATATTTTATTTCAAAAAATAAAATTGTTCCCACGAATTTTTCATAAGCTCTGATTTACCTTTCGAGCAACGTATGTAAAATTTTTCGTAACTCTAGCTTATCTAGCGACTTTACTTCAACTCTAATCCAATATCACACCTGAATTTTAATAAATTGCAGGGCTTTTAGCTTTTTTCGAAATAGTTTTGTTATTTAACATCTACACAAACTTTGTGGTACAAAATCTATTAGCGAATACCAATTTGACTTGACCTAAGTTTTTGAACATTAACTGTTTGTTAAGAGCAGCAAAACGTTCAAATATACACATAAAACTCTGATATAAATATTGCATTTCTAATCTACATTATTAAAAGCATATTAGCCTTTCTAAATATCACAGAAAATCTACTTATGATGAATATTTCTTCGATTTAACCAAAGAATAATGCAACTTCGTTTTAACCAGATAAAGTGGCAACTGGCGTCAATTGAGATTTACAAAATTACGCGTTTCACGGATTAAAATCTGAACAGTGTTTTCCTAATCCATTCGCACTCAAAAAATAACTCATTTTATTCAATATCTATTTTAGGTGTGAGTCACAAAATCTAACCTCTAATAGTACTACTTTGTTTCAAACAAAAAAAAACCGAGAAATACCGCCGATTGAAAGCAGCAAAAAACTGACGCATAATCACGGGACCCGAGTATGAATAATGCATATCTAATCTAATTGCTCTCAAAACAACAGTTACATTTTATTAAATATGTTTTTCAGTTGTGTGACACAAAATCTAACCACTAATACCATTTCGATTTAACCAAGAAAAGCGACAAAAATTGCAGATTGTGAGCAACTAAAACTGACACATACTCACAGGACACGAGCATCAACAATGCACATTTAAACCTCTTTTTCACGAACATATTAATCGCCAACGAAATCTAGCAACGAACACAAAGCTTGAGAGCCCCCAAAAATTGGCAAACACTCACAGAACACGAGCATGAATAATGCATACCTAATCCATTCCCACAAACCCCAAGCTGATCCGTCCATGCATCACGCAGATCAGGGCATATCTCAAGCTTGTGCAGCAGAGATGACTGCAAGACTTCATTCAGTAGTTCCAGGACTTCAAACGACTTGGTCTGCATTGCAAATAAATCTTTCAACGGAATTATGAACGCAAAGTACTCCGCTTTCTCAAGTGCAGCTAATATTTGCAGCGGCGGCGCGTGTTTTTTGTGACGATTTCGACGTTGAGAAATTTACCCCGACATGAACGGCGCATTTTGTTTGATTGCTTGCGTGGTGCAACGTCGTATTTACCCCGCTGCGATGACGCTTACTGCGAGATATTATTGTGACTTGTTCGGTGTTTGATTTTATTGTGACTTGTCCGGTGCATGATTTCATGGTGGCTTATCCGGTGCCTGATTTTATTGTGACTTGTTCGGTGTTTGATTTTATTGTTACTTGTTCGGTGCATGATTTCATGGTGGCTTATCCGGTGCCTGATTTTATTGTGACTTGTTCGGTGTTTGATTTTATTGTTACTTGTTCGGTGTTTGATAATATTTATATCAACTTATGCGGTGTTTGTTGTTTTAATATGACATAGATAATAAAAACAATATTTGACACTTTGATCGTGAATGCGAGTTATATTTTCATTCAAGGGTGGCCAATGCTTATCAGAGTTTAACCATGAGCGATCTACGATGGCTAGATATACAAAAAACTCACCCACATTCTGCAATTGCCTCTAAATTTCCACGAGAGAACAAGATAGGGCAGAAATTGTATAAGTTGCTTTCCCTGTTTACATTTTTAACGTCATCAATCATTATAAATTTCTCTGCAACTGCTTCTAAAATTCCACGAGAAAGCAAGATGGTGCAGAAATTGCAGTAGTTAATGTCCGAGTTGAAATCTTTAACGCAATCAATTATTTCTGATTTCTTTTCAGTATTTACACTGACATGAAAGTACTGACGTACGATTTAGTTTTGACTCTCTATAATGTTTGCGGTCTGGTAAATTTGGGCACCCATTCTTCAGATGTGTAACTTCAGCGTGCATACCCAGTCTAACTTCTTCGCAACCTGCATGCATGTTTTTCGCCGCCCAAGCAATTTAAGCGATTAAATCGCATTGTGGCGAAAAATATGCATGCAGGCGGCGAAAAAGTTAGATTGGGTTTAACGAGTGAAAATTTATTCGAATTTTCCAAGCCATTCTCGCAAATTTTGTTCATTTACCAATTATACCGCATGGACCAAAAAAAAGGTAACCCAACTTTAAATGTTAATAACTTTAGAGTGAATGAAGATAACTTAATTCGGTTTTTTATATTAGGAAGGGAAAAAATTGTTTTCCTAAAAATGGTAAGTCACATTAAAGTTATTATCTCGGTAATGAGATAAATAATAGTTATTTATAATGATAGTAGCACATGTCATTTTAATGAGGTCAAATACGATTCAAAATTTAAAGGGTCATAGTAAAATAATTCTAAAAAATGAATTATAACGAGTTATAACGAGAGCATCATCCAGAAAATCTCTGTTCGAATTTATTTGGAACTTCCTTTAAACTCTTTGATCTCACGTAGACGCTGTTGATGAAAACGCGCTGCTCCTTTGTTAGTTGCATAACGACGGGTTTAGTCACGTGAAAATTTGCATTTAAAGGTAAATTTTCAGACGACTTGGACCTTATTTATACTTAGACCTAAAACTGTTTAGTCAGGGTACGTATCTCTGTGTGTAATGCAATAGATGAAACTGAAATATCTTAATCCAAAGTTATTAACATTCAAAGTTGTGTTTACTTTTTTATGGTCCAGGTGGTATGCCATCGGGTTGCTTGGTTTGAATTGAATATCTATATTATTACAAAAACAAAAGCTTTTTCCAATGTTCTCTGAACTCATTCCTCAATTTTACTCTCTATTCACTATTTTTTTCGTTGTTTTAACAGAGAACGTGAATAAAAACTATATTTATATCTACAGGATAGCAAAAAGAGCATTTGAGATTTCATTTATAGATATCACTCATATTTATTACTTGAAGGCATAATTCATACATACCATTTATGTTTTTCATTTATGGCCATGGGAAAAGATTAATATTTTCGGTTACCCACAAGGCACATCATCCTTCATACCTTTGTACTTCGTTTACACAGGATGCGGCAGTCAATCCTGCATTTTTCCACTGCAACAACTTACTCTAAAATGCAGCATTGACTGCCGCACGCTGTACAGACAACACTCATGCAGCGCGCTGTCATTGCAGCGCCAACTTCAGCTCCAATTTTGCCTCTGTTCAGCCCGCACCGGAGATGACTATTCAATCCCTCCCTCCCCACGCGGGATTTTACTTGATATTCTAACGTATTAATCCTGACGTGAATCTCGTTTTTCCAGCGTGCTGAACAGCGTCGCCGTCGTCTGCGTCGATTTACTCGCGCAGCAAAAATCTCGGGAATAAAAGACGGCGATAAGGCCGCTGGGGATGGAAAGATGGGATAAAGTTTAGAGCGGAAGGTGGGGAGAGGGAGAAAGTAGGAGAAAGAGAGAGAGGAAGAGAGACAATGATAGAGAACGGGAAAGACAGCGAGAGAGATAGATGCAGAGAGAGTGGAGACTGAGGGAGAGAACGAGAGAGGGAGAGAGGGTGTATTAAAAAATAGTATCAAAGTACCACACGTAGAGCTAAGTTACAGAGCCCAAATCAGAGAGCATGTCACTCATGACGATATATCACGACTGAAGTAACAGTTAAGATGAAGTGAAGGATCAGTAAGGGGTTTAATATACAGGATAATAACAATCCTACAGAATAACAATCAAACTGGAACTCAATCGTCGAACTTCTTCTAATCTCTCAAATGAGGACCGAGAAATTTTCCTCACATGTTAATTAAAACTAAGCCCTTCATTTTAACCGCGAACCAACACGGCCAGTTTCCGCTCACGCAATCAGTTAATTAATGAAGGAAAAAGGACAAAAAGTCCTAAGTGTCTTCTGATAAAACGAGCGGGAAGAATCAGCAAAAATCTCAATGAAATTAATCTCGCTGTTGACTTGTGCAGGAATTGAGCAAAAGAAACACGATCTCTAAAGTGTGCAAACACGCAGAATTTCTGCTCAAGTTTACACGCTCAAAACTTTGAGACGAATCAAGTTGAACTCGTAAAGTTTGTTAAATGAACCATGGTCTCAAATGGCGTATTGAAACGGTGTATTAAATAGCGCTAAAAGGGCGTTTTGCGCACTGATCAGTTTCGTGGAAGCCGAAGTTATATATTTTACATGACTGAATCAATGTCTTTCCAATTACAATTTTACGAAAAATTTCAAGATTAAATGGGTAAATTAATTTTTTTCTCTACATTTCCAGCCTGAAGATGATGCTTGTACATCGAAACATCACTTATTATAGAATACAGTATTAATGTATTATTATAATGTATTATTATAAGTATTATTAAAATGAATTTTTAACGATTGACTGCTCACCGACCAGTAGTCACAAACCCAATTTTCATAAATACTTAATCAAAGCCAAATGAGGGCACCATCCAGTTAATATCTATCATTTTCATAATTGCTTGCGACAATTTATTTTAAATTTAAACTCAATATTAAACTTCAATTAAACTAATTGCGGTTTGTTTGTTTGCTTGAAATTCTCTTTCTCTCTGAGCTCAGTAATGATGCAAAAAACCTTTAGAAATTTATCGGCAAAACTTCCCCAAGAAGTGTTACATAGGTCATAGAACGGAAAAAATACATGACCTTTAGGTATAGGATAATTTTTAGATATTAAATATACACAGATGTTTTGAAAAAAAGCAAAAATTCATTTCACGTGCAACAGAGGACGTAAATGTCATTACCCTCACGTGATGTTGTCTTCATTTGCTTATTAAGCAGCATCTCATTTTATTTTATTCTAATTTTATTCCTTATGTATCTTTTTCCGTGAGTTATTGAACTCTAAATTTACATAGCACGAACCCAAAGAAACTTGATAAAGAATAACCACAGGAATTTATTTTTAACATTTATCATGTCACAAAATTATTGAACAAATAATTGAACACTTCATTGAACACTTCAACAAATGAAAAAAAACGGAGACTTTTTTCCTAAGACCAGACCTCAAACACAGCCCTCGATAACCAAATAATTATCGATAGAACAATGTGGTGAGCTGACTCGTAACTCAATCTAATGTACCGGCAAAGCAAAAAGTTTCCCAATGAATTCATTTAGAACAAACTCAATTCGAACAAATGTAGAGGCATAATAAGAGCTTCAAAGAGAAATAATTCAAAACTAATTGAATTCAATCTAATATTCGGGCATAACAAAAAACTTCAAAAGGAAACAATTTAAGACTAATTGAATTCAGTGTAACGTACGGGCGTAACGTACGGCTTCCAAGTGAAATAATTTCGAACTAGTTGAATTAATACAATATACGGCATAACAAAAGCTTCTAAGGGAAATAACCTAAAAATAATTTCATTTAATCTATTATACGGGCTTAGCGAAAAGCTTCCAATGGACACAGCTTAAAACAAATTTAATACGATCTAATGCACGCCATAACAAAAGATTCTAATAGGAAAAATTCAGAAGTACTTCAATTCAATCTAACATAGGGGCATTACAAAAAGCTTGTCAGTGGATTAAAGTGAAAGTAATTTAATTCAATCTAATGCACAGCATAACAAAAGGTTTTAAGAGAAATAATTCAAGAGTAATCCAATTCAATTAAACATAGCGGCATAAATAAAGAGCTTGCCAGTAAATTAATGTAAAAGTAATTTAATTCCAACTAATGTACGGCATAAAAAATCTTCTACGGGAAATACATAATTTCGATTCGCGTCTACGCGAAATCTCCATAATGGAAATTCGCCTTTTTAGATAGAAAGGAAGTTTTCAATTACAGGACGTGCTGTGTTTTTGTCTCCCAGGACAGACACTCTCTGAGCGTTGATTAAACGCCCGATATTGGGCCGAGTGAGTCTTTCTGACTCTCTCGCTCTCTCTCTCCCTCTCTCATCCTCGTTCTCTCTCTCTCCTAATCTCTCTCCCGCCCTTTTTCTCATCTTAAACCTGGAAAGAACCTTTCCCTATAACTCAGCTAAAATTCTCCCTACTCCCACTATCTCTCTAACACCTTTTCTTCTTTGAACAGCAAGAGTGGTCCAACTTCATGATCTCTCTCACTATCATAATAGTGAAATAAATATTTGTCAGGGAAACTACTAGAGATTATCACATCTCCTAGCACCCATACCTACAGAAGTGCAGAGACTGTCACAAATACATTGTAACAATTGCAATAACATTGTGAGGTGAGCAAGTTACCTAAAGCACATGGTAACAATCACAATCAAACATTGACGTCATCAGAGCACCTAAAACACATGGCAACAATCACAAAAAACAACCGTACGCTAACAACGCAAAACACTCAACTGTAACACCAATAAGAGAACTCTGCAGAGAACAACACACGTCGTTGGAGTCTACAACTCTCTGTGTGAAACTAGTAGGGAGAGAAGTAATAATTCTCAACTGTGAATCAATTATGAATATTGCAAATAATTGTTAAAAGCAGAATTTAAAGAGCAGCAGTAATGCTGAGAGCAGTGAGCGCAGTAATGCTGAGAGCAGTGAGCGCAGTAATGCTGAGAGCAGTGAGCGCAGTAATGCTGAGAGCAGTGAGCGCAATAATGCTGAGAGCAGTGAGCGCAGTAATGCTGAGAGCAGTGAGGGCAGTAATGCTGAGAGCAGTGAGCGCAGTAATGCTGAGAGCAGTGAGCGCAGTAATGCTGAGAGCAGTGAGCGCAGTAATGCTGAGAGCAGTGTGAGCGCAGTAATGCTGAGAGCAGTGAGTGCAGTAATGCTGAGAGCAGTGTGAGCGCAGTAATGCTGAGAGCAGTGTGAGCGCAGTAATGCTGAGAGCAGTGAGTGCAGTAATGCTGAGAGCAGTGTGAGCGCAGTAATGCTGAGAGCAGTGTGAGCGCAGTAATGCTGAGAGCAGTGAGCGGAGTAATGCTGAGAGCAGTGAGCGCAGTAATGCTGGGAGCAGTGAGCGCAGTAATGCTGATAGCAGTGAGTGCATAATGCTGAGAGCAGTGAGCGCAGTAATGCTGATAGCAGTGAGTGCATAATGCTGATAGCAGTGAGCGCAGTAATGCTGGGAGCAGTGAGCGCAGTAATGCTGGGAGCAGTGAGCGCAGTAATGCTGGGAGCAGTGAGCGCAGTAATACTGGGAGCAGTGAGCGCAGTAATGCTGATAGCAGTGAGCGCAGTAATGCTGGGAGCGGTGAGCGGAGTAATGCTGAGAGCAGTGAGCGCAGTAATGCTGATAGCAGTGAGTGCATAATGCTGAGAGCAGTGAGCGCAGTAATGCTGAGAGCAGTGAGCGCAATAATGCTGAGAGCAGTGAGCGCAGTAATGCTGAGAGCAGTGAGTGCAGTAATGCTGAGAGCAGTGAGCGCAGTAATGCTGGGTGCAGGAGGGCAGTAATGCTGAGAGCAGTGAGTGCAGTAATGCTGAGAGCAGTGAGCGCAGTAATGCTGGGAGCAGTGAGCGCAGTAATGCTGAGAGCAGTGAGCGCAGTAATGCTGGGTGCAGGAGGGCAGTAATGCTGAGAGCAGTGAGCGCAGTAATGCTGAGAGCAGTGAGCGCAGTAATGCTGGGTGCAGTGAGCGCAGTAATGCTGGGTGCAGTGAGGGCAGTAATGCTGAGAGCAGTGAGCGCAGTAATGCTGGGTGCAGTGAGTGCAGTAATGCTGAGATCAGTGAGCGCAGTAATGCTGGGTGCAGTGAGGGCAGTAATGCTGAGAGCAGTGAGCGCAGTAATGTTGAGAGCAGTGAGGGCAGTAATGCTGAGAGCAGTGAGCGCAGTAATGCATAGAGCAGTGAGCGCAGTAGTGCTGAGAGCAGTGAGCGCAGTAATGCTGGGTGTAGTGAGGGCAGTAATGCTGAGATCAGTGAGCCCAGTAATGCTGAGAGCAGTGAGCGCAGTAATGCTGAGAACAGTGAGCGCAGTTATGCTGAGAGCAGTGAGTGCAGTAATGCTGGGTGCAGTGAGCGCAGCAATGCTGAGAGCAGTGAGCGCAGTAATGCTGAGAGCAGTGAGCGCAGTAATGCTGAGATCAGTGAGCGCAGTAATGCTGGGAGCAGTGAGCGCAGTAATGCTGAGAGCAGTGAGCGCAGTAATGCTGAGAGCAGTGAGCGCAGTAATGCTGATAGCAGTGAGCGCAATAATGCTGGGAGCGGTTAGCGCAGTAATGCTGAGAGCAGTGAGCGCAGTAATGCTGGGTGCAGTGAGCGCAGTAATGCTGGGTGCAGTGAGGGCAGTAATGCTGAGAGCAGTGAGCGCAGTAATGCTGGGAGCAGTGAGCGCAGTAATGCTGAGAGCAGTGAGCGCAGTAATGCTGGGTGCAGGAGGGCAGTTATGCTGAGAGCAGTGAGCGCAGTAATGCTGAGAGCAGTGAGCGCAGTAATGCTGGGTGCAGTGAGCGCAGTAATGCTGGGTGCAGTGAGGGCAGTAATGCTGAGAGCAGTGAGCGCAGTATTGCTGGGTGCAGTGAGGGCAGTAATGCTGAGAGCAGTGAGCGCAGTAATGCTGAGAGCAGTGAGCGCAGTAATGCTGGGTGCAGTGAGGGCAGTAATGCTGGGTGCAGTGAGGGCAGTAATGCTGGGTGCAGTGAGGGCAGTAATGCTGAGAGCAGTGAGCGCAGTAATGCTGGGTGCAGTGAGGGCAGTAATGCTGAGAGCAGTGAGCGCAGTAATGTTGAGAGCAGTGAGGGCAGTAATGCTGAGAGCAGTGAACGCAGTAATGCTGAGAGCAGTGAGCGCAGTAGTGCTGAGAGCAGTGAGCGCAGTAGTGCTGAGAGCAGTGAGCGCAGTAATGCTGGGTGCAGTGAGGGCAGTAATGCTGAGAGCAGTGAGCGCAGTAATGTTGAGAGCAGTGAGGGCAGTAATGCTGAGAGCAGTGAACGCAGTAATGCTGAGAGCAGTGAACGCAGTAATGCTGAGAGCAGTGAACGCAGTAGTGCTGAGAGCAGTGAGCGCAGTAATGCTGGGTGTAGTGAGGGCAGTAATGCTGAGATCAGTGAGCCCAGTAATGCTGAGAGCAGTGAGCGCAGTAATGCTGAGAACAGTGAGCGCAGTTATGCTGAGAGCAGTGAGTGCAGTAATGCTGGGTGCAGTGAGCGCAGCAATGCTGAGAGCAGTGAGCGCAGTAATGCTGAGAGCAGTGAGCGCAGTAATGCTGAGATCAGTGAGCGCAGTAATGCTGGGAGCAGTGAGCGCAGTAATGCTGAGAGCAGTGAGCGCAATAATGCTGGGAGCGGTTAGCGCAGTAATGCTGAGAGCAGTGAGGGCAGTAATGCTGAGAGCAGTTAGCGCAGTAATGCTGAGAGTAGTGAGCGCAATAATGCTGGGAGCGGTTAGCGCAGTAATGCTGAGAGCAGTCAGCGCAGTAATGCTGAGAGCAGTGAGCGCAGTAATGCTGATAGCAGTGAGCGCAATAATGCTGGGAGCGGTTAGCGCAGTAATGCTGAGAGCAGTGAGGGCAGTAATGCTGAGAGCAGTGAGCGCAGTAATGCTGAGAGCAGTGAGCGCAGTAATGCTGAGATCAGTGAGCGCAGTAGTGCTGGGTGTAGTGAGGGCAGTAATGCTGAGATCAGTGAGTGCAGTAATGCTGAGAGCAGTGAGGGCAGTAATGCTGGGAGCAGTGAGGGCAGTAATTCTGGGTGCAGTGAGGGCAGTAATGCTGGGTGCAGTGAGGGCAGTAATGCGGGGAGCAGTTAGGGCAGTAATGCTGGGTGCAGTGAGGGCAGTAATGCTGGGTGCAGTGAGGGCAGTAATGCTGGGTGCAGTGAGGGCAGTAATGCGGGGAGCAGTGAGGGCAGTAATGCTGAGAGCAGTGAGCGCAGTAATGCTGGGAGGTAATGAACAATTCCACATAATTTTGAGACCAGTTACCCATTGCGGGACCTTATTTTCCATGCACTCATGATTAATTTTGGTGAATTGTAAATTCAATGGGTTATAAAGAGGAAAAAATTACACAGGCTCCGTATTTGAGACACCGACACGCTTATAGTATGGACTCTAGCCGTTATTTTTGACGGGGCAAGTGCGTTAGTTAAGGGAACACGTGCTTTGTGTTCATATCAATCCGATATTGAGCCGTACGTTGTGTCTCTGAATAATTCTGAATGTGTTGATTGTGCTCCATATACTGAGTTTGCTGAGTGCACTGAATTTAGTTTGTCGTGCATTGAGGCTGTAAAAATGACTGAGTATTCTGAGTATGCTGAGTATGCTGAGTATGCTGAGTGTTTTGAGTATGCTTAGTGTGCTGAGTATACTGATCATAATGCGTATACTACAGAATATATGTACCACGCTGCATATCGTGTTTTTAATCAATTAGTTCGTACTTTACTTAAATCGCTAATCCAAAAAATAAAATTAATTCCTCATTCAAAAATTAAAATATAACCTCCATCTCGGCTCTTAATGAAGTGCAGTCAGACCGGAGAAGTGATTTAAAAAACACAACTTGCTACTAAGAAACTTACGTTGTGTGTTTCTTACTAAGAAACTTAGTAAGGAACTTACTAAGAAACTTGGTGGAAGCCTATCTTACGTCGGGTTTGTAAAAGAACACCCAGAATTGCGCAATAGAACTTACCGTAGAAATAAGAAGTATAACCCCTGTGTAGCCCCTCTAATGGGCACCCCAAAATCCAAGAAGGGCGCCTTTTTGAATTTCAATTAAAGTGAGAAGTGAATTAAGAAACTTGAAAGCAGATTAAAGACCGAGATTCTGCTTGCGCTAGAAATTCACTTTCTCTTTCAGCTCGGTAATGAGGCCGAAAACCTTTAGAAATTTATCGGCAAAATTTTCCCCATTTAAAAAACTTCCTCAGAGAAAATCGCTGCGTCTGCTGCGCTAAATAGACTTATTGTAATCCCGTTTTCTTCGGAGGGAAGCCTTCAAAGGAACGGGCACTCGATTTGAGGCGGCAAGTCCCGTGGAGTTTTGCTTTGGGGCTGCCGGTGTTGCCATCCGAGACTCAAGAGTTTTCCAGTGCCCTTTTTTCTGCATAATTCAGGCAAATCATTCTTTTCATGTAATTTTGTCAGCAGAATTTCATTAAATTGCTTTTTTTTGTGTAATTCGAGCAAAATGCATAATTTCTTCTGTATATTTAGAACGTAAAATATTTTCCGTATAATTCGAAAATAAGCTTAATTTTTTCCTACATTTCGGGAAAACCGTATAGTTAGAGCAAGTTACACATTCTTGCCGTATAATTAAAGGAAACAGTCTTATTTTTTCGTATAAATTGAGCAAAGCGGACAATTTTTCCGCATAACTCAGGCAAGCCGGATATTTTTTTGTGTAATTAAAAAACGGCTAATATTTTCGTATATTTCGAGAAAACCGTTCATATGCTTCCGTATGATTTCAGCAAACCCTGTTATAATTTCCGTTTAATTCGAGTAAACCGTATAATTTCTCACGTGTAATTCGACGATATTACACCAATCAATATACATGTACGTTGTATACGGTGCGTTGTATACGTTGTGTATACGGTGCGTTGTACATGTTGTGTATACGATGTGTTGTATACGAAATGTATACGGTATGTTGTATACGCTGTTTATACGGTGTGTTGTATACGCTGTGTGTACGGTGTGTTGTATACGTTATGTATACGTTGTGTATACGGTGTGTTGTATACGTTATGTATACGTTGTGTATACGGTGTGTTGTATACGTTATGTATACGTTGTGTATACGGTGTGTTGCATACGTTATGTATACGTTGTGTATACGGTGTGTTGTATACGGTGTGCATACGGTGTGTTGTATACGTTGTGTATACAGTGTGTTGTATACGCTGTGTATACGGTGCGTTGTATACGCTGTGTATACGGTGCGTTGTATACGCTTTGTATACGGTACGTGTTTATTTGAATACATGACGAGTTTCGATATTTTGAGAACATATTTGAAATCCTCGCCTGTGTTTTGACCTTTTTTAAATGATTTTAAAACGAAGCTCAGATCGTTGATTCATTAAAGGTTTGACAATCATGATTTCCTCTTTAATTTTACAGGAAGTCAACCGTAGTTGAGTGAAGAAAGCCCATGTCAGATAATAAAGGAATGTTTTCGTGTGTCTCACAGATTTGTGCGCACTTTCCGTCAGTAAAGTTCAAAACGAATTTGAAATTCACAATTTTGAAGAAATGGAATGTTCATTTTGTTTGACGTACTCGCGAATCTTGGAGATTCACTCGCATTTTTTATCAGTGAAATACAAGTCGAAAATGAAATTAACGTTTAGAAAAATATGAAATCTGAGGGCAGCTAAGGAAAAAAATGCAGTTCACATATTTTAGAGAAAAAGTGGAAGTGCGCGTCCAGAAATAAAGGTGAAATTTGCAAATTTGCATCTTTTAAAAAAGATTATTCTGCAATCAGCCCAAACAAAAGACCAGATATTTTTAGCGATGAAATAATCGTGATGACTACTAGTGCGGGTGGCAAAATTATCCAATTAAGTTTACTAACAATTAGGGTGTATTGAGACTGAGTGGTAACGGCTGAGGACAACAACATCTCGTCCATAATATCATTTCTCACAGCAGACGACGAGGAAACAAGCTTTTGAACTATGGCTAAGGCTTCGCAGTCCGTCATCTTGTGATTACCTCAAATTTAAGTCAGCCCCAAGTTTATAATACGCATGAAAGTTGGCCTTAAGTTTTTGAACACATTAAAATTCGCCCCTAGTTTTTCGAACACATTAAAATTTCCCCCAAGTTTTTTATGCGCATTGAAGCTGGTCCCAAGTTTTTCGAACACGTTAAAAATTATCTTAAGTTATTTATACGCACTAAAATAGGCCTCGAGTTATTTATACTCATGAAAATTGGCCCGAAGTATTCATAACTTTAATCAACCCCAATGTTAGATTAAAAGTAGGGCTAATATTAATCCGTCTAAGTTAAGACTCACATGACATTACGTGGCATGAGCTGAAGAGTTTCACCGTCTCTGCGCCAAGCTCACGGTCCTCACACTAAAGGTGGGAATAAACTAAGTTTCCTCAGGGATATTTTATTCCAATTGACACCTGATACATATCATTTTGCAAATTGATTTTCAAATGCGTCATAACTAACACCAGACGCAATGAAGGTTAAGCCCTGTCTAGCCAGCACCCACTTCCGACACCTGGGTGGAGTGGGGAATTGTGGCTGAGTTCTCCCTTTTCCCAACTAGGCGAAGTGCCCGGCGGCACTGCCGGGATTCGAACTGCCAACACCTTCCCGTGAAGGGCGCGCTCTTAACCACTCGACTACGGGGACCGAGATTATAAATAAAATTCCAATCGAACACTGGTAAGTGTCAGAGCACATCGTTCGTACAAGAAGGAAGCACACCGTACAAGTAGGAAGAGCATCGTACAAGAAGGAAGCACACCGTACAAGAAGGAAGCACACCGTACAAGAAGGAAGCACACCGTAAAACAAGGAAGCACACCGTAAAACAAGGAAGCACACCGTACAAGAAGGAAGCACACCGTACAAGAAGGAAGCACACCGTAAAACAAGGAAGCACACCGTACAAGAAGGAAGCACACCGTACAAGAAGGAAGTACACCGTACAAGAAGGAAGTACACCGTACAAGAAGGAAGCACACCTTACAAGAAGGAAGTACACCGTACAAGAAGGAAGCACACCGTAAAAGAAGGAAGCACACCGTACAAGAAGGAAGCACACCGTACAAGAAGGAAGCACACCGTAAAACAAGGAAGCACACCGTACAAGAAGGAAGCACACCGTACAAGTAGGAAGAGCATCGTACAAGAAGGAAGCACACCGTAAAACAAGGAAGCACACCGTAAAACAAGGAAGCACACCGTACAAGAAAGAAGCACACCGTACAAGAAGGAAGCACACCGTAAAACAAGGAAGCACACCGTACAAGAAGGAAGTACACCGTACAAGAAGGAAGCACACCGTAAAAGAAGGAAGCACACCGTACAAGAAGGAAGCACACCGTACAAGAAGGAAGCACACCGTAAAACAAGGAAGCACACCGTACAAGAAGGAAGTACACCGTACAAGAAGGAAGCACACCGTACAAGAAGGAAGCACACCGTACAAGAAGGAAGCACACCGTAAAACAAGGAAGCACACCGTACAAGAAGGAAGCACACCGTACAAGAAGGAAGCGCACCGTAAAACAAGGAAGCACACCGTAAAACAAGGAAGCACATCGTACAAGTAGGAAGCACACCGTAAAACAAGGAAGCACACCGTACAAGAAGGAAGTACACCGTACAAGAAGGAAGCACACCGTAAAAGAAGGAAGCACACCGTACAAAAAGGAAGCACACCGTATAAGTAGGAGGCACACCGTACTAAGTAACATACGAAGGTAAACTGCTTCGGTATAATTCACACCGGCGACTGCCGAGCTGCTGTCTCTATAGCTGTCATAAGTGAGGAGTTATGACTGGCGTTCGCTGCGACATGACTCTCTTGGAGATGGAAAACCTCCGAGGCTTTTGCAGTGAGTAATTGTGCTGGTGGAGTGCTTAGCGTTTGTCCGTCTTTGTACGTCTTTGTAGTATTTTGAGTACTTTTGCTGTGAGTAATTGTGCTGGTGGAGTACTTAGAGTTCGTACGTCTTTGCACGTCTTTAAAGGATTTTTAGTACTTTTGCTGTGAGTAATTGTGCTGGTGGAGTGCTTAGCGTTTGTACGTCTTTGCCCGTCTGTATAGTATTCTGAGTACTTTTGCAGTGAGTAATTGTACTGGTGGAGTACTTCGCTTAGGTACGTCTTTGCAGTATTTTGAACACTTTCGCAGCGAGTAATAGTACTAGTGGAGGACTTATCTTATATTCTTGTTGAATTATTTTTCGCTTTAGTAATATTTTGAGTCTCTTAGCTGCGATTTGACCGTAATAGATATTCACGATTTGAGTTCAGCCACTAAACCTGATCATATCCGCGTTTCAGGTTTGGGTCTCAAAGATTCGAGTTCAATTTAATCTTTACTTTAGAGAAATTTGCGTCTGTTCGTCAGTTTGTTCGTCTCACTTTGAGAACGTAAAAAGATGAGATCCGTAGCAAAAATACAGGGTGGGCCCGAAGCACGGTAGAGGAAACAAGGTTGGGTCATTTCTATGGGAGAAAATACTCCTCCTCTTGATCTTAATAGAAATAAAAAAGCTTTATTTCATACAAAATTTATGATGTCACCGAAACGCCATGTCGTTAGGCCAATAGTGGAGCCAGATTTGGGGGTAGCAGTGCTACCAGATGCAATATGAGTGCCGCTATTGGTTCGGTGCCGTAACGTCAGCAAAACCACATCGTCAACGAAAAAAAAACTGGTTTGAACCTACCTTGTTTTCTCTTCAGTGGCCGGAAGTAACTGACCCTTTTAATTTACAAATAAAAGGAAAACTATGAACGCTAGGAAGTCGAATCTGGTTTTAATTGAAAGAATGACATCTTTACGGCTTTCAACACTATGTTTTGAATATAATGTCGTTTAAATGGCTGCAACGGCTGTTTTGACAAATTAGGGCTCTTTTCTTTGTCGTTTCCAAACGCTCCTCAGTGTATCTGGCGAGAGTTGAGCTATTTAATAATAAATGTTGTTTTTAAGTTCTTATAAATTTTTTGGATTGGTTACATAAACTCGTGACTTGAGGTAGCCCCACAAGAAGAAGTCGCTAGGGACAAATCTGGAGAACGAGAAGGCCAAGGGAAGTTACCAAATCGTGAAATCAAATGATTTGAAAAACACTCTCTCAATAACTACATCGTATCTCTTCCTATTGATAAACATTGTGTTGGTAATCCATAAAAATGTTATTCTTTCAAATAAAACCAGTTTCAACTTTCTAACGTTCATAATTTTCCTTTTATTAACAAATTGAAATGGTCAGAACACCCTGTACAAGTTACAACTATTTCATTTTCTTAGGAACAATCACAGTATCAAAGATTGGGTTTGGTTTGGACAGGATAGGTTAAGAAAGGTGTGAATAGCCAAGGATTGATTGCGTCAAGGTACAGTCAGTTAGGCTAGAACTCAGGGATAAATTAAGTAAGATAAAATTAACCTGAGATAGGATTGGTTAGGATTAGCTAGTTTAGGTTAGACTAGGTTAGCATTATTAAAGTTAGGCTGGTTTACATAAGTTAGAATGAAAAAGGTTGTTTTTAGTCAGATGAGTTGATAGAATAACCTTAAATTTTTCCGCTTTTCAAGCAGAAATAAGACACAATGTAAGAAAGTACGGTGGACTAGTAAATATAGAGGTGTTCACCCGCGCTTAATTGAATTTTCAAAAACTAATTTCGTAAAGTTTTGAGCACTTAACACACACATTCAAGATGATAAATATTCAAATTTTGCGATATATTTAGTCTGACTTTCGTTAAAGAATCTTTGATAGGGTTAAATAATGTAGTTGATAAATTAATTCAAATTTGCCAAAGTTTTTAATTGACTTTTCATTGACGAAATGTTTGCTTACACTGACGCATGTGCTTCACAGTAGCAGCATAAGGACGCATGCAGTGTGTAACTGACAAATGAATCGTTATGTTTATTCATATTTTAAGGGAAGAAATAAAAATGTCCATGAGGAAAACTTCAATGAATGTTTTTTTGCTTATGATTGCAAATAATAGTTTTTCAAATGATCAATGCATACAAAACGCAAAATGAGCTAGTTTCTAATTTTCTGACAGAATTTGCGGAAAAATCCAATTATAGTCGAAAGACAACAAAAATCTTTCAGGTTTCTCATTCTCTCGGTGTTCCCAACAATAACATACATACACTGGTACACGAGATTCTTACAGATGGGTGTTGCTAAGAAGTAACAAATAGCTACCAAATTTGTACACATAGATTCCAAATGAACTTAACTGCAGGACATTACCTTGAGGAACGCCAAAATTATTCAGAATGAATGATGACATTTTGTTATTTCAGCGAACTGTATGAGAGCGGTTCAGAAGGTAGCTCTCAAGCCACTGTAAGTCAGTTATGAGATTCGATATTTTTTTTCGGTGTCAACCTGTTTCATGTCAACCTGTCGAGCGCCTAGGAGAGAACAAACAGAGGCAAGAGAGTTAATTTTTTTTTGCCTGTATCATTATATATTCTTTCTGTGAACAAAGAGTAGTAATTGAGTTAAAAATTTTTGGTCCATATCACTGTATATTTTTCTGTGATATTAAGCAAAGCAGCTTGAGTACTGGTGTTCCTCCTGCGAAGTAGGTGTGGTGCATCCGTGTGAGACGAAAGCTGGTTTGTTACTACCTTTTGTTTTTTTTTGTACAGAACAGGTAAGAAAATGCTTGGTCAGTAATGTGAGGTTTTATTGATACCACCAGATTTGCGCATATGCAGGGTAAATGGTAGATAGTTTCCATTGATGAAGAAATTTGTTTTCGGCTTTACATATATTTATTATCAAGCAAATCAGGAGGGCCGTAACAGAGAAGCTATCTTTTTCTTTGAAGGCTACTGCCATCATGTCCAACTGCTTGTATATGTTTTAGGGTGTATAAAATTTGACTCATATCTGTAATACTAGCTCGACTTGTTTGATTTCGCACCTCTAGGTGGGATTGGGATGACCCTAGACACTTAACGTAAAATTGTTCCACTAACCTTTGAGGAGAAAGTATTGAAATTATCCGCCGTTTTTGAGGGTTTTTCAAAGTTACTTTTGCAGTCTGAGCTTCTACATATACTGAATAAATTCTTTGATGATTTCCACGTTCTCTTCGAATTTTAATTTTGTACAGCAAAATTTCTTTGTTGGAGTGCTCTTCGCTAGCTATCTTTCGTAGGATTTTCTCGTGATGTTTTTATCGGTTTCGGAGAGCTTTGTCTATTTTTTTGAGTTTGTACTCGCACTCGCGATCATTTTTAGCTTTACTTAATTCTTTGACCTCACCTGTTATCCATCTAGCATGTCTTGGCTTAATTTTTCTTGTGGTGAAGGGAGCGCATTTATTAAGGGCTCGTATGACGGAATTAAAAAGCGAAACTTTTAAATTGACATCAATGGTATTTCCAATGCTCAATCCGCTTCATCTGCCGGATAACCTTTTTTAAAATACTGAATTTCCGGAGAGTAGGAATTTTTCATACGGTAGGTTTTACAAAGGAAATTACGTTTCTCTTTTGCAATTCTGATTAGACATTCTACCTATTTAATGGTGATCGGAAAAGGAAAGTAAAGACTTTGTACTGAGTACTGGATTGCTTGTAATTGCTCGACCTAGAAGGTTTTGGAAGTGTTAGAAATGGGTGTTCGTTCTTGAACCAGCAACAAATTAAGTCTGCACAATATTTTGTTTAGCTTATTGTTATCATTTGCCACATCAACGTTACATTATTACCAGAAAAAAATGATTGGAAAGGTATAGAGAAATCACGAAAGTAAGAACAGATCATAAAATATATCGAAGAATATCATAAATGTCAGCACATGGGAGTTTGGTTTTCATAATATCTAGGGATCACATCATAATATCACACTCATTATAATATCACACTCATTATAATATCACACTCATTATAATATCACACTCGTCATAATATCACACTCATTATAATATCGCACTCATTATAATATCACACTCATTATAATATCACACTCATTATAATATCACACTCATCATAATATCACACTCATCATAATATCACACTCATTATAATATCACACTCATCATAATATCACACTCATCATAATATCACACTCATTACAATATCACACTAATTATAATATCACACTCATTATAATATCACACTCATCATAATATCACACTCATCATGATATCACACTCATTATAATATCACACTCATCATAATATCACACTCATCATAATATCACACTCATTATAATATCACACTCGTCATAATATCACACTCATTACAATATCACACTAATTATAATATCACACTCATCATAATATCACACTCATCATAATATCACACTCATTATAATATCACACTCATTATAATATCACACTCATTATAATATCACACTCATTATAATATCACACTCATTACAATATCACACTCATCATAATATCACACTCATCATAATATCACACTCATTATAATATCACACTCATTATAATATCACACTCATTATAATATCACACTCATTATAATATCACACTCATTATAATATCATACTCATTATAATATCACACTTTATTATAATATCACACTCATTATAATATCACACTCATTATAATATCACACTCATCATAATATCACACTCATCATAATATCACACTCATTATAATATCACACTCATTATAATATCACACTCATTATAATATCACACTCATTATAATATCACACTCATTATAATATCACACTCATTAAAATATCACACTCATCATAATATCACACTCATCATAATATCACACTCATTTTAATATCACACTTATTATAATATCACACTCATTATAATATCACACTCATTATAATATCACACTCATTATAATATCACACTCATTATAATATCACACTCATCATAATATCACACTCATTATAATATCACACTCATTATAATATCACACTCATTATAATATCACACTCATCATAATATCACACTCATCATAATATCACACTCATCATAATATCACACTCATTTTAATATCACACTCATCATAATATCACACTCATTATAATATCACACTCATTATAATATCACACTCATTATAATATCACACTCATCATAATATCACACTCATCATAATATCACACTCATTATAATATAACGTTCTCGGGATCAATAGATGACCTTGTGAGTGCTTTAGAGATTAATCGATGACCTCGAACCTGCCTGCTGCGCTGTCTATCAGTTAAGTAGCATCGATCATGCATGATATTCCCAGGTCTAATCAACTCATTGGCGCGTAAAATGAATAAATCCTTCTCTTGAGTATACGCCGTGTAGAGGGTGTTTTGTTAAGGGTGTTTAAAAAACGCACTCACTTTTTGACTGCCCTGTACTCATGCGTTTTGTTTTAAATTTAGGTGTGTATTGACATATATAAAAATCTAGTGAGTTAAATTGAAGAAAATTGAATTAAGTTTAACAAAATAAAATGCCAAGAAATGCAACTTCGCTGCACCTCAAACAAAAATAGAATCTATGAGTAGTCGCCACTTAAATGATGAGTCCATTTTTTTGGGAACACCCTGTCTTAAAATAATTGTTCAGATCGTGTACACTGGACACAGGATGCTAAAATAGTGCATTTACGTCAGGATACAGCCAACACTGCGTAACACAACTGCCGGAACAACTGTCTTTTTTCGAGAAACAGGCAACGGAGTAGGTTGGTAAGCGAAGAAAGGGGAGACTCTTCTACTCTATAAGCTTGCATTCCCCCCTCCCCCTCATAAGTTAACTCTGCGACGTGACCCACCGGTGGTCACTGACGGAATTTTCATAATGCTGCAGACCGACAAGCAGTCACCGACTCAATTTCGATAAATGCTGAATGAAAACTAAATGAAGCTCCTTAATTAATTTAATGCTCCTTATTTGCAAAATTAATCTCTTAAATTAACTCTAATTTGAGTTGAATATTGAACTTCAGTTTAACCTGCCGCACTTAAATTGTTAGCGACTGGCGAACAATATTATTTTCAAGCGTGTGAAATTTAAGCATCAATCTTTTTTACTTCAGAACTTTACGTGTGGTAGAGTGCAGACCAAAAAAAATAGAAAAAATCTCGCTCCAGAAATTATGTGCAGGATTTCTACCCATAAAACAAACTGCAACATTTGTGTAAGCGCCGTTTCATAAGCCAAATGCGTATGGATAAATGCATGTATATATGCATATATATGAATGAATACAAGTCAACATACACCACATATTTGCTTTCAGTGGGTTGTTTGTGGTAAGGTTAATATTGTCAGGCTCATTGCAGCTGTAGACATTCGATACATTTTTAAAAAATTTTCAAATCAAGTGATCACATTACGTCCCATAGGCGACGTAGTGTCTTTAGGTATTTATTTTTTTGTAGAGCATATTTGACCTAAATTCTCATGAAATTTTCATGCAGTGACTCACCTCCCACAGCACAGCACTGCAGGTCTATCCTCCCTTCTACTCTCCCACACTGCAGAGACTCACTTCCCACAGCACAGCACTGCAGGTCTACCCTCTCTTCTACTCTCCCACACTGCAGTGCCTCACCTCCCACTGCAAAGCACTGCAGGTCTATCCTCTCTTCTACTCTCCCACACTGCAGTGCCTCACTTCCCACAGCACAGCACTGCAGGTCTATCCTCCCTTCTACTCTCCCATACTGCAGTGACTCACTTCCCACAGCACAGCACTGCAGGTCTATCCTCCCTTCTACTCTCCCATACTGCAGTGACTCACTTCCCACAGCACAGCACTGCAGGTCTATCCTCCCTTCTACTCTCCCATACTGCAGTGACTCACTTCCCACAGCACAGCACTGCAGGTCTATCCTCCCTTCTACTCTCCTATACTGCAGTGACTCACCTCCCACAGCACAGCACTGCAGGTCTATCCTCCCTTCTACTCTCCCATACTGCAGTGACTCACTTCCCACAGCACAGCACTGCAGGTCTATCCTCCCTTCTACTCTCCCACACTGCAGTGACTCACTTCCCACAGCACAGCACTGCAGGTCTATCCTCCCTTCTACTCTCCCATACTGCAGTGACTCACCTCCCACAGCACAGCACTGCAGGTCTATCCTCCCTTCTACTCTCCCACACTGCAGAGACTCACTTCCCACAGCACAGCACTGCAGGTCTATCCTCCCTTCTACTCTCCCATACTGCAGTGACTCACCTCCCACAGCACAGCACTGCAGGTCTATCCTCCCTTCTACTCTCCCATACTGCAGTGACTCACTTCCCACAGCACAGCACTGCAGGTCTATCCTCCCTTCTACTCTCCCATACTGCAGAGACTCACTTCCCACAGCACAGCACTGCAGGTCTATCCTCCCTTCTACTCTCACATACTGCAGTGACTCACTTCCCACAGCACAGCACTGCAGGTCTATCCTCCCTTCTACTCTCCCATACTGCAGTGACTCACTTCCCACAGCACAGCACTGCAGGTCTATCCTCCCTTCTACTCTCCCACACTGCAGAAACTCACTTCCCACAGCACAGCACTGCATGTCTATCCTCCCTTCTACTCTCCCACACTGCAGAGACTCACTTCCCACAGCACAGCACTGCAGGTCTACCCTCTCTTCTACTCTCCCACACTGCAGTGCCTCACCTCCCACTGCAAAGCACTGCAGGTCTATCCTCTCTTCTACTCTCCCACACTGCAGTGCCTCACCTCCCACTGCAAAGCACTGCAGGTCTATCCTCTATTCTACTCTCCCACACTGCAGTGACTCACGTCCCACTGCAAAGCACTGCAGGTCTACCCTCAATTCCTACTCTCTCGACACTGCACTGCCTCACCTCCCACTGCACAGCACTGCAGGTCAATCCTCTCTTCTATCCTCGCCGACAGAGAGCCATCTGTGCTGTGGGGATCCAGCTTCAAGGATACGCCAGCTGTGGAGGTGTCCAGCCTCTCCAGGGTGATGCTGTCCACCTGCGTCACCACCACCACCTGGCAACACAACAGCGTAGTCACCACCACCTAGCAACACAACAGCGTAGTCACCACCACCACTTGGCAACACAACAGCGTAGTCACCACCACCTGGCAACACAACAGCGAAGTCACCACCACCTGGCAACACAACAGCGTAGTCACCACCACCACCTGGCAATACAACAGCGAAGTCACCACCACCTGGCATTACAACAGCGTAGTCACCACCACCACCTGGCAACACAACAGCGTAGTCACCACCACCTGGCAACACAACAGCGTAGTCACCACCACCACTTGGCAACACAACAGCGTAGTCACCACCACCTGGCAACACAACAGCGAAGTCACCACCACCTGGCAACACAACAGCGTAGTCACCACCACCACCTGGCAACACAACAGCGAAGTCACCACCACCTGGCAACACAACAGCGTAGTCACCACCACCACCTGGCAACACAACAGCGTAGTCACCACCACCTGGCAACACAACAGCGTAGTCACCAACACCACCTGGCAACACAACAGCGTAGTCACCACCACCTGGCAACACAACAGCGTAGTCACCACCACCACCTGGCAACAAAACTGCGTAGTCACCACCACCTGGCAACACAACAGCGTAGTCACCACCACCACCACCTGGCAACACATCAGCGTAGTCACCACCACCTGGCAACACAACAGCGTAGTCACCACCACCACCTGGCAACACAACAGCGTAGTCACCACCACCTGGCAACACAACAGCGTAGTCACCACCACCACCTGGCAACACAACAGCGTAGTCACCACCACCACCTGGCAACACAACAGCGTAGTCACCACCACCACCTGGCAACACAACAGCGTAGTCACCACCACCTGGCAACACAACAGCGTAGTCACCACCACCACCTGGCAACACAACAGCGTAGTCACCACCACCACCACCTGGCAACACAACAGCGTAGTCACCACCACCTGGCAACACAACAGCGTGGTCACCACAACCACCTGGCAACACAACAGCGTAGTCACCACCACCACCTGGCAACACAACAGCGTAGTCACCACCACCACCTGGCAACACAACAGCGTAGTCACCACCACCTGGCAACACAACAGCGTAGTCACCACCACCTGGCAACACAACAGCGTAGTCACCACCACAACCTGGCAACACAACAGCGTAGTCACCACCACCACCTGGCAACACAACAGCGTAGTCACCACCACCTGGCAACACAACAGCGTGGTCACCACAACCACCTGGCAACACAACAGCGTAGTCACCACCACCGCCTGGCAACACAAAAGCGTAGTCACCACCACCACCACCTGGCAACACAACAGCGTAGTCACCACCCCCTGGCAACACAACAGCGTAGTCACCACCACCACCTGGCAACACAATAGCGGAGTCACCACCGCCACCTGGCAACACAACAGCGTAGTCACCACCCCCTGGCAACACAGCAGCGTAGTCACCACCACCTCCTGGCAACAGCAACAACTTAGTCACCACCACCAGACAGCACCACCAGTCACACAGCACCACCAGCTACACAGCACCACTAGTCACACAGCACCACTAGTCACACAGCACCACTAGTCACACAGCACCACTAGTCACACAGCATCTCTAGTCACAAAGCACCACCAGTCACACAGCACCACTAGTCACACTGCACCACTAGTCACAAAGCACCACCAGTCACACAGCACCACTAGTCACACAGCACCACTAGTCACACAGCACCACCAGTCACACAGCACCACTAGTCACACAGCACCACCAGTCACAAAGCACCACCAGTCCCACAGCACCACCAGGCAAACAGCACCACTAGTCACACAGCACCACTAGTCACACAGCACCACTAGCCACAAAGCACCACCAGTCACACAGCACCACTAGTCACACAACACCACTAGTCACACAGCACCACTAGTCACACAGCACCACTAGTCACACAGCAGCACTAGTCACACAGCGCCACTAGTCACACAGCACCACTAGTCACACAGCACCATTAGTCACAAAGCACCACCAGTCACACAGCACCACTAGTCACACAGCACCACTAGTCACACAGCACCACCAGTCACAAAGCACCACCAGTCACACAGCACCACCAGTCACACAGCACCACTAGTCACACAGCACCACTAGTCACACAGCACCACTAGTCACAAAGCACCACCAGTCACACAACACCACTAGTCACACAGCACCACTAGTCACACAGCACCACCAGTCACTCAGCACCACTAGTCACACAGCACCACTAGTCACACAGCACCACTATTCACACAGCATCACTAGTCACACAGCACCACCAGTCACAAAGCACCACCAGTCACACAGCACCACCAGTCACACAGCACCACCAGTCACACAGCACCACCAGTCACACAGCACCACCAGTCACACAGCACCACCAGTCACACAGCACCACCAGTCACACAGCACCACCAGTCACACAGCACCACCAGTCACACAGCACCACCAGTCACACAGCACCACTAGTCACACAGCACCACCAGTCACACAGCACCACCAGTCCCGCAGCACCACCTGTCACACAGCACCACCAGTCACACAGAACCACTAGTCACAAAGCACCACTAGTCACACAGCACCACTAGTCACACAGCACCACTAGTCACACAGCACCACTAGTCACACAGCGCCACTAGTCACCTTAATAACAGTAGTGCGGCTGGGCGACCCCGCAAAGTCAGCCCTGCAGTGGTACACCCCGGTGTCTGCGGTGACGGCGGGGGTGAGGGTCAGGGATGCTGGCGGGGTGGCCCGGAATGTGGCCCGGGATGCCAGAGAGGGATCCCGCGGGGTGTGCTGTTGGTATCCCTGGCTGCTGTTGCGTGCGTCATACCTGCGGGGTGAGCGGGTATGCTTAGGGAGTGCTGCAGAAATGTGGGGATTGCGATGAAATTTTGTGAAGTATAGGAAGCTAAAGAGTTGTTTAAAGATAAGCAGAGATCCCCTAAAAACATGTTATTTGCATGCAAACTTGATACCGCTGCAACAGTTTAAAACAAGGGAAAAGGGTTTCTGTATTATTCGCGTCTATGCACGGATAGATATTTCTGTGTGTTTCTTGCTTGCTTTCTGGAGTGTGTTTTGAGCGTATAGTGAATTATTTGAGGAATGTTAGTTTATGTGGTAAAAATCTTTGTAACAATAATAAAAATGTAACTTTTGATGTTACATCTCCTCCAACTACAAAACCGACCTCCCCTCCACCCCCTCCACCCCGTCCACCTACACCAGTGGCTTCCCCTCCACCCCTCCACCTACACCAGTGGCTTCCCCTCCACCCCGTCCACTACACCAGTGGCTTCCCCTCCACCCCCTCCACCCCGTCCACCTACACCAGTGCCTTCCCCTTAACCCCCTCCACCCCCTCCACCTACACCAGTGCCCTCCCCTTCATCCCCTCCACCCCTCCCCTACACCAGTGCCCTTTTTTCCCCCCCTCCCTTCCTCCACCTACACCACCCACACCACCAACACACAAAATACATGCCCGTTTCAAAGTCGACAGCTACAGCAACGACCTTCATGTTTTTCCTTCTTCGACATTTTCCTTTCATAATTTTCTTGTCTTCAAGTTTTCTTTTCGTTTTTCCTTCGTCAAATTCTTTCCTTTTTTCGCTTTTCTTCCTTCAGCATTTTCCCTCTTTCGAGTTTCAGGTTTGAGACATGTGAAGTGACAGCGCTGTGCACCTTAGGTTTGTTGCTGATGCCTTCCTGGCGCTGAACTTATCGCTTCTTCTGCCCTGATATCCGCCGCGCTTGTGTGAGACGGAATATTTGTTTGTCGGTTGTTGTGGGCAGGGTTATTGTGTGGTTATTGTGTGGTTGTTGTGTGGTTGGGTGGTTGTTGTGTGGTTGTTGTGGGTTTATTGTGTGGTTGTTGTGTGGTTGTTGTGGGGTTGTTGTGTGGTTACTGTGGGTTTATTGTGTGGTTATTGTGTGGTTACTGTGTTGTTATTGTATGGTCATTTTGTGGTTATTGTGTTTATTGTGAGGTTATTGTGCGGTTATTGAGTTGTTATTGCGTGGTTATTGCATGGTTATTAGGTTATTATTATATGCCTATTACGTAGTTATTGTGTGGTTATTGTGTAATTATTGTAAGATAATTATGTGATTATTGTGAGGTTTTTGTGTGATTATTGTGAGGTTATTGCGTGGTTATTGGGTTCTAATTGTGTGGTTTTTATGTTATTTTAATAGGATTATTATGTGATTACTGCGTGATGATATTGCAATAATTGTGTAAATATTATGTGATTGTAGTGTAATACTTACGTAAGGATTCTGTAATTCATTGGTGATTATTGTGCAATTATGACGTGATTACAATGTAATTATATCCTGATTATTATATAATTATCAGGTAATTAATATTGGGGGCTAAACATGTAATCACAATGCTATTATTGTGTAAACATAATGATTTTCCTCAGTGACTCCGTGTGGTGAGGACGGGTGTGGCGCTCGCTCCGAAACAAAGCGCCTATTGTTAGAAAGAATGTACCTCTAACCTAAATGGGTACCCACTCTCGCCATGAGTATTCAAATGTGATTTAAATACCCCATATATAAAAATAATCAAACTAAGAGTATAATATTTCCTCAAAAGTGTGAGAGTATTCAATCCTCGTTTACACAACGAACCCAACTCCCTCAATCTTCAAGATGGCACCTAACAAACGACGCAGTACCAACAACAGCAGCAACAACAGCATCGAGTTGCAACCGAAGTTTGGTCAATACCCTGATGTGTCTAGCCTAACGAACGACGGTAAAGAAGTAGTTTCTGTCATAAAATACTTCGATTTAGTGATGACAAAATTTAATAGTGATATTGTTAAAATGCAAAATGAAATAAGCCACCTTAAAACGCTATTTGAAACAAAAGAAGCGGAACACAAAAAAGTTCTCGAAGAACAGAATGAGAAAATAGATAGCTTAACCTCCCGCCTCGACCAATTGGAAAAAAATGATCAGCGCCGAGACATTGAAGACAAAAAATGTACCCTCGTCATTTCTGGAAGGGAAATACCGCAATCTCACGCAGACGAAATCTGTAAGGATACAGTCGGCCAGCTCCTGAAGGACAAGATCAACATTGACCTCTCCGACACTGACATCACGTCAGCTACAAGAATGGGGAAAAAACCAGTAACTGGGAACGTAGATCAAAGAAACATTGCATTTGAACTAAAACATTATAACAAAAAACGTGAAATTCTCAACGCCTGCCGAGAAAAGAAACCAAAGTTCTTCTTCATAAATGAATACCTAATACCTTCACGAGCTAACGCCAAGTACATTCTGAGGATGGCCAAAAGGAAATTCCGGGATAAAATTGGAATCCCAAGAACACAGGATGGAAATATCTTCATATTTAACCCCGGAAACCAAGATTCAAGGCGCCGCGAGATCAACACGCCAGATGACCTCGAGCAATACCTGATGCAACAACTAAATATGTCATCGAAGCAAGTCATGGGTGACTAGACTAGGTGATCCCATAAATTAGATATGTCAGTTTCGTGTTAGTTTAACCTCAATTAGATATCGTGTCAGTTTACCCTCAACTTGATGTTAGTTTAACCTGAATCTATACAAATGTATAACAGATGTGTTTGTAAACATTTATGACAGCTGTGTGTGAACTTTTGAAACAACGCAATCAGCAATTTTTTACCTCCCAATGTTACTGTGAATTTTTTCTTTTTTACCACTAAAGTTATTATTACGCGTAAACCATAGTAACTGCTTATATCATTGTCGTTATAATCTGTAAAACTTATTACCTGTTGTATGTGAACTTGTAAAAACGCCCTCATGCAGCAATCTGTTTACACCAATGTTGTGATATTGAACTCCAATATGATTCGCTCATGGACAGAATTTATGTGTACTCACGTAATCGCACTAGATTTTTTTTTATACTCTATGCTCTCGTACTTCATAAGCTAGTTTCTTAGACTGGAATATCCCTTAAAGCTTGACTCTGTATTTCGTTTTTAAGCTCTATAGTACCTACTTCTTACTGTTTACTAATTTTAAATGACTGATCACCCTGAGATATTCGAGGAAATCGACCCAGATCTCAATCATTTGAACAGAATATATCCAAACCTAAGCGACTCTCAAGAGTGTAGGTATACTAATATATCAAAATTCAACGAAACTATACGAATAACTGACCGAGATTTCTCACTCCTGTGTTGGAACTGTAGGTCACTCTATCCAAAATTGGAAGAGATACAATGTACCATTACTGAACTTAACCCTTTCGGTACTGACGGCTACTCCAGTGCCAAGTTGGCTAGTGCTTCCAGTTTAGGGCATCTAACCTAGTTTTAAACTAATTCAACTAGTGAGGGAATATTTTGGAGTAATAACAAAATTAGGGAAATTACAAACATTCATTAAACTAGTTTTAAACAATTCCAGAAACCTGCACGCGTATATTACCATAGGTTACCATAGGCCCCTGTAATTACCATAGGACTCTGTAGCACGCGTAAGTTCATGCTACAGGACCCGAGCAACATATTCAATACCCTTTCCATTTAACTTGAGCAAGTTTTTTCTGAACTTTGTTGATTTTTGGTAAATTCGGGCAAAAACGTATAAATAGTTTCTTCGTAAATACGAAAACTTTATTATCAACATCAAAAATTTCCGTCGCCAAGCATCGAGCTTCAAAGATTCAAAAAATGTTAAAATTAAAATAATGAAGAAGGCACTTACTTAAGCTAAAAGCACCACACTAGGACAATTTCACTGACAATTAAGGGTAATGACAACTTTTTCCCCAGGAAGTTTTTACCCAAACAATTTGAATTATCGTACCGAAAGGGTTAAATATAACCTTGACGTGATTAGTTTCACCGAAAGCTGGCTAGATGACTCGACTAACGACATGATTCGATTTGAAAATTATCATAGTTACCATTCGCTAAGAAAAAACCAGCGGGGCGGAGGCATCAGCACAAATATATCTAACCACATAGACTCGAAAACCATGGCAAGTGCAACAATGAATCAGGATCATATAGAATCACTCTTCGTAGAACTGTCTAGAGATGGTAAACGCATTGTGCTTGGAACGGTGTATAGGCCTCCTACAGCCTGTCCTATATCCTTCCTGAATGAGCTGAATCGTATTATTTCTCAGTTCAACAGGCCCTTATACAATGACATAATAATATGCGGTGACTTCAATTATGATCTACTGAAACATGAAAGCTATGAACCAATCTCTAATTTCCTAACAACCTTTCAGTCTCAATCCTTCCTTCCGATCATTACAAAGCCTACACGAATAACCTCAGAGTGTGCTACGCTGCTTGACAATATCTTTATGCCAGATCCAAGTGATTTCTTGCTGGAATAATTACTTCTGACTTATCAGATCACTACCCAGTTTTTCTTATTAAGAAAAATGTCTATATTGCTTGCACCAAGGCACGGGCTGAAACTTACTCATATCGTAAAATAAACGAATCAAATCTTGAAGAAATGCGCACAGTTCTAGAAGAATCAATGCATACATTGCACATCTCTCAACAAAACAATAATGCTACGAGCATTGATGAAGCAGTAGTAAAGTTGACTGAAACTATAATGACCGCATGCAATCAGTGTTGCCCAATTGTAACTCGTACAGTTACCCCGAAAAATAAACACAAGCCCTGGATTACTAGAGACATCGTGATAAATATAAAGAAACGTCAAGCGTACCTAGCCCTCCTTTGCGAAGGGCGAATATCTAGAGATACATATAAGCGGTTCAGAAACTATGTAACAAACCAGATGAGAACATCAAAAAAGAACTACTTTACGCTCAAGTTTACTCAATTTAAAACTGACGTTAAAAAGACTTGGCATCTCCTTAACTCTTGCTGTAAACCGAATAATGCCGATAAAAAGAAAATTGAATATGTTATTCAAGATAATGTAAAATACCACGAGAAGAAAGAAATTGCTAATCTCTTTAACAACTTCTTCGAAAACGTAGGGAAAACTATAGCTGATGGTATTCCAAGTGAACCTACTGATCACCTAGAATTTATGGATCATATTCGAGAACCCAACTCCTTTTTCTTTACGCCTACAAACTCCTCCGATGTAATTACGTGCATAAACAACATGAAGAATAAATCGAGTGGGTGACAAACGTTTCCGACCAAAGTACTTAAAGTTATTGCTGACAATGTAGCCCCGCTGATATCAAATATTATTAACCAGTCTCTCTTAGTAGTCACTTTCCCGAACTCCCTCAAAGTTGCTAGAGTAACCCCTATCTTTAAAAGTGGTGAAAAAACCTGTGTAAACAATTATCGAACTATCTCCGTACTACCAGTTATTATCAAAGTATTCGAAAAGATTGTGTATAAAAAAGTGTACTCTTATTTTGAACAAAAATCATTTCTTTACGATAAACAATACGGCTTTCGCTCTAAAAAATCAACAACACAGGCTATATTAAATCATTTACAGTTCCTCTATTCTAATATAGATGAAGGAAAGCCTGTCTTCTCTGTATTTCTTGACTTTCGAAAAGCATTCGATTGTGTGGACCATGAAATACTACTCTCGAAACTACACTGTTATGGCATTCGAGGGATTGCGCATGATTGGTTCAGATCATACCTAACAAATCGGAAGCAATACGTTGTCATTGACGACGCCAAATCAGACCCACAGACAATTAGCCATGGAGTTCCACAAGGATCTGTTCTTGGGCCTCTCCTGTTTCTGATTTTTATCAATGATATTGTAAAATCTACATCATTCTTCAAATTCATTCTTTTTGCCGATGACAGTACGCTTTCTGCGGTCCTTCCGAACCAAAATCCTGCTATGATTGTGGAGAGTATAAATAATGAACTTCATAAGGTTTCATCGTGGCTCAAAGCTAATAAAATAAGCCTTAATATTGATAAAACAAATTATATTACATTCTCATACAAGAAAGATGTATCTCTCCTAATGCATTAAAATTGGCGAAGGTGAATCGAAGAAACCAACTCATGTAAGTTTCTGGGCATCATAATAGATAAACATCTGACCTTCAAAGAGCACATCACTCATATCAGTTCTAAATTATCAAAATCCATCGGAATCCCAAACAAAGTTAAAAATTTTCTACCTGAAACAGCTTTACAAATGCTCTACCGAACGCTCATTTCTCCATAGTTGCAATACGGAATAGAAACATGGCACGGAACTGATAAAAATAATACCAAAAAAATTTTTACTCTGCAGAAAAGAGTTGTCAGAGCGGTAAAAAACCTAGAATGTAATGCTCACACAAATGATTCTTTCAAAAATTTACAAATACTTAAGCTTTCGGATCTCTACAAAATCTCCATCTGTAATTTCATTTACAAAACATTAAGAAATGATGGCGGCAATAGCCTAAGACAATTATTGACTGCGCAAACTGGTCATCACGACCATTTAACCCGAAATAGAAGTAAATTCATGCTTCCTTATTATTCAAAGGCCCGGTCGCAACACAGTATTCTCTTCGTTGGAACTAAAACTTGGAACTCTATACCTACGGAGATCCGTAAATGTGATTCGTACAAAGTATTCAAAAGACATCTTGAGTCTCACTTCCTATCAGAATACTAGTCGTGTAAGATAACCATGTCAAATCTTGCCTCCTACATGTAACTAATGATAATGTAATAATGTAACTTGCTTTGGGTAACATAACCGATCTTCAGTCTGCTCTTGAATCGTTTTATCGAACATACTGTTAAATATAGCCGTTTTTACCTATATTGTAAAATACAGCATAAAATATCGAGTTAATTATCTCAATGATCAGTCTACTGCGAAACTAGGTTAAGTGAACTAGGTTAAACATTATTGCACACCTTAGAATAACGTGATGATAGGATGCCCTAGAAGTCGCTGAACTTATTCGGGCCCACAAGTAGCTATACTCAAATTTGACCATTGTACTAGACTTAAGAAACATTCTACCTCTGTATCACCTGTGGTAAATAAATTGTTTAAAATTGTTTAAATTTTGTTCATCGTAGAGGGAAAAGGATTTCCGAAGTGAGGTCGAGCTTATTATTTTCTTCAGTAACAATTTGAATATCCAGTATGTTTGAAGTCATCGCTGTTTTATGAAGAAGTGTTTTTAAAATTTATGATGTGCTATCATTGTTGGATAACTGTAATTTACGTATTTTTCCACTATAATGTCAGTTCAATAAATTTGTTTATTGCTGGGCGTGTTGAGTGTTCTTTTTGGTTGCGGTTGAGGAGGCTTGCATACAAAACATTAGCGTTGTAAAAAAAATTCCTACGTAGATTTTACAGCATGAAGGCTACAGCATGAAGGCCACAGCATGAAATCCACAGCATGAAGGCCACAGCATGAACACCACAGCATGAACGCCACAGCATGAACGCCACAGCATGAACGCCACAGCACGTACGCCACAGCATGAACGCCACAGCATGAACGCCACAACAGGAACACCATAGCACGAGCACCACAGCATGATGCAGCACCCCACACTCAGAATTACCTCCTTAAATACAACCTTGTCATTCTAACGCATTTGGAAGCGAGCCAAAGGCACACCGATGCCTCTTTTATTATTGTTTCTTGTTCTTGAGGAAACGCCGGGGGATTTTAGGGGAAAACTTAGGATGAGTTGGGGCCCTTGGGGAATTTGGGGCTTCGCAATGGCCTCTTCTGCTGCAAAAATCGGTTCTTGAAGCTACCTCAATTGAGGGGATTTTCTTCCGGGGAGTTTTGGGGAAGTTTGTTCTCAGGTGTATTTTTTAGGTGTGCTTGTTGGTGGAAGTTCGTTTAGAAATGTTGGTTTAGGGTGATTCATTTAAGGTATTTTGACTTGGGGAGTTCGTTTAGTGTAATTAATTTTGCGTTTCTGTTTGAGATAATTTAGGGTGGTTTATTTAGGGCAGTTCGTTTGAGGTTATTCATTAATTAAGGTAATTTATTTTGGGTTGTTCACATAGAGCAGTTCTTGTATGTTTTTTTAGGGTAGTTTACTTGTGATAATTCATTAAGGGTAGTTCGTTTAGGGTATGTCCTTTAGGGTAGTTCTTTTACTGTAGTTCATTCAAGGTAGCTCATCCACGTTAGTCCATTTAGAGCAGTTAATTTAGGGTAATTTGTTCAGGTTGTATAACTTAGGTAATTTTTTAGGTTAATTCAAAGAGGGAAACTCATTCGGGGCATTTCATTAAAAGTAATCCTTACGCGTTGTTTTTTGAAATTGCTATTAAGGGATAGTTCATTCAGAGTAGTTCATCCAAGGTACTTCAAAGGCTGATTAATTCAGAACATTTTTTCTAGGGTTCCTCAACCAGGTTAGTTCATTTGAAGAATGTTTTCCAGGGTTTGCTTCAGATCGAGACTTTGTGGAGAATTTTCACGGCGTGTCAAGAATTGCTCCTTGAACATTAGTCAGTTCAGCAGATTTCAGGTGTCAACACATCGACGAAAGTCAACGGATTAAAAATGTGGTTCATTCAACAAACTCGTCCGTAGCGTTAGGCATGCAATGTATGCCATTGAGAGGGACAACGTGCTGGGTAATTCTACAGCTTCAATAACACATTTCATCATTTAAACACTTGAACCCTCTTTAGAAAACTCTCAAGGGATAACGCTTTTCGATTTTCTTTCAAGGTTCATTCTCTTTTCCTTCAAAGTTCGTTTAATTTTCTTCCAAAGTTCATTTTATTTCCTTCAAAGTTCGTTTCATTTTCTTCCAAAGCTCATTTTATTTTCTTCAAAGTTCGTTTCATTTTCTTCCAAAGCTCATTTTATTTTCTTCAGAGCTCATTTTATTTTCTTCCAAAGCTCATTTTATTTTCTTCAAAGCTCATTTCATTTTCTTCCAAAGCTCATTTTATTTTCTTCAAAGCTCATTTCATTTTCTTCAAAGCTCATTTTATTTTCTTCCAAAGCTCATTTTATTTTCTTCAAAGCTCATTTCATTTTCTTCCAAAGCTCATTTCATTTTCTTCAAAGCTCATTTCATTTTCTTCCAAAGCTCGTTTCATTTTCTTCAAAGCTCGTTTCATTTTCTTCCAAAGCTCATTTCATTTTCTTCAAAGCTCATTTCATTTTCTTCCAAAGCTCATTTGATTTTCTTCAAAGCTCATTTCATTTTCTTCAAAGCTCATTTCATTTTCTTCAAAGCTCATTTTATTTTCTTCAAAGCTCATTTCATTTTCTTCAAAGCTCATTTCATTTTCTTCAAAGCTCGTTTCATTTTCTTCCAAAGCTTATTTCATTTTCTTCAAAGCTCATTTCATTTTCTTCAAAGCTCATTTCATTTTCTTCCAAAGCTCGTTTCATTTTCTTCAAAGCTCGTTTCATTTTCTTCAAAGCTCATTTTATTTTCTTCAAAGCTCATTTCATTTTCGCAAAGCTCATTTCATTTTCTTCCAAAGCTCATTTTATTTTCTTCAAAGCTCATTTTATTTTCTTCCAAAGCTCATTTTATTTTCTTCAAAGCTCATTTCATTTTCTTCAAAGCTCATTTTATTTTCTTCCAAAGCTCATTTTATTTTCTTCAAAGCTCATTTCATTTTCTTCCAAAGCTCATTTTATTTTCTTCAAAGCTCATTTCATTTTCTTCCAAAGCTCATTTTATTTTCTTCAAAGCTCATTTCATTTTCTTCAAAGCTCATTTTATTTTCTTCCAAAGCTCATTTTATTTTCTTCAAAGCTCATTTCATTTTTTTCCAAAGCTCATTTTATTTTCTTCCAAAGCTCATTTTATTTTCTTCAAAGCTCATTTCATTTTCTTCAAAGCTCATTTTATTTTCTTCCAAAGCTCATTTTATTTTCTTCAAAGCTCATTTCATTTTCTTCCAAAGCTTATTTTATTTTCTTCAAAGCTCATTTCATTTTCTTCCAAAGCTCATTTCATTTTCTTCCAAAGCTCATTTTATTTTCTTCAAAAGCTCATTTTATTTTCTTCAAAGCTCATTTTATTTTCTTCAAAGCTCGTTTCATTTTCTTCAAAAGCTCATTTTATTTTCTTCAAAGCTCATTTCATTTTCTTCCAAAGCTCATTTTATTTTCTTAAAAGCTCATTTCATTTTCTTCCAAAGCTCATTTTATTTTCTTCAAAGCTCATTTCATTTTCTTCCAAAGCTCATTTTATTTTCTTCAAAGCTCATTTTATTTTCTTCAAAGCTCATTTCATTTTCTTCCAAAGCTCATTTTATTTTCTTCAAAGCTCATTTCATTTTCTTCCAAAGCTCATTTTATTTTCTTCAAAGCTCATTTCATTTTCTTCCAAAGCTCATTTTATTTTCTTCAAAGCTCATTTTATTTTCTTCCAAAGCTCATTTTATTTTCTTCAAAGCTCATTTCATTTTCTTCCAAAGCTCATTTTATTTTCTTCAAAGCTCATTTCATTTTCTTCCAAAGCTCATTTTATTTTCTTCAAAGCTCATTTTATTTTCTTCAAAGCTCATTTCATTTTCTTCCAAAGCTCATTTTATTTTCTTCAAAGCTCATTTCATTTTCTTCCAAAGCTCATTTTATTTTCTTCAAAGCTCATTTCACTTTCTTCCAAAGCTCATTTTATTTTCTTCAAAGCTCATTTCATTTTCTTCAAAGCTCATTTCATTTTCTTCCAAAGCTCATTTTATTTTCTTCAAAGCTCATTTTATTTTCTTCCAAAGCTCATTTTATTTTCTTCAAAGCTCATTTCATTTTCTTCAAAGCTCATTTCATTTTCTTCCAAAGCTCATTTTATTTTCTTCAAAGCTCATTTTATTTTCTTCCAAAGCTCATTTCATTTTCTTCAAAGCTCATTTCATTTTCTTCAACGCTCATTTCATTTTCTTTCAAAGCTCATTTTATTTTCTTCAAAGCTCATTTTATTTTCTTCAAAAGCTCATTTTATTTTCTTCAAAGCTCATTTTATTTTCTTCCAAAGCTCATTTTATTTTCTTCAAAGCTCATTTCATTTTCTTCCAAAGCTCATTTCATTTTCTTCCAAAGCTCATTTCATTTTCTTCCAAAGCTCATTTTATTTTTCTTCAAAGTTCGTTTCATTTTCTTCAAAGCTCATTTCATTTTCTTCAAAGCTCATTTCATTTTCTTCCAAAGCTCATTTTATTTTTCTTCAAAGTTCGTTTCATTTTCTTCAAAGCTCATTTCATTTTCTTCAAAGCTCATTTCATTTTCTTCAAAAGCTCATTTTATTTTCTTCAAAGCTCATTTTATTTTCTTCCAAAGCTCATTTTATTTTCTTCAAAGTTCATTTCATTTTCTTCCAAAGCTCATTTCATTTTCTTCCAAAGCTCATTTCATTTTCTTCCAAAGCTCATTTCATTTTCTTCCAAAGCTCATTTCATTTTCTTCCAAAGCTCATTTCATTTTCTTCCAAAGCTCATTTCATTTTCTTCCAAAGCTCATTTCATTTTCTTCCAAAGCTCATTTCATTTTCTTCCAAAGCTCATTTCATTTTCTTCCAAAGCTCATTTCATTTTCTTCCAAAGCTCATTTCATTTTCTTCCAAAGCTCATTTCATTTTCTTCCAAAGCTCATTTTATTTTTCTTCAAAGTTCATTTCATTTTCTTCCAAAGTTCATTTCATTTTCTTCCAAAGCTCATTTTATTTTCTTCAAAGCTCATTTCATTTTCTTCCAAAGCTCATTTCATTTTCTTCCAAAGCTCATTTCATTTTCTTCCAAAGCTCATTTCATTTTCTTCCAAAGCTCATTTTATTTTTCTTCAAAGTTCGTTTCATTTTCTTCAAAGCTCATTTCATTTTCTTCCAAAGCTCATTTTATTTTTCTTCAAAGTTCGTTTCATTTTCTTCAAAGCTCATTTCATTTTCTTCAAAGCTCATTTCATTTTCTTCAAAGCTCATTTCATTTTCTTCCAAAGCTCATTTTATTTTCTTCAAAGCTCATTTCATTTTCTTCCAAAGCTCATTTTATTTTCTTCCAAAGCTCATTTTATTTTCTTCAAAGCTCATTTCATTTTCTTCCAAAGCTCATTTCATTTTCTTCCAAAGCTCATTTCATTTTCTTCCAAAGCTCATTTTATTTTTCTTCAAAGTTCGTTTCATTTTCTTCAAAGCTCATTTCATTTTCTTCAAAGCTCATTTCATTTTCTTCAAAGCTCATTTCATTTTCTTCCAAAGCTCATTTTATTTTCTTCAAAGTTCGTTTCATTTTCTTCCAAAGTTAATTTTATTTTCTTCAAAGCTCATTTCATTTTCTTCCAAAGTTCATTTTATTTTCTTCAAAGTTCGTTTCATTTTCTTCCAAAGTTAATTTTATTTTCTCCAAAGCTCATTTTATTTTCTTCCAAAGCTCATTTTATTTTCTTCAAAGTTCGTTTCATTTTCTTCCAAAGCTCATTTCATTTTCTTCAAAGTTCTGTTCATTTTCTTCCAAAGCTCATTTTATTTTCTCCAAAGCTCATTTTATTTTCTTCAAAGCTCGTTTCATTTTCTTCCAAAGCTCATTATATTTTCTTCAAAGTTCTGTTCATTTTCTTCCAAAGTTCATTTTATTTTCTTCAAAGCTCGTTTCATTTTCTTCCAAAGCTCATTTTATTTTCTTCAAAGCTCATTTCATTTTCTTCCAAAGCTCATTTTATTTTCTTCAAAGTTCGTTTCATTTTCTTCCAAAGCTCGTTTCATTCTCTTCCAAAGTTCATCTTATTTTCTTCAAAGCTCATTTCATTTTCTTCCAAAGCTCGTTTCATTTTCTTCCAAAGCTCATTATATTTTCTTCAAAGTTCTGTTCATTTTCTTCCAAAGTTCATTTTATTTCCTTCAAAGCTCGTTTCATTTTCTTCCAAAGCTCATTTTATTTTCTTCAAAGTTCGTTTCATTTTCTTCCAAAGCTCATTTTATTTTCTCCAAAGCTCGTTTCATTTTCTTCCAAAGTTCATTTTATTTTCTTCAAAGCTCGTTTCATTTTCTTCCAAAGTTCATTTTATTTTCTTCAAAGCTCGTTTCATTTTCTTCCAAAGCTCATTTTATTTTCTTCAAAGCTCATTTTATTTTCTTCCAAAGCTCATTTTATTTTCTTCAAAGTTCGTTTCATTTTCTTCCAAAGCTCATTTCATTTTCTTCCAAAGTTCATTTTATTTTCTTCAAAGCTCGTTTCATTTTCTTCCAAAGCTCATTATATTTTCTTCAAAGTTCTGTTCATTTTCTTCCAAAGTTCATTTTATTTTCTTCAAAGCTCGTTTCATTTTCTTCCAAAGCTCATTTTATTTTCTTCAAAGCTCATTTCATTTTCTTCCAAAGCTCATTTTATTTTCTTCAAAGTTCGTTTCATTTTCTTCCAAAGCTCGTTTCATTTTCTTCCAAAGTTCATCTTATTTTCTTCAAAGCTCATTTCATTTTCTTCCAAAGCTCATTTTATTTTCTTCAAAGTTCGTTTCATTTTCTTCCAAAGTTCATTTTATTTTCTTCAAAGCTCGTTTCATTTTCTTCCAAAGCTCATTTTATTTTCTTCAAAGTTCGTTTCATTTTCTTCCAAAGTTCATTTTATTTCCTTCAAAGCTCGTTTTCATTTTCTTCCAAAGCTCATTTTATTTTCTTCAAAGTTCGTTTCATTTTCTTCCAAACCTCATTTTATTTCCTTCAAAGCTCGTTTCATTTTCTTCCAAAGCTCAATTTAATTTCTTCAAAGTTCGTTTCATTTTCTTCCAAAGCTCATTTCATTTTCTTCAAAGTTCGTTTCATTTTCTTCCAAAGCTCATTTCATTTTCTTCAAAGTTCGTTTCGTTTTCTTCAAAGCTTATTTCATTTTCTTCCAAAGCTCATTTTATTTTCTTCAAAGTTCGTTTCATTTTCTTCCAAAGCTCATTTCATTTTCTTCAAAGTTCGTTTCATTTTCTTCCAAAGCTCATTTCATTTTCTTCAAAGTTCGTTTCATTTTCTTCAAAGCTCATTTCATTTTCTTCCAAAGCTAATTTTATTTTCTTCAAAGTTCGTTTCATTTTCTTCCAAAGCTCATTTTATTTTCTTCAAAGTTCGTTTCATTTTCTTCAAAGCTTATTTCATTTTCTTCCAAAGCTCATTTCATTTTCTTCAAAGTTCGTTTCATTTTCTTCCAAAGTTCGTTTTCTTTTCTTCAAAGTTCTGTTCATTTTCTTCCAAAGTTCATTTTATTTCTTTCAAAGTTCTGTTCATTTTCTTCCAAAGTTCATTTTATTTCCTTCAAAGTTCTGTTCATTTTCTTCCAAAGTTCATTTTATTTCCTTCAAAGTTCTGTTCATTTTCTTCCAAAGTTCATTTTATTTCCTTCAAAGTTCTGTTCATTTTCTTCCAAAGTTCATTTTATTTCCTTCAAAAATCTGTTCATTTTCTTCCAAAGTTCATTTTATTTCCTTCAAAGTTCTGTTCATTTTCTTCCAAAGTTCATTTTATTTCCTTCAAAGTTCTGTTCATTTTCTTCCAAAGTTCATTTTATTTTCTTCAAAGTTCGTTTCATTTTCTTCCAAAGCTCATTTTATTTTCTTCCAAAGCTCGTTTCATTTTCTTCCAAAGCTCATTTTATTTTCTTCAAAGCTCGTTTCATTTTCTTCCAAAGCTCATTTTATTTTCTTCAAAGTTCGTTTCATTTTCTTCCAAAGTTCATTTTATTTCCTTCAAAGTTCGTTTCATTTTCTTCCAAAGTTCATTTTATTTTCTTCCAAAGCTCATTTCATTTTCTTCCAAAGTTCATTTTATTTTCTTCCGAAGCTCATTTCATTTTCTTCCAAAGTTCATTTTATTTTCTTCAAAGTTCGTTTCATTTTCTTCCAAAGTTCATTTTATTTTCTTCAAAGTTCGTTTCCTTTTCTTCCAAAGTTCATTTTATTTTCTTCAAAGTTCGTTTCATTTTCTTCCAAAGTTCATTTTATTTTCTTCAAAGTTCGTTTCATTTTCTTCCAAAGTTCATTTTATTTTCTTCAAAGTTCGTTTCATTTTCTTCCAAAGTTCATTTTATTTTCTTCAAAGTTCGTTTCATTTTCTTCCAAAGTTCATTTTATTTTCTTCAAAGTTCGTTTCATTTTCTTCCAAAGTTCATTTTATTTTCTTCAAAGTTCGTTTCATTTTCTTCCAAAGTTCATTTTATTTTCTTCGAAGCTCGTTTCATTTTCTTCCAAAGTTCATTTTATTTTCTTCAAAGTTCGTTTTATTTTCTTCCAAAGCTCATTTCATTTTCTTCCAAAGTTCATTTTATTTTCTTCCAAAACTCATTTCATTTTCTTCCAAAGTTCATTTTATTTTCTTCAAAGTTCGTTTCATTTTCTTCCAAAGTTCATTTTATTTTCTTCAAAGTTCGTTTCATTTTCTTCCAAAGTTCATTTTATTTTCTTCAAAGTTCGTTTCATTTTCTTCCAAAGTTCATTTTATTTTCTTCAAAGTTCGTTTCATTTTCTTCCAAAGTTCATTTTATTTTCTTCAAAGTTCGTTTCATTTTCTTCCAAAGTTCATTTTATTTTCTTCAAAGCTCATTTCATTTTCTTCCAAAGTTCATTTTATTTTCTTCAAAGCTCGTTTCATTTTCTTCCAAAGTTCATTTTATTTTCTTCAAAGCTCGTTTCATTTTCTTCCAAAGTTCATTTTATTTTCTTCAAAGCTCGTTTCATTTTCTTCCAAAGCTCATTTTATTTTCTTCAAAGTTCGTTTCATTTTCTTCCAAAGTTCATTTTATTTTCTTCAAAGCTCATTTCATTTTCTTCCAAAGTTCATTTTATTTTCTTCAAAGTTCGTTTCATTTTCTTCCAAAGCTCATTTTATTTCCTTCAAAGCTCATTTCATTTTCTTCCAAAGTTCATTTGATTTTCTTCAAAGTTCGTTTCATTTTCTTCCAAAGCTCATTTTATTTCCTTCAAAGCTCATTTTATTTTCTTCAAAGCTCGTTTCATTTTCTTCCAAAGTTCATTTTATTTTCTTCAAAGCTCGTTTCATTTTCTTCCAAAGTTCATTTTATTTTCTTCAAAGCTCGTTTCATTTTCTTCCAGAGCTCATTTTATTTTCTTCAAAGCTCATTTTATTTTCTTCCAAAGCTCATTTTATTTTCTTCAAAGTTCGTTTCATTTTCTTCCAAAGCTCATTTCATTTTCTTCCAAAGTTCATTTTATTTTCTTCAAAGCTCGTTTCATTTTCTTCCAAAGCTCATTTTATTTTGTTCAAAGTTCTGTTCATTTTCTTCCAAAGTTCATTTTATTTTCTTCAAAGCTCGTTTCATTTTCTTCCAAAGCTCATTTTATTTTCTTCAAAGCTCATTTCATTTTCTTCCAAAGCTCATTTTATTTTCTTCAAAGTTCGTTTCATTTTCTTCCAAAGCTCATTTTATTTTCTTCCAAAGTTCATTTTATTTTCTTCAAAGCTCGTTTCATTTTCTTCCAAAGCTCATTTTATTTTCTTCCAAAGTTCATTTTATTTTCTTCAAAGCTCGTTTCATTTTCTTCCAAAGCTCATTTTATTTTCTTCCAAAGTTCATTTTATTTTCTTCAAAGCTCGTTTCATTTTCTTCCAAAGCTCATTTTATTTTCTTCCAAAGTTCATTTTATTTTCTTCAAAGCTCGTTTCATTTTCTTCCAAAGCTCATTTTATTTTCTTCCAAAGTTCATTTTATTTTCTTCAAAGCTCGTTTCATTTTCTTCCAAAGCTCATTTTATTTTCTTCAAAGCTCATTTCATTTTCTTCCAAAGCTCATTTTATTTTCTTCAAAGTTCGTTTCATTTTCTTCCAAAGCTCATTTCATTTTCTTCCAAAGTTCATTTTATTTTCTTCAAAGCTCGTTTCATTTTCTTCCAAAGCTCATTTTATTTTCTTCAAAGCTCGTTTCATTTTCTTCCAAAGCTCATTTCATTTTCTTCCAAAGTTCATTTTATTTCCTTCAAAGCTCATTTCATTTTCTTCCAAAGCTCAATTTAATTTCTTCAAAGCTCGTTTCATTTTCTTCCAAAGTTCATTTTATTTCCTTCAAAGCTCATTTCATTTTCTTCCAAAGCTCATTTTATTTTCTTCAAAGTTCGTTTCATTTTCTTCCAAAGCTCATTTTATTTTCTTCAAAGCTCATTTCATTTTCTTCCAAAGCTCATTTTATTTTCTTCAAAGTTCGTTTCATTTTCTTCAAAGCTTATTTCATTTTCTTCAAAGCTCATTTCATTTTCTTCCAAAGCTCATTTTATTTTCTTCAAAGTTCGTTTCATTTTCTCCCAAAGCTCATTTCATTTTCTTCAAAGCTCATTTCATTTTCTTCCAAAGCTCATTTTATTTTCTTCAAAGTTCGTTTCATTTTCTTCAAAGCTTATTTCATTTTCTTCCAAAGCTCATTTCATTTTCTTCAAAGTTCGTTTCATTTTCTTCAAAGCTTATTTCATTTTCTTCCAAAGCTCATTTTATTTTCTTCAAAGTTCGTTTCATTTTCTTCCAAAGCTCATTTCATTTTCTTCAAAGTTCGTTTCATTTTCTTCCAAAGCTCATTTCATTTTCTTCAAAGTTCGTTTCATTTTCTTCAAAGCTCATTTCATTTTCTTCCAAAGCTCATTTTATTTTCTTCAAAGTTCGTTTCATTTTCTTCCAAAGCTCATTTTATTTTCTTCAAAGTTCGTTTCATTTTCTTCAAAGCTTATTTCATTTTCTTCCAAAGCTCATTTCATTTTCTTCAAAGTTCGTTTCATTTTCTTCCAAAGTTCGTTTTATTTTCTTCAAAGTTCTGTTCATTTTCTTCCAAAGTTCATTTTATTTCCCTCAAAGTTCTGTTCATTTTCTTCCAAAGTTCATTTTATTTCCTTCAAAGTTCTGTTCATTTTCTTCCAAAGTTCATTTTATTTCCTCCAAAGTTCGTTTCATTTTCTTCCAAAGTTCATTTTATTTCCTTCAAAGTTCTGTTCATTTTCTTCCAAAGTTCATTTTATTTCCTTCAAAGTTCTGTTCATTTTCTTCCAAAGCTCATTTTATTTCCTTCAAAGTTCGTTTCATTTTCTTCCAAAGCTCATTTTATTTCCTTCAAAGTTCTGTTCATTTTCTTCCAAAGTTCATTTTATTTCCTCCAAAGTTCGTTTCATTTTCTTCCAAAGTTCATTTTATTTCCTTCAAAGTTCTGTTCATTTTCTTCCAAAGTTCATTTTATTTCCTTCAAAGTTCTGTTCATTTTCTTCCAAAGTTCATTTTATTTCCCTCAAAGTTCGTTTCATTTTCTTCCAAAGTTCATTTTATTTCCTTCAAAGTTCGTTTCATTTTCTTCCAAAGCTCATTTTATTTCCTTCAAAGTTCTGTTCATTTTCTTCCAAAGTTCATTTTATTTCCTTCAAAGTTCGTTTCATTTTCTTCCAAAGTTCATCTTATTTCCTTCAAAGTTCTGTTCATTTTCTTCCAAAGTTCATTTTATTTCCTTCAAAGTTCGTTTCATTTTCTTCCAAAGTTCATTTTATTTCCTTCAAAGTTCGTTTCATTTTCTTCCAAAGCTCATTTTATTTTCTTCAAAGTTCGTTTCATTTTCTTCCAAAGTTCATTTTATTTCCTTCAAAGTTCTGTTCATTTTCTTCCAAAGTTCATTTTATTTTCTTCAAAGTTCGTTTCATTTTCTTCCAAAGCTCATTTTATTTTCTACAAAGTTCGTTTCATTTTCTTCCAAAGTTCATTTTATTTTCTTCAAAGTTCGTTCCATTTTCTTCCAAAGCTCATTTTATTTCCTTCAAAGTTCTGTTCATTTTCTTGTAAAGTTCATTTTATTTTCTTCAAAGTTCGTTTCATTTTCTTCCAAAGCTCATTTTATTTTCTTCAAAGTTCGTTCCATTTTCTTCCAAAGCTCATTTTATTTCCTTCAAAGTTCTGTTCATTTTCTTGTAAAGTTCATTTTATTTTCTTCAAAGTTCGTTTCATTTTCTTCCAAAGCTCATTTTATTTTCTTCAAAGTTCGTTTCATTTTCTTCCAAAGTTCATTTTATTTCCTTCAAAGCTCATTTCATTTTCTTCCAAAGCTCATTTTATTTTCTTCAAAGTTCGTTCCATTTTCTTCCAAAGCTCATTTTATTTCCTTCAAAGTTCTGTTCATTTTCTTGTAAAGTTCATTTTATTTTCTTCAAAGTTCGTTTCATTTTCTTCCAAAGTTCATTTTATTTCCTTCAAAGCTCATTTCATTTTCTTCCAAAGCTCATTTTATTTTCTTCAAAGTTCGTTCCATTTTCTTCCAAAGCTCATTTTATTTCCTTCAAAGTTCTGTTCATTTTCTTGTAAAGTTCATTTTATTTTCTTCAAAGTTCGTTTCATTTTCTTCCAAAGCTTATTTCATTTTCTTCAAAGCTCGTTTCATTTTCTTCCAAAGCTCATTTCATTTTCTTCAAAGCTCGTTTCATTTTCTTCCAAAGCTCATTTTATTTTCTTCAAAGCTCGTTTCATTTTCTTCAAAGCTCATTTTATTTTCTTCAAAGTTCGTTTCATTTTCTTCCAAAGCTCATTTTATTTTCTTCAAAGCTCGTTTCATTTTCTTCCAAAGCTCATTTTATTTTCTTCAAAGCTCGTTTCATTTTCTTCCAAAGCTCATTTTATTTTCTTCAAAGCTCGTTTCATTTTCTTCCAAAGCTCATTTTATTTTCTTCAAAGCTCATTTTATTTTCTTCAAAGCTCGTTTCATTTTCTTCCAAAGCTCATTTTATTTTCTTCAAAGCTCGTTTCATTTTCTTCCAAAGCTCATTTTATTTTCTTCAAAGCTCGTTTCATTTTCTTCCAAAGCTCATTTTATTTTCTTCAAAGCTCGTTTCATTTTCTTCCAAAGCTCATTTTATTTTCTTCAAAGCTCGTTTCATTTTCTTCCAAAGCTCATTTTATTTTCTTCAAAGCTCGTTTCATTTTCTTCCAAAGCTCATTTTATTTTCTTCAAAGCTCGTTTCATTTTCTTCCAAAGCTCATTTTATTTTCTTCAAAGCTCATTTCATTTTCTTCCAAAGCTCATTTTATTTTCTTCAAAGCTCGTTTCATTTTCTTCCAAAGTTCATTTAACATATTTCATAAATTTGATTCTCAAAAAATTGCAAAGATCCAATTCTATTCCATGTTATTTTGAAGCGCTTTTTGGTATACTCAACAAATTTATATACTCGAAATCCCTTAAAAAACTCAAAAAATTTAATTCTACGCAACTTTCTGTGCACTCAGCCTTTTTCGTGGGAAAACATACAGAATTTCAATAACCAAAATGTATCAAATCTTTGCTCATCAATGGCGACCTCAAACTTGACTGCATAATTACACATTCAGCCATCGGTCGTGCACTAATGAGGGGAAATCCTCCCGGTAAGCTCCTAATTACTCATTAACCCATACACTCATAACGCCATACTCATAAACATACCGATGAATTTCGCTGCACCCAAGCTTTATGTGGTCAGACAAATGATAACTCAGGATTTTTGACCCTCAAAGTACACGTGCACATTTACGTAGCACAAAAACTGGAAATTCACTGTCGAAAGCAATGTATTAGATCGCAATTTAAGGCATCAGATTTATGTATTTGCATTGCGTAGAAAGAGAAAATATTCCCTATATAAATCAATGAAATGAAAGACGAACTTGATATTATTGGTTAAATCGTAATTCGATGTATCAGATTTTTTTGCCCCTATGTATAGGTAATTGAGAGACAGAAAAGAATTTCCTACGTACGAAGAGAAGGAAGGAACGAATTCAAGGCATTGTCAACCTTCTCGAACCGTTTGAAATGGTCATGAAAATGACCGTTAACGCGTCGTAAAATCGTATAACTTCCACCGCAGTCGGAAGCTCACGGAAACAAACGCTGGCGCTTCACCAAGAAAATTTGACTTCACCACATTTCTAGAAATTAAGAGACGGGTGCACGACAGCACCCGGATAGTGGCAGCAATACAGTTGAGTACTCGTATTTCTTTCGAACTTTTCAGGACAGCATCGCTTTCCTGTATGCAGCTAAGTCAACAAGACGTGTTTGAAATGTGTTTAACGCGTTCCCCGCGTATTGGGCCAAATGTGTACCAGTCGGTAAATTGCTCATTCACGTACTGGTATAAATGAATGACATTTTATCTGTTTCGCGATCTTTTCAAAAATAGCTGTTATCATACGAGGTGCAATCTTATGGTACGATTGCAATTACATATTTCTTAGGAAAGATAAAAATGTATTCGAGCAGTAAAGTCGATTTCCCAGTTCTGCTACTTACAACTTAACTAAACCAACCGTTAACGACTGCGGAAACGCGGTGAACGTGTTTAAGACAGATTCAAAACCTGTTTGAAACATGTTCAACACGCATTTAAAATATGCTCTAAACGCATGCATTGTAATTTAAAGACATTTATAAAATATTTACGCCTATTTATTCGTGTACAGGATGCGTCAAGACATATTTACGACACGTTTAATATTTACGACACGACATATTTACGACATATTTACGACACGTTTAATATTTACGACACGACATATTTACGACATATTTACGACACGTTTAATATTTACGACACGACATATTTACGACATATTTACGACACGTTTAATACACTTAACCCTATATAGACCACGGTTCGTACTGAAGGATATAAAAAATCGCTCATATCGCTCCTGTATTTTTAGTGCATCTATGATAAGTTCACACCGTACTGAGTTTCATGAATGACGATTATTTAAGATAGATTACAGTAATATTTTGTTCTAAAGCAAAATATCTTGGTCGTTGCTGGGTTAACTCGTTAAATGTGAGCCACCGGTGGTTCACGGAGGTAATTTTCATAATGATGCTCGCCGATCAGTAGTTAAAAATTCAATTTTCATTAATGCTTAACCAATGGTTAACGAAATCACGATCCAGTTAATGCCAGTTATTTTCAAAGTTGCTCACTACAATTGCTTTTAAGTTTGAGTTGAATATTGAACTATAGTTTGAGCCATGGCGGTTCACGTGTTAAAAAAGTTGCTTGGGACCCGACCCATCGATGGGCCGTTTGAAAAGTTTCAACAATCATTTAAAATGAACGGCATTTTGTATCCTCCAGTTTATGTTTAGTATTTTCAAAATTACACACTACAATAATTGACTTTAAACCTGAGTTTATCATTGAAATTCCGTATAACCCATAACAGTTAACGCATCAAACACGTCTACCAGCCGTCACGGGCAGTCATATCGCCATTTTTGAGTCCTAGTGTACCGTAGATCTGAAATTCTAAGCCGTATGCCGCTCAGCACAGCAGCTGCGTTCAGAAAGAATCACTGTTGCCTCAACGGGAAAGTTTTCGAAGTTAGGATCTTGTGCCGCAGTCGAAACCATAATGGAGAGATGGAATAATCCGTGCGTATGGGATATTCTCAAGTGCGTAAGGGTATTCCCAGCTCGTGTGGTAGCCAGCACGGGTATTCCCAGCTCGTGTGGTAGCCAGCATGGATATTCCCAGCTCGTGTGGTAGCCAGCACGGATATTCCCAGCTCGTGTGGTAGCCAGCACGGATATTCCCAGCTCGTGTGGTAGCCAGCACGGATATTCCCAGCTCGTGTGGTAGCCAGCTTGGATATTCCCAGCTCGTGTGGTAGCCAGTACGGACATTCCCAGCTCGTGTGGTAGCCAGCACGGGTATTCCCAGCTCGTGTGGTAGCCAGCATGGATATTCACAGCTCCTGAGGTAGCCAGCACGGATATTCCCAGCTCGTGTGGTAGCCAGCATGGATATTCCCAGCTCGTGTGGTAGCCAGCACAGATATTCCCAGCTCGTGTGGTAGCGAGCTTGGATATTCCCAGCTCGTGTGGTAGCCAGCTTGGATATTCCCAGCTCGTGTGGTAGCCAGCTTGGATATTCCCAGCTCGTGTGGTAGCCAGCTTGGATATTCCCAGCTCGTGTGGTAGCCAGCACGGATATTCCCAGCTCGTGTGGTAGCCAGCATGGGTATTCCCAGCTCGTGTAGTAGCCAGCATGGATATTCCCAGCTCGTGTGGTAGTCAGCTAGTCAGCACGGATATTCCCAGCTCGTGTGGTAGCCAGCATTGATATTCCCAGCTCGTGTGGTAGCCAGCATAGATATTCCCAGCTCGTGTGGTAGCCAGCATGGATATTTCCAGCTCGTGTGGTAGCCAGCATTGATATTCCCAGCTCGTGTGGTAGCCAGCATGGATATTCCCAGCTCGTGTGGTAGCCAGCATGGATATTCCCAGCTCGTGTGGTAGTCAGCACGGATATTCCCAGCTCGTGTGGTAGCCAGCATTGATATTCCCAGATCGTGTGGTAGCCAGCACGGGTATTCCCAGCTGATGTGGTAGCCAGCACGGATATTCCCAGCTCGTGTGGTAGCCATTACGGACATTCCCAGCTCGTGTGGTAGCCAGCACGGGTATTCCTAGCTCGTGTGGTAGCTAGCATGGATATTCCCAGCTCGTGTGATAGCCAGCACGGATATTCTCAGCTCGTGTGGTAGCCAGCACGGATATTCCAAGCTCGTGTGGTAGCCAGCATGGATATTCCCAGCTCGTGTGGTAGTCAGCACGGATATTCCCAGCTCGTGTGGTAGTCAGCACGGATATTTCCAGCTCGTGTGGTAGCCAGCATTGATATTCCCAGCTCGTGTGGTAGCCAGCATGGATATTCCCAGCTCGTGTAGTAGCCAGCACGGATATTCCCAGCTCGTGTGGTAGCCAGCACGGATATTCCCAGCTCGTGTGGTAGCCAGCATGGATATTCCCAGCTCGTGTGGTAGTCAGCACGGATATTCCCAGCTCGTGTTGTAGCCAGCATTGATATTCCCAGCTCGTGTGGTAGCCAGCATGGATATTCCCAGCTCGTGTGGTAGTCAGCACGGATATTCCCAGCTCGTGTGGTAGCCAGCATTGATATTCCCAGCTCGTGTGGTAGCCAGCATGGATATTCCTAGCTCGTGTGGTAGCCAGCATGGATATTCCCAGCTCGTGTGGTAGACAGCATTGATATTCTCAGCTCGTGTGGTAGCCAGCATGGATATTCCCAGCTCGTGTGGTAGCAAGCATGGATATTCCCAGCTCGTGTGGTAGTCAGCACGGATATTCCCAGCTCGTGTGGTAGCCAGCATTGATATTCCCAGCTCGTGTGGTAGCCAGCACGGGTATTCCCAGCTGATGTGGTAGCCAGCACGGATATTCCCAGCTCGTGTGGTAGCCAGCACGGACATTCCCAGCTCGTGTGGTAGCCAGCACGGATATTCCCAGCTCGTGTTGTAGCCAGCACGGATATTCCCAGCTGATGTGTTAGCCAGCACGGATATTCCCAGCTGGTGTGGGAGCCAGCACGGATATTCCCAGCTCGTGTTGTAGCCAGCACGGATAATCCCAGCTCGTGTGGTAGCCAGCAAGGATATTCCCAGCTGATGTGGTAGCCAGCACGGATATTCCCAGCTCGTGTGGTAGCCAGCACGGATATTCCCAGCTCGTGTGGTAGCCAGTACGGATATTCCCAGTACAAGGTACTAGCGCTCTGGGTTATAGGCTTTAAAGTTATAAAATAATTCCTCACCATAACTTTTCGTTCCGATTACACTCTCAAATAAATTTTTAAGAAAATTATTCATGTGATTAACGTTCGAACGTGTTCGACTCCATGTGAGAGAAGTACACTACATAAATGAGTTTGATCGATAAATTTAATCACGTTTGAAGATAATTCCTTCTGCATACGCTGCTCTGAGGTAGAAACTTCGGTCTAGTGCAGCAAAAAGCAGCAGACCAAAGTATGAAAAACAACTAGAGTTCAGACTACGCAAAACGGCCTGAGTTATACCCATCCTTGGGTGGTGTTAAGCTGTTTTTTTACTCTAATGGTGTCGAACAACACCAGTCACGCTGGTATTTCTGACAAAACTACACCAGTCACGCTGGTATTTCTGGCAAAACTACACCAGTCCCACTGTCATTTCTTGCAAAACTGCCCCTGTCACGCTGGTATTTCTTGCAAAACTACACCAGTCACGCTGGTATTTCTTGCAAAACTGCGCCAGTCTCGCTGGTATTTCTTGAAAAACTGCACCAGTCAAACTGGTATTTCTTGCAAAACTACACCAGTCACGCTGGTATTTCTGGCAAAACTACACCAGTCACACTGGTATTTCTGGCAAAACTACACCAGTCACGCTGGTATTTCTGGCGAAAGTACACCAGTCACGCTGGTATTTCTGGCGAAAGTACACCAGACAAGCTTGGTATTTCTGGCAAAACTGCATCAGTCACGCTGGTATTTTTACCAAAACTAGTACATGTCACGCTGATACTTCTAACAAAACTCCACCAGTCACGCTGGTATTTCCAACTAAACTTGTACATCTCACGCTGGTACTTCTAACAAAACTACCCAGGTAGCAAAATTTATTGACCTAATATTGAGCCAATATACAGTCTCATTATTGAGTGGCTATTCAAAATGAACATCGGGGCAATACCTTATTTTGGAAAATTCGGTTGATATTAAAAAAATATATTGGCCCAATAACAATATTATCATCAACCCAATATCAACTAATTATTGTGGCAATATTGACTCGATAATGAAGTGTTCCCTGCAATAACATTGGCTTAGTACTCAATTCCTGAAAAATATGCCCCCGATAATGATAACTTCACTAACCCAATATTAGCAAATTATTCTGTCACCATGGACTTGGATTTGAGTTGTTCCTTGAATAATTATTAGCCTTTAATTAAGGCCTGGAGTTATTGCTGCTTTAGCAACTGTGCTCCGCTTACGGTGAGGGAAGCAACGACCATTATGTACTCGTACTTCTCATAGGGTTAGTACGGTTTTTTTTTGTAGAGGTTTAACCACTTTTTCTCCTGGATAATTTTACATTCGGAAGTATTAGTATTACTGAACACAAATGGACTAGAACTGAGTTTGAGAGAAAACTAAGGTAGGATACTGCAGGCCCAATACTTATTTTCTGACATCAAGTGGATATTGGTAGAATATAGTGTCCCAATAATAATTTATTTTTAACCCAGTATCAGCTAATTACTGTGTCACTATTGACTTGATATTGAGGTGTTTCCTTAAACAAATTACTCCGTATTATTGGCGTACAATATCAACCCAATATTTGGGCAATAATAATTTATATGCTAACAAATTTATTAAATTGCGAGATTTTTAATTATTATGAGATAGTTTCCACTTATATGAATATCGTACATATATATATACACTGTTAGTTTAATATTAAAAATAAAACTATTTACTACATGGTCCCAATAACAAGTTGATATCATAAATAAATACATCTTATTTCGCTATTGCCTTGTTATTAGCCTATTATTGTAATCCAAGATTCCAATATCAGGTCAATAAATATTTATCAACCCAATATTGGTCTAATAATTTCTTGCTACCTGGGTACACCAGTCACGCTGGTACTTCTAACAAAACTGCACCAGTCACGCTGGTATTTCCAACCAAACTAGTACATCTCACGCTGGTACTTCTAACAAAACTGCACCAGTCACGCTGGTACTTCTAACAAAACTACATCAGTCACGCTGGTACTTCTAACGAAACTACACCAGTCACGCTGGTACTTCTAGCAAAACTACACCAGTCACGAGCACCCACATAGTACAGAGCAGTCCCACCTAAGCTCCAGCTCGCATATCAGCAAATTATAGGAGTGGCGCTCGTGTGAGCATTCATCTGACTGGCAGGCAAAAGACGAGCCAAAAAGAGACATCCATTAGGGAAATAGATCGCTGCCGATGATTGAAATTCTGCAGCGCCAACGTCTGTTGGAGCTGCTCTCTCGTGGGCGGTCGAGGAGTCCGTCAAGTGAACGCGTTCTGCGCTTTGTGGGATCTAGAACTTCGGTATTGAGCAGTATACAGTAATTCTGTATTGTGCAGTATACAGTAATTCTGTATTGTGCAGTATACAGTAACTCAGTGTTCTGTAGTATCCAGAATTTCGGTATTGTGCAGTATCCAGTAATTCAGTATTGTGCAGTATACAGTAATACAGTATTTTATTTTCCAAATGCGGTGATGGGGGAAATTTCATTAAATTTTGGTATATATTAATGACGTTTGAAAGGGAATTAATGTTCAACCCAATTACAAATTATGCGACTTCTCTGAATGTTGGTTTGGACGGAGAGGTTTGAAGTAGAGAGGTTGGAAGTAGAGAGGTTTGAAGTAGAGAGGTTTGAAGTAGAGAAGTTTGAAGTAGAGAGGTTGGAAGTAGAGAGGTTTGAAGTAGAGAGGTTTGAAGTAGAAAAGTTTGAAGTAGAGAGGTTTGAAGTAGAGAGGTTTGAAGTAGAGAGGTTTGAAGTAGAGAGGTTGGAAGTAGAGAGGTTTGAAGTAGAGAGGTTTGAAGTAGAGAGGTTTGAAGAAGAGAGGTTTGAAGTAGAGAGGTTGGAAGTAGAGAGGTTTGAAGTAGAGAGGTTTGAAGTAGAGAGGTTTGAAGAAGAGAGGTTTGAAGTAGAGAGGTTGGAAGTAGAGAGGTTTGAAATAGAGAGGTTTGAAGTAGAGAGGTTTGAAGTAGAGAGGTTTGAAGTAGAGAGGTTGGAAGTAGAGAGGTTGGAAGTAGAGAGGTTTGAAGTAGAGAGGTTTGAAGTAGAGAGGTTTGAAGTAGAGAGGTTGGAAGTAGAAGAATTTGAAGTAAAGAGGTTTGAAGTAGAGAGGTTTGAAGTAGAGAAGTTTGAAGTAGAGAGGTTTGAAGTAGAGAGGTTTGAAGTAGAGAGGTTTGAAGTAGAGAAGTTTGAAGTAGAGAGGTTTGAAGTAGAGAGGTTGGAAGTAGAAAGGTTTGAAGCAGAGAGGTTTGAAGTAGAGAAGTTTGAAGTAGAGAAGTTTGAAGTAGAGAGGCTGGAAGTAGAGAGGTTGAAAGTAGAGAGTTTGAAAGTAGAGAGGTTGGAAGTAAAGAGGTTGGAAGTAGAGAGGTTTGGGGTAGAGAAGTTTGAAGTAGAGAGGTTTGAAGTAGAGAAGTTTGAAGTAGAGAGGTTGGAAGTAGAGAGGTTTGAAGTAGAGAGGTTTGAAGTAGAGAGGTTGGAAGTAGAAAGGTTTGAAGTAGAGAGGTTTGAAGTAGAGAAGTTTGAAGTAGAGAAGTTGGAAGTAAAGAGGTTGGAAGTAGAACGGTTGAAAGTAGAGAGTTTGAAAGTAGAGAGGTTGGAAGTAGAGAGGTTGGAAGTAGAGAGGTTGGAAGTAGAGAGGTTGGAAGTAGAGAGGTTGAAAGTAAAGAGGTTGTAAGTAGAGAGGTTGAAAGTAGAGAGGTTGGAAGTAGAGAGGTTGGAAGTAGAGAGGTTGGAAGTAGAGAGGTTGTAAGTAGAGAGGTTGGAAGTAGAGAGGTTGGAAGTAGAGATGTTGTAAGTAGAGAGGTTGGAAGTAGAGAGGTTGGAAGTAGAGAGGTTGGAAGTAGAGAGGTTGGAAGTAGAGAGGTTTGAAGTAGAGAGGTTTGAAGTAGAGAAGTTTGAAGTAGAGAGGTTGGAAGTAGAGAGGTTGAAAGTAAAGAGGTTTGAAGTAGAGAGGTTTGAAGTAGAGAAGTTTGAAGTAGAGAGGTTGGAAGTAGAGAGGTTGGAAGTAGAGAGGTTGGAAGTAGAGAGGTTGGAAGCAGAGAGATTTGAAGTAGAGAGGTTGGAAGTAGAGAGGTTGGAAGTAGAGAGGTTGGAAGTAGAGAGGTTGGAAGTAGAGAAGTTTGAAGTAGAGAGGTTGGAAGTAGAGAGGTTGGAAGTAGAGAGGTTGGAAGCAGAGAGATTTGAAGTAGAGAGGTTTGAAGTTGAGAAGTTTGTAGTAGAGAGGTTGGAAGTAGAGAGGTTGGAAGTAGAGAAGTTGGAAGCAGAGAGATTTGAAGTAGAGAGGTTTGAAGTAGAGAAGTTTGAAGTAGAGAGGTTGGAAGTAGGGAGGTTGGAAGTAGAGAGGTTGGAAGTAGAGAGGTTTGAAGTAGAGAGGTTTGAAGTAGAGAAGTTTGAAGTAGAGAGGTTGGAAGTAGAGAGGTTGGAAGTAGAGAGGTTGGAAGTAGAGAGGTTGGAAGCAGAGAGATTTGAAGTAGAGAGGTTTGAAGTAGAGAAGTTTGAAGTAGAGAAGTTTGAAGTAGAGAGGTTGGAAGTAGGGAGGTTGGAAGTAGAGAGGTTGGAAGTAGAGAGGTTTGAAGTAGAGAGGTTTGAAGTAGAGAAGTTTGAAGTAGAGAGGTTGGAAGTAGAGAGGTTGGAAGTAGAGAGGTTGGAAGTAGAGAGGTTGGAAGTAGAAAGGTTGGAAGTAGAAAGGTTTGAAGTAGAGAGGTTTGAAGTAGAGTAGTTTGAAGTAGAGAGGTTGGAAGTAGAGAGGTTGGAAGTAGAGAGGTTTGAAGTAGGGAAGTTTGAAGTAGAGAGGTTGGAAGTAGAGAGGTTGGAAGTAGAGAGGTTGGAAGTAGAGAGGTTGGAAGTAGAGAGGTTGGAAGTAGAGAGGTTGGAAGTAGAGAGGTTGGAAGTAGAGAGGTTGGAATTAGAAAGGTTTGAAGTAAAGAGGTTTGAAGTATAGAAGTTTGAAGTAGAGAGGTTGGAAGTAGAGAAGTTGGAAGTAGAGAGGTTGGAAGTAGAGAAGTTGGAAGTAAAGAGGTTGGAAGTAGAGAGGTTGGAAGTAGAAAGGTTTGAAGTAGAGAGGTTCGAAGTAGAGAAGTTTGAAGTAGAGAGGTTGGAAGTTGAGAGGTTGGAAGTAGAGAGGTTGTAAGTAGAGAAGTTCGAAGTAGAGAGGCTTGAAGTAGAGAAGTTTGAAGTAGAGAGGTTGGAAGTAGAGAGGTTGGAAGTAGAGAGGTTGGAAGCAGAGAGGTTTGAAGTAGAGAGGTTTGAAGTAGAGAGGTTTGAAGTAGAGAGGTTGGAAGTAGAGAGGTTGGAAGTAGAGAGGTTGGAAGTAGAGAGGTTTGAAGTAGAGAGGTTGGAAGTAGAGAGGTTGGAAGTAGAGAGGTTGGAAGTAGAGAGGTTTGAAGTAGAGAGGTTGGAAGTAGAGAGGTTTGAAGTACAGAAGTTTGAAGTAGAGAGGTTTGAAGTAGAGAGGTTGGAAGTAGAGAGGTTTGAAGTAGAGAGGTTGGAAGTAGAGAGGTTTGAAGTAGAGAGGTTTGAAGTAGAAAAGTTTGAAGTAGAGAGGTTTGAAGTAGAGAGGTTTGAAGTAGAGAGGTTTGAAGTAGAGAGGTTTGAAGTAGAGAGGTTTGAAGTAGAGAGGTTTGAAGTAGAGAAGTTGGAAGTAGAGGTTTGAAGTAGAGAGGTTTGAAGTAGAGAGGTTGGAAGTAGAGAGGTTTGAAGTAGAGAAGTTTGAAGTAGAGAGGTTTGAAGTAGAGAGGTTTGAAGTAGAGAGGTTTGAAGTAGAGAGGTTTGAAGTAGAGAGGTTTGAAGTAGAGAAGTTTGAAGTAGAGAGGTTTGAAGGGGAGAGGTTTGAAACAGAGAGCCTTGAAGCAGATAGGTTTGAAACAGAGAGGTTTGAAACAGAGAGGTTTGAAACAGAGAGCCTTGAAGCAGAGAGGTTTGAAACAGAGAGGTTTGAAGCAGAGAGGTTTGAAACAGAGAGCCTTGAAGCATAGAGGTTTGAAACAGAGAGGTTTGAAGCAGAGAGGTTTGAAACAGAGAGGTTTGAAGCAGAGAGGTTTGAAACAGAGAGGTTTGAAACAGAGAGGTTTGAAACAGAGAGGTTTGAAACAGAGAGCCTTGAAGCAGAGAGGTTTAAAACAGAGAGGTCGGGAAAAAAATGGTTTGAAATAGAGAGGATTGAAATAGAAAGATGTGAAACAGAGACACCATTTTAAAGAGAATGTTGCTTTAATTTTAAATTAGTGGCGTATCGTAGCGTGGTGCACTGAAACTGTTTTTCACTTGAAGTATATTACAAGTTTGACAAAAATTTACTCTATTCACTCAAGTTTTCAAAGATTTTGAGAGTTTTTTTGGAAATGAAGAGTCAAATTCTTGTCATTAAAGATGACAATTTTAATGAACTCGATCAGAATAATTTAATTTGAAAAAATTTGCTCACTCAATACCTTTACTTAGATGTTGGATTTCTCGGACGTATCTAGTTAATTTCTCTGATGTTCCTAAGGCGATGTGAATCCAACTTTAACTTCCTCGGTTTGTATAACAAAGATTCCGGACTTTGAGAGGAAATGCTCTATAGACTTGTGCACACACATTTATATATATATATATATCAATACATATATATGTTTGAATATATATATATTTTCAGTATATTCAATATTTATTATATATATATATATTACAATTAGCATAGTTTTTTAGTTCGTGGAGTCTTCAATAATTACATAGAGAAAAATAGACATTTTGAGATTGCAACAGTATCATAGCTACGGTTGTCGTGAGCGGCTTAACATAGGATAGGTTGAGGTTAGGTAAGGTAGGACAGGTTAGGAAAGGATAAGCTAGGATGGGTTAGCTTAGGTTTGGTTAGGATTATGATCGGATAGGTTAGGAAAGGATAAGTTTGGATAGGTAATTGTTTGGTTATGTTTAATGGGAAGATTAGGGTATGTTAAAATAGTTTAGGTTACGTGGTGGCAGGATAGATTGATTAAGTGATGGTTACAAAGGGTGAGAAGAGATTGGGTCATTTAACAGGTTGACTACGGCATGGGATAAATGTGTACCACTAGGTAAATTGTTCATATAAAGACCAATACTAATGAAAAACATTTCAAACCTATTCGCTAACTCTTTTTGAAGGAGTTTTATCATACGAGGAAAATATCATTGAGTACATATGTTTTGTACATTTCTTAGAAGGGATGGAAACTTATTCGAGCAAGTGAGTCGATTTCCCCAGCCTTGTTTTTACAACCTAACCAAATCAACTAAGCGACCCCCACAATCGGAGTCAATGTGATAAGCTAAATAGAAGCGCTTAATATGTATTTTCTTAAAATTTTGGTATAAAGGGCATTGCTGCTTCTTAAACATTTCTGCTCACGGAATACGCCGAATGCAATAACAAAGAGATCTAATTTAAGTCTCATGCTCATTCTTTTCTTCAGGTTTTTCTTAATTTCCTTGGCTTTGATAATATACAGGGTGACGAAGAAGTAGCTCTGTTTTTCTTAGTTAAGGGATGGCAATAAAACATAAAAAGTACAGGGTAATTAACGCTTATATGTCAGCATTTTTGTACTCACTCTAACGTAATCACAACCACCGTCACTACACTCACACCAGCATCAGGTAGTCACCGATGTCAATATGAGGAAGGAACTGCCACTCTCCAGTGAACTTCAAACAACACATTAGGATACAAGCTTAACGTGAAATACAATATATTGAGAGCATTTTCGAAAGAGGAGGACAGTATAGTCCTTAGAGACGTTGAAGCGTTAAAATACGGTGCAGGAGAGTTTTAAATGTTATTTATATGCTAAGTACGGAATAAAATATATTTTAAATAACATCCATCAACATTTTTTGAAACACCGCGCATTTTTGCGTTATTTAGAACAGTTGTTTGTCTTTTGTGGATCCCGGTTCTTTTAATTTAATGAGGTTTTATGAAATCAGGTGTCTGAACATTTTCAAGTGAATATCAGCGGTTTAAAAAAAATATCAACCAAAAATATTTGCACTGAAAATTACAGTATGATACGAGTAAAACGTAAAAATATTTCAGGAGAAAAGACGTCATAACGCAAGTGAATTCAGCGCGTATTGACATGAAAATACTTCCCGCAAAAAATCGCAGCGTAACGCGAGTAAGTTCAAAGAAACAACCTCGACGCGTATCCTGGCTACCAAGCCGGCATTAGACCACCTCCCTGACCGCCGCACACCCACGCAACCAACGCCGCTGGATACCGAAATCACGATGAACGATTTTGAGTTCTGTGGACCCAAGTCTGTTCCGCTGTTTACCTTCAACCTCATAGGATTCCTGTCAGGACTGCTGGGGTGCTTCGCGTCCGTGCTGCTGAGGATCCTCATCCTACAGACAGGATGGTCTGGTTTTTGGAGACTCTCCCAAAAATGCGGCAGGTTCTTAGACCACCCTGGTCCTTAGTTCGTCACTCTTGGTGTCGGAATTTTGGGGTTGGTTACCCACGCCTACCTTGTCTAGCAAACGTACGGGAGTCTCATGAACTGCGCACCCTGGCATAAAAATGTCTTCGGCAGCAACGCCATCGCTGAGTGGATCATGGCCGCCGTCAACTGGTTTTTCACCGTCAAACTCATCTTGAAATGGCCGGCCCAAAAGTACAAAGTTATCGCCCACGAAACCGTCATCGATTTGTGGATGTTCACGTCGACGGTGCTCGGTGTAGTGTACGGATAATATTCTTATGGGTTTTAGTTTCTGGTCGTACAACGCTTGCTTCGCAGGTCCAGCAGGTTCGCGTTGCAGATCCTCTTCAGGAAAATGGTCGGAGATCAGCACGGCTTGCTGCTGCTGGCTGCGTTTAGGTTGCTGATCGTATTGGTGTTCATTTCAGGGCTGTTCCACACCGCGGAAGAATGGAGCACCAACCACACTTTCAACATCGACATGAATGGCGAACTCACTTCCGTCCGCTCCCACGATGAGTATTTCTATTTCACGATGGTCACTTTAAGCACCGTCGGATACGGTGACATCTCTCCGAGCACTGTGATTGGTCAAGCTGTAGTGCTCGTTGTTATCATCGTCACGATTGGCTACTTTGCGACGCGGTTTTCCGATATAAAAGACTGGCTGACTGGCATTCAAGACAGTTGGAGGTACGCGAGGAGAAGGTTAACACCGTCACCTCGGGTAGTTATTGGGGGACAACTTTGTGCTGAGAACGTCGAAAAATTTCTCGACGACTTTTTGCACCCAGATAGAAATAATTACCACATGGATATCATCGTTGTGGGAAAATCCCCTCCTTAGCGGCAGTTGCGAAAATCTTTCGACAAGTTCTGGAATGTCCAATTTTGCCTTGGTGATTTATTGAACACAAATCATTTGCGAACTTTGTTTGGAAATACAGGCAGGTTGAAAGATTGTTTGGTGCTTATGGTGAACAGTAACGACAGATGTACGTCTGTTGAACAAGATAATTCAAACTTCAAAACAGTGCAGCAGGTGAAGACCTCAAAGCCAAGCGTTAGAATCATCACGTGTGTCTTCAAGTAAGACACAGCAGCTGACTTGGAAGATGCGGAGTTTTGGAACCATGAAACGGACTCGGTAGTTTGTCTGGACCAGGTAACCAATTGTTTGCTGACGCAGAACGCTGTATGTCCAGGTTCAGCTACCGTGTTGTACAATTTGCTGGTGGCGAGTGGGACAAAGTATAAAAGTCAAAGGTTGAAGATGCTCTCAAGAATGGAAAATGATTCTAAAGGACTGAAGGACGAGAAAAAAATTCTTTTCTAAAGTTACATGGTGGGTTAGGCTTTGGAAATTTACGAGACTGGAAGGGCTTATTTTTCTCCAGTTCCGTTTGAAGAAGCTGCTGCATCTCTGTATGCTCACAACTTGCTTCTCATTGGGTGCAGAGATGAATTTGGACTAGAAGTTCTGCCTTTCACCATTCCTGCTGGAAGTCATGGTATAGTTTTAGCGGAAAATGCGAAGAGAATTAACTCTGTTCGATTAGATTCCACGGGGAACTCTAAGACAAACGTCCCTGTTTCCACCGAAGATTTTCTTGGGGATAATCGAGGAGTGCTGATTTTACGCTGCGTGTAAGGCGAGTCAGAAGAAAAGGATGAATCACATCAGGATATGTTGCGTGGGTTGTAGAACCCACAGAACTATTCTGTATCTGAGAAGGTTATTGAGAGGGAGGATTGGGAGAACGAAATTCAGAACGCCTAGGACCACTGTTCTGCCATAGTAGTTGATGCCACAAATGATCAACACGCGACAGATGTGCACACAATCCGGCTCATGCGGCCGCTTTTGGCGCAAAGAAGAAACGAAAAAGCGGAACAGCTGTTCACGACTGTGTCTTTGAGAAGTTCATCATCCATTTTAAGCTTGGTGAATCCTGAAGTGCGTAGGTATTTTGACAAGCAGCCTCAGGCTCTTGGAGATTTTGTTAGCACAGAGTTTTCGTTTGCGATGCTGTCGTGTGCTGTGACCAGTAGTTTGTTGTTCCAAACAGTCATGAAGCTCCTAGCACGCAGCCAAGATTCGCCTGTTTTCCAGGCCTTACGCGTTACCAAAATATACGAATATTCAGACTGCTTTATGTCTTTGATACAAGAAGGAAAGCTTCTGCTGGGACTCTATACCAGATTTTCTGAAGACGAGCCTTATCGAGTGTCCGTCACAAACCCCGTCCCAACAACTTTAGTATAACCTGATGACATTTTGATCATCCTAACGCGATCTGACTCGTACCAGCAGGCTCTGTGCGGGTAAGAACAGTCCGAGACGACGTTAGACGAAAGCAAATAAACAACAAAGGCGAATATCGTCACCATTGTGAAGCCTAACGCAGTTTCAGCAGTTCACAGCGCGCCTCAGAGAAGCGTCAGTGAACAGCTCACTGAGGACGACGCGTTGACTGATTTTCTAGGCACTCATCGCTTGAAAAATCGATCCTTCTACGCTCGGTCAACGCGTTGAGCGCTTTTTTTGCTACGGATATTATTCCTTCTGCGTTCGGTCAACGCGTTGAGCGCTTTTTTTGCTTCGGATATTATTCCTTCTGCGTTCGGTCAACGCGTTGAGCGCTTTTTTTGCTTCGGATATTATTCCTTCTACGTTCGGTCAACGCGTTGAATGCCTTTTTGCTTCGGACATTATTCCTTCTACGCTCGGTCAACGCTTTGAGCGCTTTTTTTGCTACGGATATTATTCCTTCTGCGTTCGGTCAACGCGTTGAGCGCTTTTTTTGCTTCGGATATTATTCCTTCTGCGTTCGGTCAACGCGTTGAGCGCTTTTTTTGCTTCGGATATTATTCCTTCTACGTTCGGTCAACGCTTTGAGCGCTTTTTTTGCTACGGATATTATTCCTTCTACGCTCGGCCAACGCGTTGAATGCCTTTTTGCTTCGGACATTATTCCTTCTGCGTTCGGTCAACGCGTTGAGCGCTTTTTTTGCTTCGGATATTATTCCTTCTGCGTTCGGTCAACGCGTTGAATGCCTTTTTGCTGCGGACAACTGTCCTGTTGATTTTCAACTTGCGGGTAAAATCTCACAAATTAATGAACGAGGAATATGTATATTGAAATATTTACCGTTTTTTGAACTTGGTAGTGAGGAAATTAGCAAGCGCAATGTTGTGAGGAATTTTTATTCGTAATTTATCCCTTATTGGAAAAGGGAATTGCTAATAACATGTGTATATGTCTTATTCCTTATCGGAAAATTAAACGGCCAAAGACACGTTTTTTTTGGAGGGCCGATGAACTAGAACTCTTGATACAAGTTCAGCGGTAGCATTTCTTTTTTATATTGCTGATATTTCGAGCTATAACATTGAATGACTTGGCCAAAAAAGTGGATTATCTTACGAAAAATGTGAGGACAAATTTTTTGTTCCCAATTTTTTTTAATTGAATAAAATAAATTAATGCTGAATTTTATAAAAGAAATGCATTACGAAGTAAAACATGTGAAAAAATGAAATTCCATCGAAAGAATTGAACAGCAATTAGAACTCATTTTTTACATTTTGTGTGTTTCGAGTAATGTGCTTTGTGTGTGCGTGCATTGTTGTGTGTGCGTGCATTGTTGTGTGTGCGTGCATTGTTGTGTGTGGTGCGTTGTTGTGTGTGGTGCGTTGTGTGAACTATGTGGTGCGACTTGTGTCCCTAATTCATATTTTGTTGTTTATTGTGGTAATTTTAACAGCGAAAATCGTGTCATTGAGTGATTAGTTTAATTTTAATAACGAATGGCATGTTATGACACATATTAAAGTCTCTTTTTAATTAAACTTTTATTATTCATCATATTGTTTGTTACCTTAATTATTATTAACATTATTTTCATTTCTAGGCTATATTTAGCAGAATTATATCAACATTTTTTATAAAGTCGACTTTCATTTCCATTAGGGCTTTAATTTCGGAGCAAATTTGAAGGAAAATATTCGAAATTGCTTGAAAATGTGAAAGCGTTTTATAAAATGTCCTAAAACTTTTCGCCTCAAAACAAAAAGTCAGAGAATCTCCTGTGTGTGTTGTTGCTGTTCAAAAATAAGTAATTTTGTTGTCCAACAAAACGCACAACAAGCACGAAACCCACAGCACGATACAAACAACACGACACAAAACAAATCTTACTACACAGATGATGACACGAAAGACAAAACACGCGATACAGCAACACACACACAGCATCATTCACACAGCACCACACATACACACAGTACCCCACACGCACAGCACCACACACACAGCACCACTCACACAGCACTCCTCACACTGCAAAACACACAGAACACTATACACACAAAAAAACAACAACCACAGTATCATTCACACAGCACCACACACACATCAACACACACACACAGCATCATTCACACAGCACCACACACACACAGCAACACTCACACAGTACCATTCAAACAGCACCACACACACACAGCACCATTCACACATCCCCACACACACACACAACATCATTCGCACAGCACCACACACACACACAGGAACAAACACACAGCATCATTCACACAGCACTACACACACACAGCAACACACACAGCATCATTTACACAGCACCGCATACACAAAATCATTCACACACTGCACCACACACACACAGCACCCCACACACAGCACCACTAACACAGCACCATACACACAGCACCACACACACAACAGCACACACACAGCACCACACACACACAACACCACACACACAGCACCACTCACACAGCACCACAAACAGCACCACACACACACAGCATCACAGCACCACACACAGCACCACAGCACCACACACAGCACTTAACACACAGCATCACACACACAACACCACACACACAGCACCACACACACAGCACCACAAACACAGCACTATACACACAACACCACACACACAGCACTAATCACACAACACCAAACACGCACAGCACCAGAGCACCGTACACACAGCACCACACACACAGCACCACAGCACCACACTCAGCACCAAACACACAGCATCACAGCACCACAGAACGGCACTATCGACGTATTTTTGCAAGTTTTCTAGGTTCAACGAGTTAAATAATAAAAACTTGGGCTTCCCTTTGAAGCTCAGACTTCTAGGCCTCCGCGTATCAAGTTTCCATCGTAATATTATAGGCCTACGCCGGGGCAAATAATTTTTTCTGACACTCTTGTCAATTATAGGCCGGCCTGTGGGTGTGTGTGGAGCTGGTGTAGAGCTGGTGTAGAGCTGGTGTAGTGCTGGTGTGGAGCAGGTGTAGAGCTGGTGTAGAGCTGGTGTGGTGCTGGCGTGGAGCTGGTGTAGAGCTGGTGTAGAGCTGGTGTGGAGCTGGTGTGGAGCTGGTGTGGAGCTGGTGTAGAGCTGGTATGGAGCTGGTTTAGAGCTGGTGTGGAGCTGGGGTGGAGCTGGTGTAGAGCTGGTGTGGTGCTGGTGTGGTGCTGGTGTGGAGCTGGTGTGGAGCTGGTGTGGAGCTGGTGTGGAGCTGGTGTGGAGCTGGTGTAGAGCTGGTGTAGAGCTGGTGTAGAGCTGGTGTGGAGCTGGCGTGGAGCTGGTGTAGAGCTGGTGTGGATCTGGTGTAGAGCTGGTGTGGAGCTGGTGTGGAGCTGGTGTGGAGCTGGTGTGGAGCTGGTGTAGGGCTGGTGTAGAGCTGGTGTGGAACTGGTGTGGAGCTATTGTAGAGCCTATACAACATTAACACATCAACATGTTGGCCGCGACGTGTACCACCGGTGGTACACGGAGGCAATTTTCATAATAGCCGCTGCCACGCAACAGCCTCGCCCACTGGCTGAAATACTACGCCGACCTACCCTCACGCAAACATGACTGCGCTGAACGAGCGCTACTGGATTTTTTATCGATTTTCAACTAGAAATTAGGAAAGGAGCCAGTAATTCTCAGTATGAGTAAGTACCCAGCAAGTACCCAGCAAGTACTCAGCAAGTACCCAGCAAGTACCCAGCAAGTACCCAGCAAGTACCCAGCAAGTACCCAGCAAGTACCCAGCAAGTACCCAGCAAGTACCAAGCAAGTACCCACCAAGTACCCAGCAAGTACCCAGCAAGTACCCAGGAAGTACAGCAACACACGTGTGTACAGCAACACACGTGTGCACAGCAACACACGTGTGCACAGCAACACACGTGTGCACTGCAACACACGTGTGCACAGCAAGACACGTGTGCACAGCAAGACACTCGTGTACATATCAACACACGTGTACTCAGCAACCTACGTGTGCACAACAACAAACGTGTGCAGAGCAACAAACGTGTGCACAGCAACACACGTGTACACAGCGACACACGTGTGCACAGCAAAACACGTGTGCACAGCAACACACGTGTACACAGCGACACACGTGTACACAGCAACACACGTGTGCACAGCAACACACGTGTACACAGCGACACACGTGTGCACAGCAAAACACGTGTGCACAGCAACACACGTGTACACAACAACATACGTGTGCAGAGCAACACTCACGTGTACACAGCAACGCACGTATGCACAAGTACACTCACGTGTACACAGCAAAACTCACCTGAACACAGCAACACACGTGTACACAGCAGCACACGTATGCACAGAAACACTCACGTGCACACAGTAACACTCACGTGCACACAGTAACACTCACTTGTACACAGCAACACTCGTATGCACAGCAACACTCACGTGTACACAGCAACACTCACGTGTACACAGCATTACTCATGTGTACACAGCAACACACGTGTACACAGCAACACTCACGTGTACAGAGCAACACTCATGTGTACACAGCAACACACGTTTACACAGCAACACTCCTGTGTACACAGCAACACACGCGTACACAGCAACACTCACGTGTACACAGCGACCCTCATTTGTACACAGCAACACCCAGCAGCACACAGCAGCACCCAGCAGCTCACACAGCAACACCCAGCAGTACACAGCAACACTCAGCAGCACACAGCAACACCCAGCAGTTAACAGCAACACCGATCAGTACACAGCAACACACAGCAATACACAGCAACACCCAGCAGCACACAGCGACACCCAGCAGTACACAGCAACACCTAACAGAACACAGCAACACCCAGCAGTACACAGCAACAACCAGCAGTGCACAGCAAAACACAAAAGTACTCAGCAACACTCAACAGTACACAGTAACACAGCAGTTCACAGCAACACCCAGCTGCACACAAAAACACAGCAGTACACAGCAACACATAGCAATACACAGAAACACCCAGCAGTATACAGCAACACCTAGCAGCAAACAACAACACAGCAGTTCACAGCAACACCCAGCGGCACACAGCAACACCCAGCAGTACACAGCAGCACACAGCAGTACACAGCAACACCCAGCAGTACACAGCAACACCCAGCAGTACACAGCAACACCCAGCAGCACACAGCAACACCCAGCAGCACACAGCAACACCCTGCAGTACGCAGCAACACCCAGAAGCACACAGCAACACCCAGCAGCACACAGCAAAACCCAGCAGTCCACAGCAACACCCAGCAGCACACAGCAGCACCCAGCACACACAGAAACACCAAGCAGCACACAACAACACCCAGCAGCACACAGCAACACCCAGCAGCACACAGCAACACCCAGCAGCACACAACAACACCCAACAGCTCACACAGCAACACCCTGCAGTACGCAGCAACACCCAACAGCACTCAGCAACACCCATCAGTACACAGCAACACCCAGCATCACACAGAAAAACAGCAGTACACAGCAACACCCAGCAGCAAACAGCAACAACCAGCAGCACACAGCAACACAGCAGTACACAGCAACACCCAGCAGCACACAGCAACAGAGCAGCACACAGCAACACAGCAGCACACAGCAACACCCAGCATTACACAGCAACACACAGCAGCACACAGCAACGCCCAGCAGTACACAGGAACACAGCAGTTCACAGCAACACCCAGCAGCACACAGCAGCACACAGCAACCCAGCAGTACACAGCAACACAGCAGTACACAGCAACACAGCAGTACATAGCATCACAACAGAACACAGCAACACAGCAGTACACAACAACATAGCAGCACACAGCAACACAGCAGTACACAGCAACACAGCAGTACACAGCAACACTCACGTATACACACAGCAACACCCAGCAGTACACAGCAACACAGCAGTACACAGCAACACAGAAGTACACAGCAACACCCAGCAGCACACAGCAACCCAGCAGTACACAGCAACACCCAGCAGCACACAGCAACACCCAGCAGTACAAAACAACACCCAACAGCGCACAGCAACACAGCATCACACAGCAACACAGCAGCACACAGCAACACAGCAGCACACAGCAACACAGCAGCACACAACAACACAGCAACACAGCAGCACACAGTAAAACGGCCTCTGTGTTGCTGTGTGCTGCTGTGTTGCTGTATACTGCAGGGTGTTGCTGTGTAGTGCTGTGTTGCTGTGTGCTGCTGTGTTGCAGTGTACTGCTGGGTGTTGCTGTGTTGTGCTGTGTTGCTGTGTGCTGCTGTGTTGCTGTAAACTGTTTTGTTGCTGTGTGAGCTGCTGTGTTGCTGTGTGCTGCTGTGTTTCTGTGTACTGCTGTGTTGCTGTGTACTGCTGTGTTGCTGTGTGCTGCTGTGTTGCTGTGTACTGCTGTGTTGCTGTGTGCTGCTGTGTTGCTGTGTACTGCTGGGTGTTGCTGTGTGCTGCTGTGTTGTTGTCTGCTGCTGTGTTGCTGTGTGCTGCTGTATTGCTCTGTGCTGCTGTGTTGTTGTGTACTGTATACACAGCAACACAGCAGTACACAGCAACACAGCAGTACACAGCAACACCCAGCAGTACACAGCAACACAGCAGTACAGAGCAACACCCAGCAGTACGCAGCAACACAGTAGCACACAGCAACACAGCAGTACACAGCAACACCGAGTAGTACACAGCAGTACACAGCAACACAGCAGTACACAGCAACACCGAGTAGTACACAGCAACACAGCAGTACACTGCAACACAGCAGTACACAGCAACACCCAACAGTACACTACGACACAGGAGCACACAGCAACACAGCAGTACACAGCAACACAGCAGTACACAGCAACACCCAGCAGCACACAGCAGCCCAGCAGTACACAGCAACACCCAGCAGCACACAGCTACACCCAGCAGTACACAGCAACACCCAACAGCGCACAGCAACACAGCATCACACAGCAACACAGCAGCACACAGCAACACAGCAGCACACAGTAACACGGCAGTACACAGCAACACAGCAGCACACAGTAACACGGCAGTACACAGCAACACAGCAGCACACAGCAACACAGCAGCACACAGCAACACAGCAGCACATAGCAACACAGCAGCACACAACAACACAGCAGTTTACAGCAACACAGCAGCACACAGCAACACAGCACTACACAGCAACACCCAGCAGTACACAGCAACACAGCAGCACACAGCAACACAGCAGTACACAGCAACACAGCTGCACACAGCAACAAAGCAGTACACAGCAACACAGCAGTACACAGCAACACAGCAGCACACAGCAACATAGCAGCACACAGCAACACAGCAGTACACTGCAACACAGCAGTACACAGCAACACCCAGCAGTACACAGCAACACCCAGCGCACACAGCAACACAGCAGTACACAGCAACACCCAGCAGTACACAGCAACACAGCTGCACACAGCAACACAGCAGTACACAGCAACACCGTGTAGTACACAGCAACACAGCAGTACACAGCAACACAGCAGTACACAGCAACACAGCAGTACACAACAACACCGAGTAGTACACAGCAACACAGCAGTACACTGCAACACAGCAGTACACAGCAACACCCAACAGTACACTGCGACACAGGAGCACACAGCAACACAGCAGTACACAGCAAGACAGCAGCACACAGCAAGGCAGCAGCACACAGCAACACAGCAGTACACAGCAACACAGCAGCACACCGTAACACCCAGCAGTACACAGCAACACCCAGCAGTACTCAGCAACACAGCAGTACACAGCAACACACAGCAACACATCAGCACACAGCAACACAACAGTACACAGCAACACCCAGCCCACACAGCAACACAGCAGTACACAGCAACACCCAGCAGTACACAGCAACACCCAGCAGTACACAGCAACACAGCAGTACACAGCAACACATCAGTACACAGAAACCCCCAGTTGTACACAGCAACAAAGCAGTACACAGCAACACAGCAGTGCATAGCAACACCCAGCAGCACACTGCCACACCCAGCAGTACACTGTGACACTGCAGCACACAGCAACACAGCAGTACACAGCAACACAGCAGCACACAGCAACACAGCAGCACACAGCAACACAGCAGCACAGAGCAACACAGCAGCACACATCAACACCCAGCAGCCCACAGCAACACTCAGCAGTACATTGCGACACAGCAGCTCACACAGCAACACAGCAGTACACAGCAACACAGCAGCACACAGCAACACAGCAGTACACAGCAACACAGCGATGCACAGCAACACCCAGTAGTAGACAGCAACACAGCAGTACACAGCAACACCCTGCAGCACACAGCAACACAGCAGTATACAGCAACACCCAGCAGCACACAGCAACACCCAGCAGTACACAGCAACACCCAGCAGCACACAGCAATACAGCAGCTCACAACAACACAGCAGCACACAGCAACACAGCAGCACACAGCAACACAGCAGCACGCAACAACACAGCAGCACACAGCAACACAACAGCACACAGCAACACAGCAGTACACAGCAACACAGCAGTGCACAGCAACGCAGCAGTACACAGCAACACAGCAGCACAGCAACACAGCAGTACACAGCAACACAGCAGTACACAACAACACCGAGTAGTACACAGCAACACAGCAGTACACTGCAACACAGCAGTACACAGCAACACCCAACAGTACACTGCGACACAGGAGCACACAGCAACACAGCAGTACACAGCAACACAGCAGCACACAGCAAGGCAGCAGCACACAGCAACACAGCAGTACACAGCAACACAGCAGCACACCGTAACACCCAGCAGTACACAGCAACACCCCAACACCCAGCAGTACACAGCAACACAGCAGTACACAGCAACACACAGCAACACATCAGCACACAGCAACACAACAGTACACAGCAACACCCAGCGCACACAGCAACACAGCAGTACACAGCAACACCCAGCAGTACACAGCAACACCCAGCAGTACACAGCAACACAGCAGTACACAGCAACACATCAGTGCACAGAAACACCCAGTTGTACACAGCAACAAAGCAGTACACAGCAACACAGCAGTGCATAGCAACACCCAGCAGCACACTGCAACACCCAGCAGTACACTGCGACACTGCAGCACACAGCAACACAGCAGTACACAGCAACACAGCAGCACACAGCAACACAGCAGCACACAGCAACACAGCAGCACACAGCAACACAGCAGCACACATCAACACCCAGCAGCCCACAGCAACACTCAGCAGTACATTGCGACACAGCAGCACACAGCAACACAGCAGTACACAGCAACACAGCAGCACACAGCAACACTGCAGTACACAGCAACACAGCAATGCACAGCAACACCCAGTAGTAGACAGCAACACAGCAGTACACAGCAACACCCTGCAGCACACAGCAACACAGCAGTACACAGCAACACCCAGCAGCACACAGCAACACCCAGCAGTACACAGCAACACCCAGCAGCACACAGCAACACAGAAGCTCACAACAACACAGCAGCACACAGCAACACAGCAGCACACAGCAACACAGCAGCACACAACAACACAGCAGCACACAGCAACACAACAGCACACAGCAACACAGCAGTACACAGCAACACAGCAGTACACAGCAACGCAGCAGTACACAGCAACACAGCAGCACAGCAACACAGCAGCACACAGCAACACAGCAGCACGCAGCAACACAGCAGCACACAGCAACACAGCAGTACACAGCAACACAGCAGCACACACCAACACAGCAGCACACAGCAACACAGCATCACACAGCTACACAGCAGCCCACAACAACACAGCAGCACACAACAACATAGCAGCACACAGCAACACAGCAGTACAAAGCAACACAGCAGCACACAGAAACACAGCAGCACACAGCAACACAGCAGCTCACACAACAACACAGCAGCACACAACAACACAGCAGCACACAGCAGCACAGCAGCACACAACAACACAGCAGCACACAGCAACACAACAGCACACAGCAACACAGCAGAACACAGCAACACAGCAGCACACAGCAACACAGCAGCACACAACAACATAGCATCACACAGCAACACCCAGCAGCACACAGCAACACCCAGCAGTACACAACAACACAGCAGCACACAGCATCACAGCAGCACACAGCAACACTCAGCAGTACACAGCAACACAGCAGCACACAGCAACACAGCAGCACACAGCAACACAGCAGCACACAGCAACACAGCAGCACACAACAACACCCAGCAGCCCACAGCAACACAGCAGCACTCACGTGTACACAGCACGAGGCAGGTGGTCCCGGTACCACAGGATGACGGCGACGCTGTCGCCAGGCGGCGGGGTGACGTCACACGGCAGCTGCAGCGACTCGCCAGCTCTGCCCTCCACCACCACGTGACCTGGGCAACGCAGAGTCTCATGTTACTATTCGATTTCGGGGTTTTTGAATCTAGATTTTTGGTGTGTGTGGAATACAGCGTGTGTCGTTACTGTTACATTTGGGATTTGTGAATGTTGGCTGTATTTGTAGTAAATGTGCAACGCAGAGTGTCTTGTTACTCTCACGTCTGAAATTTGCGAATGTTGACTGCGTCGGTGATAGATGTGGGACACGGCGAGAGTGGTTACCGTCGCATTCGGGATTTGGTAGATCCGTTGGATTTTTTGTATATTTGAATGTTGAAAATATACATGGTATATGTGAAACACAGCGTGCGTTGTTTCCGGTTGGTTTGTGATTTGTGAATATTGACTGAATTTGTGATATATGGGAAACAAAGCATGCATGGTTACTATTTAATTTTAAATTTGTGAATATTGTTCGTACTAGATAGTTAAATACTGGTTTTAAATTCCGTGGGCTTAAATCAGATATGTTTGGTTTTAGGAGAGGTGCTAGATAGTTAAATACTGGTTCTTGAACCCGTAGACTTAAATTATATCCCACCATGTTGTCAACCCTGTTTATTTTAAAAAGAGGGGGGGGGGGGGGGGGGGGTGAGGAGTTGATGTTACGCTGCTGGCGCTCCTAGGTCGAGGTGTAGGGTTTTTGGTGTACGCGATCCGTCATAAATGACTGGAATCGATAATTTCCTTAAAAATATACTTCAGATTTGGATCATAAAAAAATGTATCCAACCCAACAGAACCCGCGATTAAAATACACTTAATCTTGTGCACTGGTGAAACTCCTATCGAAAATAGTCATTAAGCTTCCTTGACAGCGTGATAAAGTGGCAGATCAACTGAGCTTCAGCATGGCTTTCCCATAATTTCCCATGCTATTCTATTGCTTTCCAATTCTTTCCCAAGTCTCAACCGCTGATATTCTACACAACCTAATCTAACCTACCAATACACGAGATATTCATTCCGACTCCCAATCTGCTGGGTTAAGGCACCGAAAATTGTGGAGTTGATGAAGCTTGTATCACAGATACGCTCATCTCACACTGCAGGCTGGTGGGTGTGACTCACGGACGGACGGACGGATGGACGGACGCGGCTCCATTCATAATAGTGATTTGGGATTGGTTTTAAGTCATTATCATGGGTTTATAAATCGAGTTGAAATTTAGGAGTAATTTATAAGAATTTAAGATTGGTTTATAGATATTTCTACATTTTTGTGGTATCTTATAAAACTTTATCATAGTTTTATAAATATTGTTGTTTTGTGGGAGTAATATCTATCTCTTTATTATTTGTTTACATGTATATTATTATTTTGAACAGAGTTTTACCACCTTTTTCATTGTTAATAAACGGTATTCCTTTTTGAGACTCGTGTTTGCCAATTTATTTGTGGCTTATAAATATTTTTCATATCTGGGACTTATTTTTTAAAACTTTATAATTGGTTTGCAAATGATGTTAAAATTAGGGACTAATATTACCACTTTACTATGAGTTTATACACATATTCAATCCTTGAGACGAAATTTAAAAATTTTATTTTTAGTTTATAAATATAGGTAATACCTGGGACAAATTTTTAACTTTTTGTAATTGGTTTATAAGCCGCAATAAGCTCTCTATGGTATATTTTTGAGCAACATCCGCGACTTCCAGTCCTTCAAACAATACGGTGCTCAATTCAAGTTACGAATGACAAGCACTTATTTTCTTCCGGTTTCATTTATATCCATATATCTAATTTTCATCCGTATTTCCAATTTTCATTCGTATTTTCAATTTTTATTCGTATTTTCAATCCGTATCCGTATTTTCAATTTTATCCGTATTTTCAACTGTTATCCGTATTTTCAATTTTTATCCGTATTTTCAATTTTTATCCGTATTTTCAATTCTTATGCGTATTTTCCATATTATCCGTATAAGTTCGCATTCACAGAAGATGCTGTAGCATAAATAGGAGCTCACCGCTGTTTATCGTGTGTTTATTATTTTTGATGAGGTAAGTAGTATTAACTGGCAAGATATTGTTCAAGGCGTATTTCCATAAAAAAAACCGTGTAATGCACGGTACATTTTATAATGTGTTTTCAGCTCATGTGTCTGCATCTACATCAGTTTGTGACATATTTATAATGTTGATCGTGATATGTGCACATATGATGTCCCGTACGTGAAGTGTTTCTGTGCAGATGTGATAACATATTTCTAGCATATGTATGAAACATTTCGTTTTTTTATAAGAATACGCCATTTCCAAGTGTCAGTTACTGGATTTCAAGACATGGAAAGTACACATGTACGCATATATGTGCGTCGCAAATCAACGCATGGAGGAAATCTGAAACCTGTATTGCAACACTAGTGTCATTTTTAGTCACCTATATTTCGACCTGTGGTTTAGTTCGAGTAATTTTAAATACGATTTTCAATTTTAATTTTAACTGAAATATCAATATAACAAAATAATTTACGAATAACCACTTTTATTTACCGAAATAACTAACATGTTGATTTCTTGCATTAATAAAAACATTAATATAACATATTTATGAGCAATTATACACATTAATTAAAAATTAGCATTTCAATTCAAAAATTAACTAACAACTCAACACAATACTTCATCACACGGATTGGAAAATAAAAACTTCAATTTAGCAAATTAATGAACATTTCAAAACAATATTAATAATTAAACATTGATTTACCAAATGTATTCACAAAGTAGCGTTATAGTTTAACATATAAATTGACTAATCAAAACATTTATGTTACACGGTAATTGGAAAATTGACAAATTAATCTAGCGCACTTTTTAAAAATATATATTTTAATTAAATTCTTCAGGAAGCGAACTACAACATTAATTTACCACACATATAAGAAATTATTCTATCAATTCACAAATCAACGCACTAGTCAACACACCATTTCACGAATTAACGCGTTCACTGAAAACATTAATCAAAAATTTAACACATTCATTGAACACAACAATCGCAAATTAACACATTCATTCAACCTATTAATTTACGAATTACCGTATTATTTACATGCATTAATTAAATAACGAACACATTACCTCAACTCATTAATTAATAAATTAACACATCGATTACGAATGAACACATTAATTAACAAATCCCGACACTCAGTGACACCGTAACACAATAATCACACATCCCGACACTCAGTGACACCGTAGCACAATAACCACACATTACGGCACTCAGTGACACCGTAACACAATAATCACACATTACGACACTCAGTGACACCGTAGCACAATAATCACACATCACGACACTCAGTGACACCGTAACACAATAATCACAAATTATTACACTCAGTGACACCGTAACACAATAATCACACATCACGACACTCAGTGACACCGTAACACAATAATCACACATTACGGCACTCAGTGACACCGTAGCACAATAATCAAACATCACGACACTCAGTGACACCGTAACACAATAATCACAAATTATTACACTCAGTGACACCGTAACACAATAATCACACATCACGACACTCAGTGACACCGTAACACAATAATCACACATTACGACACTCAGTGACACCGTAGCACAATAATCACACATCACGACACTCAGTGACACCGTAACACAATAATCACAAATTATTACACTCAGTGACACCGTAACACAATAATCACACATCACGACACTCAGTGACACCGTAACACAATAATCACACATCACGACACTCAGTGACACCGTAGCACAATAATCACACATTACGGCACTCAGTGACACCGTAACACAATAATCACACATCACGACACTCAGTGACACCGTAACACAATAATCACACATCCCGACACTCAGTGACACCGTAGCACAATAACCACACATTACGGCACTCAGTGACACCGTAACACAATAATCACACATTACGACACTCAGTGACACCGTAACACAATAATCACACATCACGACACTCAGTGACACCGTAACACAATAATCACACATCACGACACTCAGTGACACCGTAACACAATAATCACACATTACGGCACTCAGTGACACCGTAACACAATAATCACACATCACGACACTCAGTGACACCGTAACACAATAACCACACATCAAGACACTCAGTGACACCGTAACACAATAATCACACATCACGACACTCAGTGACACCGTAACACAATAATCACACAACACGACACTCAGTGACACCGTAACACAATAATCACAAATTATTACACTCAGTGACACCGTAACACAATAATCACACATCACGACACTCAGTGACACCGTAACACAATAATCACACAACACGACACTCAGTGACACCGTAACACAATAATCACAAATTATTACACTCAGTGACACCGTAACACAATAATCACACATCACGACACTCAGTGACACGGTAACACAATAATCACACATCACGACACTCAGTGACACCGTAACACAATAATCACACATCACGACACTCAGTGACACCGTAACACAATAACCACACATTACGGCACTCAGTGACACCGTAACACAATAACCACACAAAAAGACACTCAGTGACACCGTAACACAATAATCACACATTACGACACTCAGTGACACCGTAGCACAATAATCACACATCACGACACTCAGTGACACCGTAACACAATAATCACACATCACGACACTCAGTGACACCGTAACACAATAATCACACATCACGACACTCAGTGACACCGTAACACAATAACCACAAATTGTTACACTCAGTGACACCGTAACACAATAATCACACATTACGACACTCAGTGACACCGTAACACAATAATCACACATCACGACACTCAGTGACACCGTAACACAATAACCACAAATTGTTACACTCAGTGACACCGTAACACAATAACCACACATCAAGACACTCAGTGACACCGTAACACAATAATCACACATCACGACACTCAGTGACACCGTAACACAATAACCACAAATTGTTACACTCAGTGACACCGTAACACAATAATCACACATTACGACACTCAGTGACACCGTAACACAATAATCACAAATTATTACACTCAGTGACACCGTAACACAATAATCACAAATTATTACACTCAGTGACACCGTAACACAATAATCACAAATTATTACACTCAGTGACACCGTAACACAATAATCACACATTACGACACTCAGTGACACCGTAACACAATAATCACAAATTATTACACTCAGTGACACCGTAACACAATAATCACAAATTATTACACTCAGTGACACCGTAACACAATAATCACAAATTATTACACTCAGTGACACCGTAACACAATAATCACACATCACGACACTCAGTGACACCGTAACACAATAACCACAAATTGTTACACTCAGTGACACCGTAACACAATAATCACACATTACGACACTCAGTGACACCGTAACACAATAATCACACATTACGACACTCAGTGACACCGTAACACAATAATCACAAATTATTACACTCAGTGACACCGTAACACAATAATCACACATCACGACACTCAGTGACACCGTAACACAATAACCACAAATTGTTACACTCAGTGACACCGTAACACAATAATCACACATTACGACACTCAGTGACACCGTAACACAATAATCACAAATTATTACACTCAGTGACACCGTAACACAATAATCACACATCACGACACTCAGTGACACCGTAACACAATAACCACAAATTGTTACACTCAGTGACACCGTAACACAATAATCACACAACACGACACTCAGTGACACCGTAACACAATAATCACAAATTATTACACTCAGTGACACCGTAACACAATAATCACACATCACGACACTCAGTGACACCGTAACACAATAATCACACATCACGACACTCAGTGACACCGTAACACAATAACCACACATCAAGACACTCAGTGACACCGTAACACAATAATCACACATCACGACACTCAGTGACACCGTAACACAATAATCACAAATTATTACACTCAGTGACACCGTAACACAATAATCACACATCACGACACTCAGTGACACCGTAACACAATAACCACACATCAAGACACTCAGTGACACCGTAGCACAATAATCACACATTACGGCACTCAGTGACACCGTAACACAATAATCACACATTACGGCACTCAGTGACACCGTAACACAATAATCACACATCAAGACACTCAGTGACACCGTAACACAATAACCACACATCAAGACACTCAGTGACACCGTAGCACAATAATCACACATTACGGCACTCAGTGACACCGTAACACAATAATCACACATTACGACACTCAGTGACACCGTAGCACAATAACCACACATCAAGACACTCAGTGACACCGTAGCACAATAATCACACATTACGGCACTCAGTGACACCGTAACACAATAATCACACATTACGGCACTCAGTGATACCGTAACACAATAATCACACATTACGACACTCAGTGACACCGTCGCACAATAATCACACATCACGACACTCAGTGACACCGTAACACAATAACCACACATCAAGACACTCAGTGACACCGTAGCACAATAATCACACATTACGGCACTCAGTGACACCGTAACACAATAACCACACATCAAGACACTCAGTGACACCGTAACACAATAATCACACATTACGGAACTCAGTGACACCGTAACACAATAACCACACATTACGGCACTCAGTGACACCGTAACACAATAACCACACATTACGGCACTCAGTGACACCGCAACACAATAACCACACATTACGGCACTCAGTGACACCGTAACACAATAACCACACATTACGGCAGTCAGTGACACCGTAACACAATAACCACACAATACGGCACTCAGTGACACCGTAACACAATAACCACACATTACGACACTCAGTGACACCGTAATACAATAACCAAACAATCCCCGTAGCCCTGGCTCACCGCGACGACGCTGCTTTGATCTTTGCAGCCGTCGCTCCCTGTGATTGAACTGGGCTGTGGTGAGCAATATTGATGATTGTTCGGAGCACTCACCTACAATCCTGATTATGATAATGCAACAAGCGACGTGATTGTTGCATGAAAGCGAGAAGCCTTGATTGTCAGCAATGGGAGTAAGCAATCTTGATTGTTGAAATGTAGCAGCCGACGTGAAAGCGACAAAAAGTAGCGATTGTTAGACTACAGCCAGCAATCCTGATTTTTTTAGCCATTCTAGCAATCTTGATTGTCATGTGTAGTTGCAGGCAATCCTGATTGTCAGATGATTTTGCGAACAATCCTGATTGTCAGATGATGTTGCAAGCAATCCTGAATGCTATATCATAGCATCAATGCCATGAATTTTTTTAATCTGGTAGCAATCATGAAGGCTATGTTTTAGCGGCAATGTTGCATGTTGCATTCCAAGTTACTCATTCATGTCCTGGGTGAAATCTCGAAATTAAAGTATGCTTGTTTAAATTTTCAAGTTAAATTATATTCAAATTCCAATTTAATAATCTAGTGATGACTGTCTCATTGAAATTGAGCGTTGATTTGTTTTGCGTGATGGTTAAGTGAACGACCTGACTGAAGGGCGTTTACACTAAGGGACATTTCGGCCGTGAGGTGCGGCACGTGTAGACGAGGCTCACCACTGAGGCACATATTTGTGTGTGTTTATACGAAATTCCCTATTCGCTCTGATCGAATTCGTAAAGCACGACACTCAAGAGCCTCGTAACAACCATGGCGAATAAAGAACTTCGTATAAACACACACAAATATGCGACTCAGTGGTGAGCCTCGTATACACGTGCCGCGCCTCACGGCCGAAATGTCCCCTAGTGTAAACGGCCCTTAACTTTGAACTTGGACAACTATGAACTTTAACAACTATGAATTTGAACAACTACGAACTTGAACAACTATGTGGGGGCATCTACGTTATCTCAACTCTCGCATCGTACCTCTCGAATATTGTATTTAAACTCATATTATTCACATCTTGTCTGTTGCTGTACACGACACAACTACTTTGAAAAATGCAATTGTAATAATTTTCTTAAAAAAGTTTTAGAGAAAGCTCACCTTAATATTTCATGCTCAACATTTTCAAGAACATTTACAGGGTTACTCGCTATACTAAAAAATATTTCGAATTTTCGAAAGGAGACAGAAACATGCAGAGCCTCGCCACATTTTTGTGTATGTTGCGCTGGTGCAAAGATGTTGGTAACGGTATTTACAAGGTGTACAACTCATACAAGGTTTATAAAGTCATAGCAAGGGAATATTGATCGACCTTTACCTTTCTACCAGTCCGTGCTAGTTATAGACTCGCAAAGTGAACGCATCAAGTTATGCCTGTAGACATGTAAAATGATCCCAGTGAGTTGTACTTATAGACACATAAAATCAACTCATTAAATTATGTTTATAGATACATAAAATTAACCCATTAAGTTATGATCACAGATACATAAAATGATCCCAGTAAGGAGCTTATAGATACATAAAATCAACCCATTAAGTTATGCTTATAAATACATAAAATCAACTCATTAAGTTGTGCTTATAGATACATAAAATCAACCCATTAAGTTATGCTTATAGATACATAAAATCCACCCAGTAAGTTTAGCTTATAGATACATAAAACCAACCCATCAAGTTCTGCTTATAGACACACATAACTAAACCATCACGTCATGTTTAGAGACACATTAAATCAACATATTAGGTTATGCTTATAGACACAAAACCAACCCATCAATTTATCTCTATAGACTGTTTAAATGAATCGAGATGTTAAGATTATAGATAGGTAACATCAATCAGGTAAAATCAGGTAAAATCAATCAGACAGGTAAAATCAATTAGGTAAAATAAGGTAAATCAATCAGACGAGTAAAATTAATCAGGTGAAATCAATTAGAAAGGTAAAATCAATCAGACAGGTAAAATCAATCAGGTAAAATTAGGCAAATCATCAGACGGATAAAATCAACCCACAAATAGCGCACTGTAATGGCACAAACGCAAATTCTGCAGGAGTACCCAAAGCACAACGCTGCGCAGCGCACCGTATTGATTTATATGTCTTTGATGCGCCTTATTTTTATAAGGAGCTTTCACTTTGCAAGTTATCGGCAGGCAGGAGGCTTTTAGCGAAATTAAAAGAAAGTTTTTCTTTTATTTTTTTCTGAGCGTCCGCTTTTTTTTTGCCCGTGGGTTTTTGAGACTATATTTTATGTGAAGGATTTTATAGAAGGTTTCCTTTAGATAATGTTAGGGGATTGGAATTTTAACTACACAAAGAAGGTGTGTGCTACGCGCTTCATCTTCATTCTTAAGTGCTTCGCAAAAATTGGGTGGATAGACTTATATACGTTACTGATGGCACAAGTCGTAAGTTTGCTGTTTACATGAAGTCTTTGTATGCTGAAATTAACTCGCTTGTGAGGGTTAGTTTCATCTCACTCAAATCCTGAATTAATTAATGACATGAAGTCTTTGTATGTTGAAATTAACTCGCTTATGAGGGTTAGTTTCATCTTATTTAAATCCTGAATTATCAATAACATGTCTTTGTATGTTGAAACTAACTCGCTTGTGAGGGTTAGTTTCACCTTACTCAAATCCTGAATTTATCAATGACATGAAGTCTTTGAAAGCGCTAAATTAATACGTGCATGTTCCCCAATTGTTAGGTAATTAAAATCATAAAATCTTAGATAATGGTAAGTCTTCGGATGTAAATACTTGATGATAAGTCGCGCAATTGCCCTTTTGTGTAAGTAATCAGTTTTATAATAATAAACATGTGCGTTTGGATTATGCGGAAGTTCGTTGTTGAGGAAACGGTGACGTGGTACGAAGTTATGTAACGCTCGTGCCAACATCGTTCATGGTTATGAGAATTCGTTTGAAATTCGTACAGTTATATGTATCGATTTGAAATTAATAGTTATAAGTATTTATTTGAAATTAATGGTTATAAGTATCAGTTTGAAGTTCTAAGCTATATCAATTTGAAATTCATGTTTATATCAATTTGAAGTGATGGATATAGGCATTAATTTAAGATTAATTGTTATAAGTATTAATTTAAAATTCATGGTTATTAGTATCAATTTGAAATTCATGGTTATAAGTATCAATTGGAAATTTATTTTTATTTGTTTTAACTTGAAATTTATGCTTATAAATGAAATCAATTTGAAATTTTAGCATACATGGGTATCCATTTTAAATTCATGGGTATCATTTTTTGAATTCTAGCAGATATGGGTATCCATTTTAAATTCATGGGTATCATTTTGGAATTCATGCAGCTTTAGGTATCCATTTGAAACTCAACCAACACACACCCGTAACCTAAACCTACTCAAGTTACACAAGATCCGTCGTGCGCCCACACGCCTGGAAGAGCGTTATAAAAATACCAAATGACAACTTTGAAAAGTTCGTGAAAGAAAACTTCGCCAAAACTTTATATGAGTTAAGAATATAGGGAGTTTGCGAAAAAAAAGTATTATAACTGATATTTAAGTTCTTTCAAATTTAGAGATTTGAAGCCAATAAGTTCAGTTATCAGTAGCCATTTTTAACTTATTCCTCATCATTGTTTTGTGTAATGATTGCTTCAAATTACTTTGTTTCTCATGCTCATGTTATGTAATCGTATTTTATCCTCATTTTATTTTATCATCAATAACATTTATTTTACCAGTTCATGCGTTCATTTTGACATTAATCGCATTCATTTTATCATTTATATCATTCATTATAGTCTTTTTCCCGTAGGTTTTATCATTTCTTACATTCATTTCAGTATTTATCCCGTTAGATTTATCATCTCTTACATTCATTTCAGTATTTATCCCGTTAGTTTTATCATTTCTTACATTCATTTCAGTATTTATCCCGTTAGATTTATCATCTCTTACATTCATTTCAGTATTTATCCCGTTAGATTTATCATCTCTTACATTCATTTCAGTATTTATCCCGTTAGATTCAGCATCTCTTACATTCATTTCAGTATTTATCCCGTTAGTTTTATCATTTCTTACATTCATTTCAGAATTTATCCCGTTAGTTTTATCATTTCTTACATTCATTTCAGTATTTATCCCGTTAGTTTTATCATTCCTTACATTCATTTCAGTATTTATCCCGTTAGATTTATCATCTCTTATATTCATTTCAGTATTTATCCCGTTAGTTTTATCATTCCTTACATTCATTTCAGTATTTATCCCGTTAGATTTATCATTTCTTACATTCATTTCAGTATTTATCCCGTTAGATTTATCATTTCTTACATTCATTTCAGTATTTATCCCGTTAGATTTATCATTTCTTACATTCATTTCAGTATTTATCCTGTTTGTTTTATCATTTCACACATTAATTTTGCAATTTCCTAATTTCAATTTATCATTAATCACATTAATTTCTGCAAATCCTCGCGTTCATTTCCATGTATCTACATTTCTGAAATTGATTTTTTTTTCATTTTCTGATGCGGCTTCATTTCCCACTATCATTTACGACTTGGACCATGAAGCGACTTTACATTTATTATTACCCTTTCATATTTTTACTACCCTTTCTCAATATTAAAACCCTCTATAGCATTACGTCTCTTTCCTAATATTAAGACCATTTATCATTACGTCCTTTTAAAAATATGATGCCCTTTTCTCACTACTACGACATTTTCTTTATACTAAGTCCCTTTGTTATTATAATGACCTTTTCTAATACTAAGGCCATTTTTTCAGCGACCCTTTCCAACATTGAGACCCTTTAATAACATTACGACCTTTTCTCAACATTAAGGCCCTTAATCACAATTACGTCCCTTTCTCAATACTAAAACCATTTGCCTTTATTAATATTACATCCCTTTCCAAAATTAAAATTCATTCTCATTATTACGACCCTTTCCTAATAGTAACGTTGAGTTCCTTTAATAATATTAAGGCGCTTCCTTATCAATTTGACCACCTGAACCGATCAAATTTTCCCCCTCAGCAGCCCCATGAATTAGGACGTATCAAATCATTGAGGTTTCTGCCCCAGCTCCCGGGAAGTGGTAATTAGTGCAATGACATTGCAGGCTTGTCCTCACTTCATTGTAATGATGTCTACTATATTCATTTACTGAGAGTTTTCAGTTAAAAATGACTTGCTGGTAATGTTGTTAAGGAGAGTTCTTTAATGAACTTTAAGTTTAAGGTGACTTAGTAAGGATTTTTTTGAAAGAGTTATTCAATGGTTTTTTGAGCTTATGGTAATTTTGTATTAATGATATTTTGAAAAGTTATTCAATGGATTTTTGAGCTTAGGGTGACGTAGTATTAATGATATTTTGAAATGTTATTCGATGGATTTTTGAGCTTAGGGTGATGTAGTATTAATGATATTTTGAAAAGTTATTCAATGGATTTTTGAGCTTAGGGTGATGTAGTGTTAATGATATTTTGAAAAGTTATTCGATGGATTTTTGAGCTTAGGGTGATGTAGTATTAATGATATTTTGAGAAGTTATTCAATGGATTTTTGAGCTTAGGGTGATGTAGTATTAATGATATTTTGAAAAGTTAAAGGACTTTTGAGTCTAGGGTGACTTTTTAGCAATGATGTTGAGAAGAGTTTTTTATCGAACTTTTGAGTCAAGAATGACTTGGTGGTTATGATATTTAGGAGAGTAAGTTAACAGACGTAAAGTGATGGATAGTAAATATGCATATTCAAGCATCCTAATTCGCTGGTAATGATACTCAAAAGCACCGAATTTAGAGAGTTAGTTCACACCCTAGCGAATGTTAGCGATCTTCATTGAAGTTAGTTCAGTGTGTAGGTTGACAACAACGATAGTGGTGATGATAGTGAGTGTCGATGCAATTTTCTAAGGAATGATAATAAGATTAATTTCAATAGATGAAGTTTCACAAAATTCATCCCTGCTGGTAATTTCCTTTCGCTGATTTTCTAGAAAATTTCTTCGTAACAAAGCCCAAGTTAAAACATTTATTTCCTTACTTTTCTTCAGCTTGGAATAACATTTGAATTACCTTGAGCTATATTTGCATTTTGAACGAAAATTTCTCTTCTTATGAAAAGATTTTAAGTTTTCATGAGATGGATGCCCATGAATAATGTATATATTGATTATAAGTATATGCTGTAGAATATTACTCTATCATGTATACCAACACGCCAACTGTGGCAAGTGGAAGAAAAATTCAATGCTGAACTCAAATCTAAAGTCAATTGTACCATGGAATATTGAAAACAGCAAACTTTAACTCGATGGTGCAGTCACTTAGCTTTACTTTTATTATGTATTTATGAAAATTGAGTTGTTGACGACTGGTCGGTGTGCAACATTATGAAAACTCCCTCGGTGGCCACCGGGGCGGTCCCGTCGCAAGGAATGTGTTAAAGAGCATTTTGAAAGGATAGATCTATATAAATACATTGGAATCTAACTGTCGTAAGGTATCAAGAATGCATACAAATTTGAAAAATTACATTGGATCGCATATACTGAGAATCAACGGAGACATGAGGATTAGTTTAATTAATTAATAGGAAATTGCCTCGGATGCAAAAAAACACAAATTTCAGGTCTCAGTTTTGACTCATTTTTTAAATCCACACATTTATTTTTTGTGCATACTCTATGGTAAAGTTCGAAACTTTTTCTTAAATTACCATACTATATATTGAAGTCTAGCACAGGGCTTCTCAACCTTTTTATTGTCGTGTACCCCCTTAGCTTAATGGTGTATCTTCATGTACCCTAGCACCTGTAATTATGGTAACGTAAGGGAACTGAGATCAAATTTTGCAATCTCTAAACTTGTACAACTCGAGTGATCTTGTTTGAATTCTTGTATCCTTGTCACTGCCACGTTCTGCTCTCAATTAAACACCCAAAAAATCAGGCCTCTGTTGGTTTAAGTTATAACAAAAAGTAAAGTTTTATATTCCCACACCGTGCGTTTTCGATACGGTCTCTTACATAGAAATACTCATTTTAAAGCGACTTTGAGTTATGGTATGAGGCAAATTTTCATATTGCCGCATATTGTGGATACGATCTTTTCATTCACTCATTTTGCAGCAGTTCCGAGTTATAAAAATGTGTAAAATTTATTGTTCTCTCACTATGAATTAAGGATAGGATCAGTAAAAGATACCAATTTTTTGGTGATTCTTGCTTATAAAAAATTGTAAAATTTTGAGATTATCGCAGGCAGTATTGTAGATACGATCTGTAAAACTGCAGCAATTTTACGGCGATTATGAGTAATAAAAAAGTGTAAAATTTTAGGATTCCCTCCCGCTGTATAGTAAATACGATCTATTACAAATACTCATTTTAAAACGAACATCCCACATAAATTAGATGTAAAAGCAACGTAACGCAGCAACGTATAGTAAAAAAAAACAATGAATATAAAAACGTGGCTGAGCATCACAATTGGAAGCGTTGAGAGTCAGCGACTCTTGAGAATGAAAACACAGAATGTCACAAGAAATAGGAAACTTATTTTATTGAAAACCGCCATAAACTTCATAAAATGAAGCTTCCAAAGCGTCACCGTTTCTTATTTGGAACTGAACCCCAAAATATATTTTCTTCAGGAGCCGTGTAAACTGGAAAAAATTATCGAAAAAGTCCCAAAGAATATCCAAAATTATGCGCGATGAGACCAGTGAAATCTTGAAATTGTCGTAGACGCGCCTGAAAATAATGGAAATTGCGTCCGATATATCAGGGATATCCGGAAAATTGGATTTCTGAATCCGGTCGATGCGAAGCTGAAGATCATCGAAATTTATTTATTTTCCAGATTTATACGACGTTCATGGTTCACAGAGACAGAATAAAAACATAAAACTCAGAAGACTAATACTCTTCACAAGCGATCGCTCGGAGTCTTGGCGCTGCCGCCAGCTGAGGTATTGACAGCTGCTGGAGACCAGCTGGGTGATATACCACCTGTGTGTGTCCAGCTGTTGTTGTGTGCGTGTCCAGCTGTTGTAGTGTGTGTCCAGCTGCAGTTGTGTGTGTGTGTCCAGCTGTTGTTGTGTGTGTCCAGCTGTTGTTGTGTGTGTGTCCAGCTGTTGTAGTGTGTGTCCAGCTGCAGTTGTGTGTGTGTGTCCAGCTGTTGTTGTGTGTGTCCAGCTGTTGTTGTGTGTGTGTCCAGCTGTTGTTGTGTGTGTGTCCAGCTGCAGTTGTGTGTGTCCAGCTGTTGTTGTGTGTGTCCAGCTGCAGTTGTGTGTGTATCCAGCTGCAGTTGTGTGTGTGTCCAGCTGCAGTTGTGTGTGTATCCAGCTTTTGTTGTGTGTGTGTCCAGCTGCAGTTGTGTGTGTGTCCAGCTTTTGTTGTGTGTGTCCAGCTGCAGTTGTGTGTGTGTCCAGCTGCAGTTGTGTGTGTGTCCAGCTGCAGTTGTGTGTGTGTCCAGCTGCAGTTGTGTGCGTGTCCAGCTGTTGTTGTGAGTGTCCAGCTGCAGTTGTGTGTGTTTCCAGCTGCAGTTGTGTGTGTGTCCAGCTGCAGTTGTTTGTGTGCAGCTAATAATTAATAATTGCTTGTAAAATAAAAATTATAACTGAAAATGTTCCTTTTATAATTGCGTTTGTATATAATAAGGCAAGCCGTAGGAAAGATTTGAGTCCCAAATCAGTTTTCGTTTGCTACACTCTGTAAATAAAATATTTCTGGAAAAACACGCATATTTTCGTGGGCAACATTTCACATTCCTAAATTAATTAGGATTTTCTTTCGAATACTGCATTTTTTTATCAGAATACATCATTTATACACAACACGCCGTTTTGGTGAACACAATGTGCCGAATATCAAAAAGCACCAATTAATAACATACCGTGCTATTGAACCGTAATTCAAAATACACTACATAATTTCAAATACACAGTATTTGAAAATATGCCTATTAATAGTTTTCCGCATTATTGATTAACATACTGTATTTTGAAGTATACCAATTAATAACATATCGTGCTAACATATAACAATTAAAAATATTTCAATAACACACGGATTTTTACAATGTCTATTATTTCTGAAGACAGAAGAACTTTGCCCATCGGTATAAAATAAACTTTATTGTTAACAGTTTAGCCAGTTTATTCAAATATAATATCGCATACTTTAATATAATGCACTTGATTTTGTACAAAGTTGCTAGTTTACACAGAACACGAGCCCAGCTATTCAAGTACAATATGTACACCGAATTTCAAGGAGCTTATACCATTTTCCCAAAAATTTCACTCGCAAAACACCGCCACTATGCAACCACCGCAACATCACCATACTCCCACCACAACACCACCACAGCACCACAAGACCACAACACCGCAGCACCACAACACCACAACACCACCACAACACCACAACACCACAATACCACCGCAACACCACAACACCACCACATCTCACACAACACAACAGCACCACAATACCACCACCATAACTTTCACAATACCACCGCCACAACTCACACAACACACAAGCACTGCTATACACGCCTCTATGCGCTGCCATAGAATACAAGCGCCGCAACTGCATGTAACATCGGCCTTTTGTTCCCGGCGCTTCCTCATTATTTTCCTGCGAGATTACTTTCTTGCAAAATTTCCATCACATGAGAACTTATCGTAAAAAATTATTTTGGCTGCTACGACAATCGACGATATTTTCTAATGCAGCTCCGGACGAATTCTTGAATATTTTGTGTGAGAATATTGGGGTAGTGGCAGGGCAGGTGAGGGTAGTGGCAGGGCAGGTGAGGGTAGTGGCAGGGCAGGTGAGGGTAGTGGCAGGGCAGGTGAGGGTAGTGGCAGGGAAGGTGAGGGTAGTGGCAGGGCAGGTGAGGGTAGTGGCAGGGCAGGTGAGGGTAGTGGCAGGGCAGGTGAGGGTAGTGGCAGGGCAGGTGAGGGTAGTGGCAGGGCAGGTGTGGGTAGTGGCAGGGCAGGTGAGGGTAGTGGCAGGGCAGGTGAGGGTAGTGGCAGGGCAGGTGAGGGTAGTGGCAGGGCAGGTGTGGGTAGTGGCAAGGCAGGTGAGGGTAGTGGCAGGGCAGGTGAGGGTAGTGGCAGGGAAGGTGAGGGTAATGGCAGGGCAGCTGAGGGTAGTGGCAGGGCAGGTGAGGGTAGTGGCAGGGCAGGTGAGGGTAGTGGCAGGGCAGGTGAGGGAAGTGGCAGGGCAGGTGTGGGTAGCGGCAAGACAGGTGAGGGTAGTGGCAGGGCAGGTGAGGGTAGTGGCAGGGTAGGTGAGTTTAGTGGCAAGGCAGGTGAGGGTAGTGGCAGGGCAGGTGAGGGTAGTGGCCAGACAGGTGAAGCTCAGTAGGTCTGCCACTTTATCACGCTGTCAAGAAAGCTTTATGACTGTTTTTGCTTTTTCACCAGTGCACAAGATTAAGAGTATTTTAATCGCGAGTTCTGTTGGGTTGGATGTATTTGTTTTTGACCCAAGTCTGAAGTATGTTTTTTAGGAAATTATCGATACAAGTCATTTATGTCGGATCGCGTACACCAAAAAAACCTACCCTTCGACCTTCTCGTTGCGCCAGCAGCGTAACATCACCTCCTCCCCCCCCCCCCCCTTTATAAAACACCAGGGGTGTGCTAGTAATAATAAGAGCCGCGTCCATTCGTCCGTATGATCCCCTCATCTAATCGATAGCTTTGATAGCAACAAGGATAAAGCTAGAGAAATACAAGGAATTATTTTATTGCATTATTTTTCTGTGACGATTAAATTTCCTTTAACTTGCATTATGGTATCTAGAATACCTAATAGACTTATTTTTAGAAATAAAAATTTTCTTTTTAGCTTTCTCTGTTGAAATTCATCATGTTGCTTTGATATTTTTAAATAATAATGCAAAAAGATATGTTTTAAATTTGTTCGACCAGTAACCTGGCTACCACTTGGTATGAGGCCCAAGAGTTTGTAACTTGCGTTATTGTTTTCGAAATTGTGATTTTCTTGATAAGCTCCGAAGAGATAATAGACGACATTTTAGAATAAAATTCCGGCAAAAGAGGCCACCAAGGATAGAAATGTGTCCAACCGCAAGAGAGAAGTAGCAAGACTATGACATTAAGAAAAACGCCGAAGACGATCGGATAAACAACGCGAAATGGCAAGACGAAGCAATGCTGCTCGCCAACGAGAAGCTAGCTAAATTGACCCTTGAACGGCGTTTGGAAATTCTACGCAATTAAGCTCTCTCTTCTACGCAAATTCTAAAGAGAGCTTAACACATGAAAGAAGCAAAGAAATTCTTCGGCATAACGCTGGACAACATCGAGCGGCACGAGAGAATTCAACTCAAGAAAGAAAGAGTGAAATTCTTGAGACTAATGCCTAAAAGCATCGACTTGCACAATCGAATTCAACTCAAGAAAGAAGGGATGGAATTTTTCAGATTAATGCCGACCAGCACGTGTGCACTAGTAATAATAAGATCCATTATGTCACTAGTAATAACTAACAATAATAGGACTGATAAACTCATGTCCAAAGTCATACCTAACAACAACAACAATAGTAATGATGAACTCATTATGTTCCAAGCCATACCTAACAACAACAACAACAATAGTAATGATAAACTCATTATATTCCAAGTCATACCTAACAACAACAACAATAATAATGATAAACTTTCCATGTCTCAAGTCACACCTAAGAACAAAAACGATAATAATAATAAAACTCGTTACAATAACTGCCCTTACAATAACCCGAGCCAACCATCAAGGCGACATTGCGGGATGCTCTAAACTGTCCGGTGACGCTTGCATTCCGCCAGCCCTGGCTCGTCTCCAGTGTGTTGTGGTGGTGCCTTAGCTTATTGGCTGGACTGCGCTTAACTAGCAGCGAACTAGCACCGTAACCAGCAGCGAACTAGTACTGTAACTAGCAGCGAACTAGCATCATAACTAGGTAGTAGCAAACTAGCATTTTAACTAACAGCTGCGATTTTAATAGCGCTATAACTAGCAGCTGCAGGCTGTACCAACGCAAAAATTAGTGCTACAGGCTGCACTAGCACCACAAATAGTAGTGCAGGCTGTACGAGCACCACAATTAGCATCTGTTCGTTGGACTAGCATTATTACTAGCACTAGAAAGTCTCGCACGAGCGGAGTCAGATGCATATCAAAGAAGCAAAAGAACTACCGATCTAAAGCCTGCGTTGAGTCATAGACTGCCCTCCGAAATAACGCACGCAACTGACCGTGTTACTTCCATTGATGTTACCCTGTTACGGTTACCTCCGTATTAACTCTGTTACCCCGTAATGATAACCCCCGTTTACCTCTGTTATTCCTTAACGGTGTTACCCCGTAACGATAACCCCATTGTTGCTTCTGTTACCCCCATAACCCCCGTGTTACCTCAGTTACCACGTAACCCCCGCGTTACCTCTGTTACCCCACAAAACCCGTGCACCCCACAACCCCCGCATTACCCCGTAACCCCCGCGTTACCCTACAACCCCCGCGTTACCCCATAACCCCCGCGTTACCCCCCAACCCCCGCGTTACCCCGTAATCTCCGCGTCACTCCACATCCCCCGCGTTACCCAACAACCCCCGCGTTATCCCACAACCCCCGCGTTACCCCACAACCCTTGCGTTACCCCAAAACCTCCGCGTTACCCCTCAACCCCCGCGTTACCCAACAACCCCCGCGTTAGCCCGCAACCCCCGCGTTATCCCACAACCCCCGCATTACTCCACAACCCCCGCGTCACCCCACAACTCCCGCGTTACCCCACAACACCCACGTTACCCCACAACCCCCGCGTTACCCCGTAACCCCACGTTACCTGAACAAACACCCCTGGCCAAATTACACCCGCCGAAGCCCCGAGATGAGCACAGTCTTTGTGCGGCCACTTTGTCCCGCACCCAGCGGCGCTGCTCGGCTGTTTGCGTCCGCCGCTGATTGCCTCCCCGGCCTTGTGTCCTCTGTGGCTGCGAGGTGCTGGCCTTCTGTATCTTACGGTGGTGTTGGTGTGTGGCAGGTGAGGTTTGGTTTTGGGCCTTCATTGCGAGGGAAGTGGCTTAAGGCCCCCATACATTGGACGATATCAGGTCAGGCGTCAGGTGAAGTGTCAGTTTTTTTAAGTGTGTGGGGCCATTCAGTTCATGCGTCAGGCGACCTGAAGAGCACCTGAAGCGCATCAAACTTGCTTTATATTTTGTGGGCGGAGCATAGGTACATGAAGCCGTACCTGCAGTCTGTGGTAACGTTTCTGGTCAGGCGTCAGTTTATCGCGGTTGTTGTCTGCTGTCAAGGTTGCCTGATTGCAATGCTAAAAACGCGTCATGGTGGCATTTACTAGTGTGAACCTATTTGCAGTTTTTACTGACATGAGAACCTTGATCTGTAATTAATTACTTTTCCAGAGAAATACACTTGATAAAGAATAACGGCATAGTTACTTGTTCATGCTTTGATGTTCATATTATTATTATTATTATTATTATTATTATTTATAATATCGTATATATTACATATAATTATATTAATATTTTATAAATTATATAATAAATTTGTATAAACTTGAATAAATTAATATTCTATAATGCTTGTGATTAAAATTTTTGTTTCAGGTTAATATTGTATAAATTGCACATATATTATAAATAATATTATTCATGCTTTGAGTGTACCCGAACGGGTTTTAAACGAGCTTCAAACGAACTTAAAACGTGTATCATACCGACTGGCGACTTACAACACTGTCTCAAGTGGTAGTGTGTTATCAAGATGGATGAAGAATGCAAACGAGCAGTTTTAAGTGAATTTATCGATCTATATCACTCGTATCCCTGCTTATGGAAGGTTAAGTCCCAGAAATATTACAATAAAAATGTGAAACTACCGGCACAGGACAAATTAGTTGAAAAACCTAAAGAAATAGACCCTTCCGCGGACAGAAGCTTCCGTGTCAAGAAAATCAATTCCTTGATATCTAATTTCAGAAAAGAACATAAAAAGGTGGGTGGATTAAATACATTAGATTAAAGATTATATTATAAGTTATTTTAAGCCTCCCTAACCATTACAAAAATAGAGCGTATCGAAGAGAGGAAGGAGGAAGGCACCATTTAGTATGGAGATTAGAAAATGAGGAATCTATGCTGAAGGGGCATAGAAACAGTTAAGTTGAGAAAGAAGTTCGTGAAATAAGATAAAAGTCGAAGAAGAAAGTCAGAGGTACTGAAAAACAGGACAGTAGTGAACCGAAAAAGGTGGTCCTTAACATAACAAAGAACATTTCATTTCAACAAAAAGAAGGCCTACCTAACTTTCAGCTCGAGCCCTCACATTCTTCCCCTGGGAGCGCCAATTCCCATAGATACAATAGTTGTATCCCTTTGAAGGGGATTAAATACATTTTCAATTAGAACTTCACTCTTTTAAATTCGTTATTAACATATTTTTATTTAAAATTGACATTTTAAAATTTTATAACAAAATTTTACAATTTAAAGTTTAAACGGTGAAGCCGTACTAGGCCTATAGGTAGTTAGGTATTCAGTCGCATTGGTAAATAGGTAAGTAGTAGTATCAGGAAAATATATAGGTTGATGTACCTACTATGGCATTTAGTGTATATCGGTACCCATGCACCTTGATTTATTTTCATAAGTTCAGTGACAATATTACAATATAGCCATAGTGAAATATGCAGTCCGTCCTTTTTCGAATGCTTGTGATTCAAATTTTTGACTCTCGGTACACGTCTTCATTCATCCTCATGTAATTAAAGTAGTCTTGGGGCTCTACTTTAAGTTCTTCTAACAAATCTGTATGAGAAATTTCATTTCTTTTCAGCAGCCAAGATTTGCTCCACTTAACCGTTTTTTGCGCTTCTTCGCACCAAGAGCAACAGCAACGCCAATATAATCGTCGGTATCGAACTCTCATGACGATGCCATCTTATCACTCACTGCGGATCAACGAGCTGAACTGATGCGTTGCGTGTAGTGTATGGAGAGCGCTACCTTCATGTCAGGCATCAGGCGACCTGACGCCTGACCTGATACCGTCCAATGTATGGGGGCCTTTATGGATGTGTTGTTTTGAGTGTTTGTATCTTGAGGAAATGTTGGTGTGTGGGAGGTGAGTTTGGTTTTGGGTATTTATTGCGAGGAAAGTGGCTTATGGATGTGTTGTTTTGAGTGTTTGTATTTTGAGGAAATGTTGGTGTGTGGGAGATAACGCATGTTACTGACCGTGTTACTTCCATTGACGTTACCCTGTTACGGTTACCTCCGTGTTACCTCTGTTACCCCGTAACGATAACCCCCGTTTACCTCTGTTATTCCTTAACGGTGTTACCCCGTAACGATAACCCCATTGTTGCCTCTGTCACCCCATAACCCCCGTGTTACCTCTGTTACTACGTAACCCCCGCGTTACCTCTGTCACGTCACCCCACAACCCCTGTGCACCCCACAACCCCTGCGTTACCCCACAACCCCCGCGTTACCCCACAACCCCCGCGATACCCCACAACCCCCGCGTTACCCCGTAACCCCCGAGTCACCCCACAACCTCCGCGTTACTCCACATGCCCGCATTACCCCACAACCCCCGCGTTACCCCACAACCCCCACGTTACCCCACAGCCCCCGCGTTACCCCACAACCCCCGTGTTGCCCCACAACCCCCGCGTTACCCCGTAACCTCACGTTACCTGAACAAACACCCCTGACACCAAATTACACCCGCCGAAGCCCCGAGATGAACACCGTCTTTGTGCGGCCACTTTGTCCCGCAGCCAGCGGCGCTGCTCGGCTGTTTGCGTCCGCCGCTGATTGCCTCCCCGGCCTTGTGTCCTCCGTGGCTGCGTGGTGCTGGCCTTCTGTATCTTACGGTAGTGTTGGTGTGTGGCAGGTGAGGTTTGGTTTTGGGCCTTCATTGCGAGGAAAGTGGCTTATGGATGTATTGTTTAGAGTGTTTGTATCTTGAGGAAATGTTGGTGTGTGGCAGGTGATGTTTGGTTTGGGGCCTTTACTACGAGGGAAGTGGCTTATGGATGTGTTGTTTAGAGTGTTTGTATCTTAAGGAAATATTGGTGTGTGGCAGGTGATGTTTGGTTTTGGGCCTTTATTGCGAGTGAAATTTGCTCATGGGCGAAATTGTTTTGTTCTAAACGTCTGCATCTTAGGGAATGCTGGTTTACGGAAGATAATGTTATGAGATGGCTTATAGAAATGTTTGGTGCTGAACGTCTGTTGCTTAGGGAAGTGTTGGTGTCTGGAAGGAAATGTTTGGTTTTGGACGTTTATTGCTTGGAAAATTGGTTTATAAGCAGAATTTTTTGTTTGAAATGGTTGTTTATTGGTGTACCGGAAGAACTATTTTGTTTTCGAATGTATTTTTTATGTAAAACGTTTTTTTAGAGAAAATGCTTTGATTTTGATTTTAGAGATAATGCTAGTGAATAAAAGTTTGATCTTAACTATAATGCCAGCTAGGAGATAAGTACGTTTGGTTCGTAAACTTACTGTCTCTCAGGGGTGAATTATTTCATCTCAAAATCCTCGTTCAGAAGTCAACACGACTTAGAAAAAAATGCTAAATGGAAAGTCTGACTTAGGTATGGGAAAAATTATTTTTCATCGAGTTGGTCATGGCGTGGGCCACCGGTGGTACATGGAGACAATTTTCATAATGCTGCTGACCGACCAGTAATCAACTCAATTTTCGTAAATACGTAATCAAAGCTAAAAAAAGAAAACAATTTAAAAAATGTTTTCTATTTTAAAAATGACTGAATACAATTGACTTTGAATTTGAGTTAAATATTGGACATCAGTTTATCTCATCGCTGTCATCGAGTTGAAGCAGATCTTTTGTGACAGAAATTCAATATAGGGACTTGGATTTAATGACTGGCATCAGTAGTAACTAAGTGGTCACATCAGTAACTAAGTGGTCACATCAGTAACTAAGTTGACACATCAGTAACTAAGCTGACACATCAGTAACTAAGTTGCCACATCAGTAACTAAGTTGACACATCAGTAACTAAGTTGACACATCAGTAACTAAGTGGTCACATCAGTAAATAAGTTGACACATCAGTAACTAAGCTGACACATCAGTAACTAAGTTGACACATCAGTAACTAAGTTGACACATCAGTAACTAAGTTGACACATCAGTAACTAAGCTGACACATCAGTAAATAAGTTGACACATCAGTAACTAAGTTGACACATCAGTAACTAAGCTGACATATCAGTAACTGAGTTGACACATCAGTAACTAAGCTGACACATCAGTAACTAAGTTGACACATCAGTAACTAAGCTGACACATCAGTAACTAAGTTGACACATGAGTAACTAAGCTGACACATCAGTAACTAAGTTGACACATCAGTAACTAAGCTGACACATCAGTAACTAAGTTGACATATCAGTAACTAAGTTGACACATCAGTAACTAAGCTGACACATCAGTAACTAAGTTGACACATCAGTAACTAAGTTGACACATCAGTAACTAAGCTGACACATCAGTAACTAAGTTGACACATCAGTAACTAAGTTGACACATCAGTAACTAAGCTGACACATCAGTAACTAAGCTGACACATCAGTAACTAATTTGACACATCAGTAACTAAGTTGACACATCAGTAACTAAGTTGACACATCAGTAACTAAGTTGACACATCAGTAACTAAGTTGACACATCAGTAACTAAGTTGACACATCAGTAACTAAGTTGACACATCAGTAACTAAGTTGACACATCAGTAACTAAGTTGACACATCAGTAACTAAGTTGACACATCAGTAACTAAGCTGACACATCAGTAACTAAGTGGTCACATCAGTAACTAAGTTGACACATCAGTAACTAAGCTGACACATCAGTAACTAAGCTGACACATCAGTAACTAAGTTGACACAGCAGTAACTAAGCTGACACATCAGTAACTAAGTTGACACATCAGTAACTAAGTTGACACAGCAGTAACTAAGCTGACACATCAGTAACTAAGTTGACACATCAGTAACTAAGCTGACACATCAGTAACTAAGCTGACACATCAGTAACTAAGTTGACACATCAGTAACTAAGCTGACACATCAGTAACTAAGTTGACACATCAGTAACTAAGCTGACACATCAGTAACTAAGTTGACACATCAGTAACTAAGCTGACACATCAGTAACTAAGTGGTCACATCAGTAACTAAGTTGACACATCAGTAACTAAGCTGACACATCAGTAACTAAGTTGACACATCAGTAACTAAGTTGACACATCAGTAACTAAGTTGACACATCAGTAACTAAGTTGACACATCAGTAACTAAGCTGACACATCAGTAACTAAGTTGACACATCAGTAACTAAGTTGACACATCAGTAACTAAGCTGACACATCAGTAAATAAGTTGACACATCAGTAACTAAGTTGACACATCAGTAACTAAGCTGGCATATCAGTAACTGAGTTGACACATCAGTAACTAAGCTGACACATCAGTAACTAAGTTGACACATCAGTAACTAAGCTGACACATCAGTAACTAAGTTGACACATCAGTAACTAAGCTGACACATCAGTAACTAAGTTGACACATCAGTAACTAAGCTGACACATCAGTAACTAAGTTGACATATCAGTAACTAAGTTGACACATCAGTAACTAAGCTGACACATCAGTAACTAAGTTGACACATCAGTAACTAAGTTGACACATCAGTAACTAAGCTGACACATCAGTAACTAAGTTGACACATCAGTAACTAAGTTGACACATCAGTAACTAAGCTGACATATCAGTAACTAAGCTGACACATCAGTAACTAAGTTGACACATCAGTAACTAAGTTGACACATCAGTAACTAAGTTGACACATCAGTAACTAAGTTGACACATCAGTAACTAAGTTGACACATCAGTAACTAAGTTGACACATCAGTAACTAAGTTGACACATCAGTAACTAAGTTGACACATCAGTAACTAAGTTGACACATCAGTAACTATGCTGACACATCAGTAACTAAGTGGTCACATCAGTAACTAAGTTGACACATCAGTAACTAAGCTGACACATCAGTCACTAAGTTGACACATCAGTAACTAAGTTGACACATCAGTAACTAAGTTGACACATCAGTAACTAAGTTGACACATCAGTAACTAAGCTGACACATCAGTAACTAAGTTGACACATCAGTAACTAAGCTGACACATCAGTAACTAAGTTGACACATCAGTAACTAAGTTGACACATCAGTAACTAAGCTGACACATCAGTAACTAAGCTGACACATCAGTAACTAAGTGGTCACATCAGTAACTAAGTTGACACATCAGTAACTAAGCTGACACATCAGTAACTAAGTTGACACATCAGTAACTAAGCTGACACATCAGTAACTAAGTTGACATATCAGTAACTAAGTTGACACATCAGTAACTAAGTTGACACATCAGTAACTAAGTTGACACATCAGTAACTAAGCTGACACATCAGTAACTAAGCTGACACATCAGTAACTAAGTTGACACATCAGTAACTAAGCTGACACATCAGTAACTAAGTTGACACATCAGTAACTAAGCTGACACATCAGTAACTAAGTTGACACAGCAGTAACTAAGTTGACACATCAGTAACTAAGTTGACACATCAGTAACTAAGCTGACACATCAGTAACTAAGTTGACACATCAGTAACTAAGTTGACACATCAGTAACTAAGCTGACACATCAGTAACTAAGTTGACACAAATGTAACTAAGTTGACACATCAGTAACTAAGTTGACACATCAGTAACTAAGTTGACACAGCAGTAACTAAGCTGACACATCAGTAACTAAGTTGACACATCAGAAACTAAGTTGACACAGCAGTAACTAAGCTGACACATCAGTAACTAAGTTGACACATCAGTAACTAAGCTGACACATCAGTAACTAAGCTGACACATCAGTAACTAAGTTGACACATCAGTAACTAAGCTGACACATCAGTAACTAAGCTGACACATCAGTAACTAAGTTGACACAGCAGTAACTAAGCTGACACATCAGTAACTAAGTTGACACATCAGTAACTAAGTTGACACAGCAGTAACTAAGCTGACACATCAGTAACTGAGTTGACACATCAGTAACTAAGCTGACACATCAGTAACTAAGCTGACACATCAGTAACTAAGTTGACACATCAGTAACTAAGCTGACACATCAGTAACTAAGTTGACACATCAGTAACTAAGCTGACACATCAGTAACTAAGTTGACACATCAGTAACTAAGTTGACACATCAGTAACTAAGCTGACACATCAGTAACTAAGCTGACACATCAGTAACTAAGTGGTCACATCAGTAACTAAGTTGACACATCAGTAACTAAGCTGACACATCAGTAACTAAGTTGACACATCAGTAACTAAGCTGACACATCAGTAACTAAGTTGACATATCAGTAACTAAGTTGACACATCAGTAACTAAGTTGACACATCAGTAACTAAGTTGACACATCAGTAACTAAGCTGACACATCAGTAACTAAGCTGACACATCAGTAACTAAGTTGACACATCAGTAACTAAGCTGACACATCAGTAACTAAGTTGACACATCAGTAACTAAGCTGACACATCAGTAACTAAGTTGACACAGCAGTAACTAAGTTGACACATCAGTAACTAAGTTGACACATCAGTAACTAAGCTGACACATCAGTAACTAAGTTGTCACATCAGTAACTAAGTTGACACATCAGTAACTAAGCTGACACATCAGTAACTAAGTTGACACAAATGTAACTAAGTTGACACATCAGTAACTAAGTTGACACATCAGTAACTAAGTTGACACAGCAGTAACTAAGCTGACACATCAGTAACTAAGTTGACACATCAGTAACTAAGTTGACACAGCAGTAACTAAGCTGACACATCAGTAACTAAGTTGACACATCAGTAACTAAGCTGACACATCAGTAACTAAGCTGACACATCAGTAACTAAGTTGACACATCAGTAACTAAGCTGACACATCAGTAACTAAGCTGACACATCAGTAACTAAGCTGACACATCAGTAACTAAGTTGACACATCAGTAACTAAGCTGACACATCAGTAACTAAGCTGACACATCAGTAACTAAGTTGACACATCAGTAACTAAGCTGACACATCAGTAACTAAGCTGACACATCAGTAACTAAGTTGACACAGCAGTAACTAAGCTGACACATCAGTAACTAAGTTGACACATCAGTAACTAAGTTGACACAGCAGTAACTAAGCTGACACATCAGTAACTGAGTTGACACATCAGTAACTAAGCTGACACATCAGTAACTAAGCTGACACATCAGTAACTAAGTTGACACATCAGTAACTAAGCTGACACATCAGTAACTAAGTTGACACATCAGTAACTAAGCTGACACATCAGTAACTAAGTTGACACATCAGTAACTAAGTTGACACATCAGTAACTAAGCTGACACATCAGTAACTAAGCTGACACATCAGTAACTAAGTGGTCACATCAGTAACTAAGTTGACACATCAGTAACTAAGCTGACACATCAGTAACTAAGTTGACACATCAGTAACTAAGCTGACACATCAGTAACTAAGTTGACATATCAGTAACTAAGTTGACACATCAGTAACTAAGTTGACACATCAGTAACTAAGTTGACACATCAGTAACTAAGCTGACACATCAGTAACTAAGCTGACACATCAGTAACTAAGTTGACACATCAGTAACTAAGCTGACACATCAGTAACTAAGTTGACACATCAGTAACTAAGCTGACACATCAGTAACTAAGTTGACACAGCAGTAACTAAGTTGACACATCAGTAACTAAGTTGACACATCAGTAACTAAGCTGACACATCAGTAACTAAGTTGTCACATCAGTAACTAAGTTGACACATCAGTAACTAAGCTGACACATCAGTAACTAAGTTGACACAAATGTAACTAAGTTGACACATCAGTAACTAAGTTGACACATCAGTAACTAAGTTGACACAGCAGTAACTAAGCTGACACATCAGTAACTAAGTTGACACATCAGTAACTAAGTTGACACAGCAGTAACTAAGCTGACACATCAGTAACTAAGTTGACACATCAGTAACTAAGCTGACACATCAGTAACTAAGCTGACACATCAGTAACTAAGTTGACACATCAGTAACTAAGCTGACACATCAGTAACTAAGCTGACACATCAGTAACTAAGTTGACACAGCAGTAACTAAGCTGACACATCAGTAACTAAGTTGACACATCAGTAACTAAGTTGACACAGCAGTAACTAAGCTGACACATCAGTAACTAAGTTGACACATCAGTAACTAAGCTGACACATCAGTAACTAAGCTGACACATCAGTAACTAAGTTGACACATCAGTAACTAAGCTGACACATCAGTAACTAAGCTGACACATCAGTAACTAAGTTGACACAGCAGTAACTAAGCTGACACATCAATGCAACTGACGTACCCGACTATTGCTCCACAGAATAAGTCAGTTTGTACAGTATTATTACCTTCGTATTTTTACACATTGACTTTTCCTAGACATACTTAAAAAATCAGTAAACACTACTTTCAATGAAGGTCCACTGATCCGTCTTGAATATGAGCCAAGTGAGGTCTATATATATATATATATATATATATATATATATATATATATATATATATATATGTACAGGGAGTTCATGGGAATCGAACTCGTGACTTATAAGTTACCGCGCCAACACGCTACCGACTGCGCTATCAATCACCCTAAAAGGTGATCGAGGCGCAACGAAAGCAATGCATGGCACGGCGAAAGCGGGCTCTTCCGTCCACGCATATAATTCCCTTATGTATCAATAGCTCAAAGTCATATCACCCCCAGAAACAATTACTCAGTCTGGTAAAGCGGGCTCTCCGTCCACGCATAGGTTTTTGATACATAAGGGAATTATATGCGTGGACGGAAGAGCCCGCTTTCGCCGTGCCATGCATTGCTTTCGTTGCGCCTCGATCACCTTTTAGGGTGATTGATAGCGCAGTCGGTAGCGTGTTGGCGCGGTAACTTATAAGTCACGAGTACGATTCCCATGAACTCCCTGTACATTTATTTCGTTTGAAAAAAACCTATGCGTGGACGGGGAGCCCGCTTTACCAGACTCAGTAATTGTTTCTGGGGGTGATATGACTTTGAGCTATTGATATATATATATATATATATATATCTGTGAAAATATCTGCACATTTATTTATAGATATATGTGTATATGTATCTTTATATATGTATGTGTATAGGTAAATGTATGTATATATATGTAAGAGTATATGTACATGTATGAATATACATTTATGTGTATATGTATAAATATATATATATATATATGCATATACTCAATTTAATTTTGTGCGAATTTCTGATTCCTTGACCGTTGAGTATCCGTAAAAAATCAAATGGCATATTTGTGTACAACATGTCATAGATATGTTCAATTCTTATTACATCTTTTAACGGCGATGGGAAAAAATAATTTCAAGCGTTAAAAACACTCAGCACTAGAGTCTAAACGAAATTAGGCTTTTCAAGTTTATTTAATTTTGAGGCCCATACAGTAAGCAAGAGCGTGCATTTGTCGCACATCACTGAGCACTTGAAGCATAATAGGTCTCTAGATACCAAATAATCAGTACCATCACCAAGAAGTACCACTACCATTCCTGCCAGGTACCACTACTGTCACTACCAGTGACCATGACTGTACCACAACCATCCACGCCAAGTAACCATTATGCTAAAAATTCATCGATGAACTCTACGTCTCGATCATTTGAAATTTTCTTCTCTAAATAAGGCACGATCCAGCACACACGAAGTGAATAACTACAGCCATCTATAACTACACCACTCAATAAACACACCACTCAATCAACACACCACTCAATAAGCACACCACTCAATAAACACACAACTCAATCAACACACCACTCAATAAACACACCACTCAATCAGCACACCACTCAATAAACACACCACTCAATCAACACACCACTTAATAAACACACCACTCAATAAACACACTACTCAATCAACACACCACTCAATAAACACACCACTCAATAAACACACCACTCAATAAACACACCACTCAATCAACACACCACTTAATAAACACACCACTCAATAAACACACTACTCAATCAACACACCACTCAATAAACACACCACTCAATAAACACACCACTCAATCAACACACCACTCAATCAACACACCACTCAACAAACCACTCAATAAACACACCACTCAATAAACACACCCCTCAATAAACACACCACTCAATAAACACACCACTCAATCAACACACCACTCAATAAACACACCACTCAATCAACACACCACTCAATAAACACACCACTCAATAAACACACCACTCAATAAACACAACACTCAATCAACACACCACTCAATCAACACACCACTCAATAAACACACCACTCAATCAACACACCACTTAATAAACACACCACTCAATAAACACACTACTCAATCAACACACCACTCAATAAACACACCACTCAATAAACACACCACTCAATCAACACACCACTCAATCAACACACCACTCAACAAACCACTCAATAAACACACCACTCAATAAACACACCCCTCAATAAACACACCACTCAATAAACACACCACTCAATCAACACACCACTCAATAAACACACCACTCAATCAACACACCACTCAATAAACACACCACTCAATAAACACACCACTCAATAAACACAACACTCAATCAACACACCACTCAATCAACACACCACTCAATAAACACACCACTCAATAAACACACCACTCAATAAACACACCACTTAATCAACACACCACTCGATCAACACACCACTCAATAAACACACCACTCAATCAACACACCACTCAATCAACACACCACTCAATAAACACACCACTCAATCAACACACCACTCAATCAACACACCACTCAATAAACACACCACTCAATCAACACACCACTCAATCAACATGCCACTCAATAAACACACCACTCAATCAACACACCACTCAATCAACACACCACTCAATAAACACACCACTCAATCAACACACCACTCAATCAACACGCCACTCAATAAACACACCACTCAATCAACACACCACTCAATCAACACGCCACTCAATAAACACACCACTCAATCAACACACCACTCAATAAACACACCACTCAATCAACACACCACTCAAGATGTACAACACCTATTCAAATATAAATAATAACTAACAGCACTCAATAGATGCATAACTGAGTAAACCACCCAATAAATAACATTCTATTATTAAATGACACTCAATAGATGTAACATTCACTAAGCAACATACTTCACAAATAACACTACAAATGACTAACCAAAAACACGCAATAGACGTAACACAAAATAAAACACCCAATAAACAACGCTCAAAACTAAACAAATTACCACCGCAACAGACGTAGCACAAAAGAAAACATCGGCTTAATAGCGCTCGATAAATCTTCAACTAACAATAGATGTAATGGTCACTAATTATAGCACCAACTAATAACACAGAATAAATAAAAAACAACATGCAATAAGCGTAACACTAAACAAACCACGTAATAAATGGCCTCAATGAATAACATTCAGAAAATAACGCTCTATATATATAACACCCACAAATAACAGCCTGCAAATAACGCTCAGTAAATAAGACTTAGAAATTGACACCCACAAATAACACTCAATAAATAACAAGCAGTGAATAACACCACACAAACCATACTCCATAAATAACTCCCGCCAAATAACACTGCAGATAACTAACTAACAACTCGCAATAGAGATAGTAATATGAAAAACACCCAATAAATAACACTCTTTAAATAACACCCCACAAATACCACCCAGTAAATGAGACACAGTTAACAACAGCCAACAAATAACACCACACAAATAACACTCCATAAATAGTACTCAATGAATAACACGCAGTAAATAACACCCCACAAAAAAGGCTCTATAAATACCACCGCTCAAATAGCACCACAGATAACTAACTCCATAACCCACCACACACAACACACACCACCGACCACCCCACACAGCCGCCACCACACAGCCACACCACCGCCACCACACCCCACACAGCCGCCACCACACCGCCACACCGCCGTCACGACCTGTCAATATTCCTAGAAAATCGAATTTTCTTCACCAGCAATCTGTGCCGAGGTAAACCAATCCTGACGGGCCTGTATGGGACGTCTAAGAAGTGGCACTGTGTGTAATGTTATTTCTGTGTGGTGGTAATAAACGCATTCCCGTCCGTGTGTAATGCTGTTTTTTGCGTTGTGACAATGCACACATTTTTGTCCGTGTGTAATGCTGTTTTTTGCGTTGTGACAATGCACACATTTTTGTCCGTGTGTAATGCTGTTTTTTGCGTTGTGACAATGCACACATTTTTGTCCGTGTGTAATGCTGTTTTTTGCGTTGTGACAATGCACACATTTTTGTCCGTGTGTAATGCTATTTTTTGCGTGGTGACAATGCACACATTTCTGTCCGTGTGTAATGCTGTTTTTTGTGAGGTGACAATGCACACATTTCTGTCCGTGTGTAATGCTGTTTTTTGCGTTGTGACAATGCACACATTTTTGTCCGTGTGTAATGCTGTTTTTTGCGTAGTGGCAATGCACACATTTCTGTCCGTGTGTAATGCTGTTTTTTGCGTTGTGACAATGCACACATTTCTGTCCGTGTGTAATGCTGTTTTTTGCGTAGTGGCAATGCACACATTTCTGTCCGTGTGTAATGCTGTTTTTTGCGTTGTGACAATGCACACATTTTTGTCCGTGTGTAATGCTGTTTTTTGCGTTGTGACAATGCACACATTTCTGTCCGTGTGTAATGCTGTTTTTTGCGTAGTGGCAATGCACACATTTCTGTCCGTGTGTAATGCTGTTTTTTGCGTTGTGACAATGCACACATTTTTGTCCGTGTGTAATGCTATTTTTTGCGTTGTGACAATGCACACATTTCTGTCCGTGTGTAATGCTATTTTTTGCGTTGTGACAATGCACACATTTTTGTCCGTGTGTAATGCTATTTTTTGCGTAGTGGCAATGCACACATTTCTGTCCGTGTGTAATGCTATTTTTTGCGTAGTGGCAATGCACACATTTCTGTCCGTGTGTAATGCTATTTTTTGCGTAGTGGCAATGCACACATTTCTGTCCGTGTGTAATGCTATTTTTTGCGTAGTGGCAATGCACACATTTTTGTCCGTGTGTAATGCTATTTTTTGCGTAGTGGCAATGCACACATTTCTGTCCGTGTGTAATGCTATTTTTTGCGTAGTGGCAATGCACACATTTCTGTCCGTGTGTAATATTTTTTGAGTAGTAGCAATACACGCACTTTCATCCTTGTGTAAGTTTACAGTTTTGTATCATGGCCAAATACGTATTTTCACCCGTGTATAATGTCATTTTTGAAAACATAAATAACATTTTCACCCGTGTAATGTTATTTTTCTGTGTAGTGGCACAAAACGCAGTGTAGTTTTTGTGCAGTGACACAAAAGATAGACACAAAATGTATGTACACATGAGAACTAGCACACTCCGTGAGTTAGTTTTTGTGAAAATTTACACGGTATGCTATAGAGTTTAATGTAATTAATCTTTGATGAACTTCTAACTTTACAGTGGAAAATCGGGTCCAGTTGTCCCAACCACCACAATAGACTCAATAGATGCTATTCATGACTTTGACTTGAATGAACCGTCGTATAAATGATAATTCCTCTATTGCTGTGCATTGAAATGATGTACAACTCAGGGGTATATTTTATCATTCTGGAACGCTGGACAATGTTGTTCAAAAGAGCTTAGAAGATGTCATTTTAAAAAACCTTGAAATAAAGTGATTTAAATGTATCTTATCATCCTGACCAAGTCGTGTCCTTACAGCTGTCCAAACAAAACCATTTACCTATAGCAATTCTCAAATAGACGTTTATAAATCGTGATGTAAACATAGCAATTTAGGTGTGGGGATTCAAATATAGTAATTTATGCGCAGTAATTTCAATACAGTAATTTAAACATAGTCATGCAACCATGGCTATTTAAATATAGTAATTTAAATCCAGGTATTCATATATAGTAATTTAAGCGCAGTAATTTCAATACAGTGATTTAAACATAGTCATGCAACCATGGCTATTTAAATATAGTAATTTAAATCTAGGTATTCATATATAGTAATTTAAGCGCAGTAATTTCAATACAGTAATTTAAACATAGTCATGCAACCATGGCTATTTAAATATAGTCACTTAAATTTAGGTATTCAAAAATAGTAATTTAAAATCTATAATAATTATGGTGGCTTAAAATCTTTATTGATAATAGTGAATTATAATATTTATTCAAAAACATCAATATAAAAACACAGTATTGTATATTTTCCAATATAGTAATTTAAAAACATTAATTCAAATAAAGTCGTAAAAAACATTTATTTAGGCATAATATTTTAAAAATTATAATTCATATACATTAATTTGAACACAGTCATTCAACAGTACTAATGTAAAACCTGTAATTCAGACACGGTAATGTCGAGAGTCACAGTGACGTCACGACGTTTGCTGCTCACCAGGGCTGTCGAGGTCTCGTGGCCTTTTTATAATTAATTGACTAATTAAATTATAATTTTAAACAATTTTTGTGACAATTTATGCACCACAAGCGATACAGCTGTAGATAGTTCCTCAAGTCTGAAGTAATTGACACATTTGAAAATAAAAGTTGAAGTTTTCTTAACGTTTTTTTTTAAAAAACACTATTTAATTTCCAAGGATGCACTATAGCTGCACATTGTGATGGTGTGATCAACTGCTGCTTCATTAATTAGTGAAATGTACTGCGTCGATTATTTGAAAATAATAGTTAAATACCCAGCACCGATATTTTGTGCACGATACTTCATTAATTGTACGATGAAATTCTACATCTACAAAAATTTTTTAATGAAAGCAACTAAGAGTAAATTTTCATGTTTCACAGAGTTTGTGAATAAAAATAACACTCTACGGCCACATTATGATCTATATTTTTTTATATGAAGGATGATGATGATAAAAACTTCTGTGGTGATAATGATAAAAGGAACATTCCAAGCTGTAGTGATGACAGGAACATTCCAAGCTGTAGTGATGACAGGAACATTCCAAGCTGTGGTGATGGCAGGAACATTCCAAGCTGTAGTGATGACAGGAACATTCCAAGCTGTGGTGATGGCAGGAACATTCCAAGCTGTAGTGATGGCAGGAACATTCCAAGCTGTGGTGATGGCAGGAACATTCCAAGCTGTAGTGATGACAGGAACATTCCAAGCTGTAGTGATGACAGGAACATTCTAAGCTGTAGTGATGACAGGAACATTCCAAGCTGTGGTGATGGCAGGAACAATCCAAGCTGTAGTGATGACAGGAACATTCTAAGCTGTAGTGATGGCAGGAACAATCCAAGCTGTAGTGATGACAGGAACATTCCAAGCTGTAGTGTTGACAGGAACATTCCAAGCTGTAGTGTTGACAGGAACATTCCAAGCTGTAGTGATGGCAGAAACAATCCAAGCTGTAGTGATGACAGGAACATTCCAAGCTGTAGTGATGACAGGAACATTCCAAGCTGTAGTGTTGACAGGAACATTCCAAGCTGTAGTGTTGACAGGAACATTCCAAGCTCTAGTGTTGACAGGAACATTCCAAGCTGTAGTGTTGACAGGAATATTCCAAGCTGTAGTGATGGCAGGAACATTCCAAGCTGTAGTGATGGCAGGAACAATCCAAGCTGTAGTGATGACAGGAACATTCCAAGCTGTAGTGATGACAGGAACATTCCAAGCTGTAGTGCTGACAGGAAAATTCCAAGCTGTAGTGTTGACAGGAACATTCCAAGCTGTAGTGTTGACAGGAACATTCCAAGCTGTAGTGATGGCAGGAACAATCCAAGCTGTAGTGATGACAGGAACATTCCAAGCTGTAGTGATGACAGGAACATTCCAAGCTGTAGTGTTGACAGGAACATTCCAAGCTGTAGTGTTGACAGGAACATTCCAAGCTGTAGTGTTGACAGGAACATTCCAAGCTGTAGTGATGGCAGGAACAATCCAAGCTGTAGTGATGACAGGAACATTCCAAGCTGTAGTGATGACAGGAACATTCCAAGCTGTAGTGTTGACAGGAACATTCCAAGCTGTAGTGTTGACAGGAACATTCCAAGCTGTAGTGATGACAGGAACATTCCAAGCTGTAGTGTTGACAGGAACATTCCAAGCTGTAGTGTTGACAGGAACATTCCAAGCTGTAGTGATGGCAGGAACAATCCAAGCTGTAGTGATGACAGGAACATTCCAAGCTGTAGTGATGACAGGAACATTCCAAGCTGTAGTGATGACAGGAACATTCCAAGCTGTAGTGATGACAGGAACATTCCAAGCTGTAGTGTTGACAGGAACATTCCAAGCTGTAGTGATGACAGGAACATTCCAAGCTGTAGTGTTGACAGGAACATTCCAAGCTGTAGTGTTGACAGGAACATTCCAAGCTGTAGTGATGGCAGGAACAATCCAAGCTGTAGTGATGACAGGAACATTCCAAGCTGTAGTGATGACAGGAACATTCCAAGCTGTAGTGTTGACAGGAACATTCCAAGCTGTAGTGATGGCAGGAACAATCCAAGCTGTAGTGATGACAGGAACATTCCAAGCTGTAGTGATGACAGGAACATTCCAAGCTGTAGTGATGACAGGAACATTCCAAGCTGTAGTGATGACAGGAACATTCCAAGCTGTAGTGATGACAGGAACATTCCAAGCTGTAGTGATGGCAGGAACATTCCAAGCTGTAGTGATGACAGGAACATTCCAAGCTGTAGTGTTGACAGGAACATTCAAAGCTGTAGTGATGACAGGAACATTCCAAGCTGTAGTGTTGACAGGAACATTCCAAGCTGTAGTGATGACAGGAACATTCCAAGCTGTAGTGTTGACAGGAACATTCCAAGCTGTAGTGATGGCAGGAACAATCCAAGCTGTAGTGATGACAGGAACATTCCAAGCTGTAGTGATGACAGGAACATTCCAAGCTGTAGTGTTGACAGGAACATTCCAAGCTGTAGTGATGACAGGAACATTCCAAGCTGTAGTGATGACAGGAACATTCCAAGCTGTAGTGTTGACAGGAACATTCCAAGCTGTAGTGATGGCAGGAACAATCCAAGCTGTAGTGATGACAGGAACATTCCAAGCTGTAGTGATGACAGGAACATTCCAAGCTGTAGTGATGACAGGAACATTCCAAGCTGTAGTGATGACAGGAACATTCCAAGCTGTAGTGATGACAGGAACATTCCAAGCTGTAGTGATGGCAGGAACATTCCAAGCTGTAGTGATGACAGGAACATTCCAAGCTGTAGTGTTGACAGGAACATTCAAAGCTGTAGTGATGACAGGAACATTCCAAGCTGTAGTGTTGACAGGAACATTCCAAGCTGTAGTGATGACAGGAACATTCCAAGCTGTAGTGTTGACAGGAACATTCCAAGCTGTAGTGATGGCAGGAACAATCCAAGCTGTAGTGATGACAGGAACATTCCAAGCTGTAGTGATGACAGGAACATTCCAAGCTGTAGTGTTGACAGGAACATTCCAAGCTGTAGTGTTGACAGGAACATTCCAAGCTGTAGTGATGGCAGGAACAATCCAAGCTGTAGTGATGACAGGAACATTCCAAGCTGTAGTGATGACAGGAACATTCCAAGCTGTAGTGATGACAGGAACATTCCAAGCTGTAGTGTTGACAGGAACATTCCAAGCTGTAATCATGACAGGAACATTCCAAGCTGTAGTGATGACAGGAACATTCCAAGCTGTAGTGATGACAGGAACATTCCAAGCTGTAGTGATGACAGGAACATTCCAAGCTGTAGTGTTGACAGGAACATTCCAAGCTGTAATCATGACAGGAACATTCCAAGCTGTAGTGTTGACAGGAACATTCCAAGCTGTAATCATGACAGGAACATTCCAAGCTGTAGTGATGGCAGGAACAATCCAAGCTGTAGTGATGACAGGAACATTCCAAGCTGTAGTGATGACAGGAACATTCCAAGCTGTAGTGCTGACAGGAAAATTCCAAGCTGTAGTGTTGACAGGAACATTCCAAGCTGTAGTGTTGACAGGAACATTCCAAGCTGTAGTGATGGCAGGAACAATCCAAGCTGTAGTGATGACAGGAACATTCCAAGCTGTAGTGATGACAGGAACATTCCAAGCTGTAGTGTTGACAGGAACATTCCAAGCTGTAGTGTTGACAGGAACATTCCAAGCTGTAGTGTTGACAGGAACATTCCAAGCTGTAGTGATGGCAGGAACAATCCAAGCTGTAGTGATGACAGGAACATTCCAAGCTGTAGTGATGACAGGAACATTCCAAGCTGTAGTGTTGACAGGAACATTCCAAGCTGTAGTGTTGACAGGAACATTCCAAGCTGTAGTGATGACAGGAACATTCCAAGCTGTAGTGTTGACAGGAACATTCCAAGCTGTAGTGTTGACAGGAACATTCCAAGCTGTAGTGATGGCAGGAACAATCCAAGCTGTAGTGATGACAGGAACATTCCAAGCTGTAGTGATGACAGGAACATTCCAAGCTGTAGTGATGACAGGAACATTCCAAGCTGTAGTGATGACAGGAACATTCCAAGCTGTAGTGTTGACAGGAACATTCCAAGCTGTAGTGATGACAGGAACATTCCAAGCTGTAGTGTTGACAGGAACATTCCAAGCTGTAGTGTTGACAGGAACATTCCAAGCTGTAGTGATGGCAGGAACAATCCAAGCTGTAGTGATGACAGGAACATTCCAAGCTGTAGTGATGACAGGAACATTCCAAGCTGTAGTGTTGACAGGAACATTCCAAGCTGTAGTGATGGCAGGAACAATCCAAGCTGTAGTGATGACAGGAACATTCCAAGCTGTAGTGATGACAGGAACATTCCAAGCTGTAGTGATGACAGGAACATTCCAAGCTGTAGTGATGACAGGAACATTCCAAGCTGTAGTGATGACAGGAACATTCCAAGCTGTAGTGATGGCAGGAACATTCCAAGCTGTAGTGATGACAGGAACATTCCAAGCTGTAGTGTTGACAGGAACATTCAAAGCTGTAGTGATGACAGGAACATTCCAAGCTGTAGTGTTGACAGGAACATTCCAAGCTGTAGTGATGACAGGAACATTCCAAGCTGTAGTGTTGACAGGAACATTCCAAGCTGTAGTGATGGCAGGAACAATCCAAGCTGTAGTGATGACAGGAACATTCCAAGCTGTAGTGATGACAGGAACATTCCAAGCTGTAGTGTTGACAGGAACATTCCAAGCTGTAGTGATGACAGGAACATTCCAAGCTGTAGTGATGACAGGAACATTCCAAGCTGTAGTGTTGACAGGAACATTCCAAGCTGTAGTGATGGCAGGAACAATCCAAGCTGTAGTGATGACAGGAACATTCCAAGCTGTAGTGATGACAGGAACATTCCAAGCTGTAGTGATGACAGGAACATTCCAAGCTGTAGTGATGACAGGAACATTCCAAGCTGTAGTGATGACAGGAACATTCCAAGCTGTAGTGATGGCAGGAACATTCCAAGCTGTAGTGATGACAGGAACATTCCAAGCTGTAGTGTTGACAGGAACATTCAAAGCTGTAGTGATGACAGGAACATTCCAAGCTGTAGTGTTGACAGGAACATTCCAAGCTGTAGTGATGACAGGAACATTCCAAGCTGTAGTGTTGACAGGAACATTCCAAGCTGTAGTGATGGCAGGAACAATCCAAGCTGTAGTGATGACAGGAACATTCCAAGCTGTAGTGATGACAGGAACATTCCAAGCTGTAGTGTTGACAGGAACATTCCAAGCTGTAGTGTTGACAGGAACATTCCAAGCTGTAGTGATGGCAGGAACAATCCAAGCTGTAGTGATGACAGGAACATTCCAAGCTGTAGTGATGACAGGAACATTCCAAGCTGTAGTGATGACAGGAACATTCCAAGCTGTAGTGTTGACAGGAACATTCCAAGCTGTAATCATGACAGGAACATTCCAAGCTGTAGTGATGACAGGAACATTCCAAGCTGTAGTGATGACAGGAACATTCCAAGCTGTAGTGATGACAGGAACATTCCAAGCTGTAGTGTTGACAGGAACATTCCAAGCTGTAATCATGACAGGAACATTCCAAGCTGTAGTGTTGACAGGAACATTCCAAGCTGTAATCATGACAGGAACATTCAAAGCTGTAGCGATAAAAGGACTTCTCCAAGTTCACTACAGGTATACATCATTTTCTTCGTCAAAAAACATACCGCACAAAAGATGTTGCAGCCTTTGCAGCATCGCGCTTAAAGGGCTCAGATGCGCTCCTACCTCCAAACATGCTTATTACACCGCACACATTTGTTCGCTTCGTTTCGTCTGAAACGGGAATTTAATTCTATTTTTCCCAGCACTGAAGTTGTCCCGTTTTTAAAAGTTTAAGTTATGGAGTATTCCAACTTTTATTTAGACATGTGGGCTCTGAAATGAAACTTTCCTTGCGTATTCCAAAACAGAAGCGTTGGTGAGGGGTTCCATTCCTAAATATTCTTATTATGAAATAACCATTTTTATATATGCACACTTTGAAGCACTATCTTTTGTTAGCAATTCCATTCTAAATCGCTGCAGCATTGCGAAGAATGAACACACAGGCCTGAATAATGTTTACAAAAAAAGTGTTTATAAAATTTTTTGAAACTTTGCACCTTTGGTTCCGCAGTTCATTTGCTTGTGTTGTTTTCTATGCATAAGCAAAAATGGTAGCTATAAAAAAACTATAGCGTGCAATAACCGAAAAAAGGAAGTGTAAAAATAATAACGAAACAGAAAGTGTTAAAATTATTGCAAAACAGAAAGTGAAAGAATAATAACTGCAAATTAGGAAATGTTAGAATAACGGTATATAAAAATGTATTCCATCAATTTGAGCATAATGAATGGATAAACAAAGTTCCGACAGCACATCCAAAAGATTCGTATGTAAGAAAACTCTTGAACATCGGAATCCAAGAATTAGGCTTTCGAAATTGATAACATAAACAGAGGTTTCCGTGTCTGCCAGTGCCAGTATCTGTCTTCCGTCTGTTACTGAACAAACGTGCGCAGTCTCAGTTAGCACTTATATATAATTATCAGTATTAGTACGCGCTCGCCAGGATCAGGAATACATTCACTGGGCCATATATCCAATACAACATTCACGTAGCCAATAGAACATTCACGTTGACGATAGAACATTTACTGTACAAAAACTTATCTTTAAAAAACTTTAAACGCCGCTCCTATTCAGAAAGACCTGCAGTATCGACTGACCCAATATTCACTAGCTCAAATTCAGTCGAGCCGAGCTGCTGATTCAGCAAGATTGCTCACTAATCACATTCCTCTCCTGAGCCAAAACTTGGAATATTCCCACCCAGCAGCGGTCGGGAATCGATGGCTGGAATCTTCAGTGACTGACCGCATGGAATGAGAGGCTCGCCCACCCGACTAATTTTGTGTTCGTGGACGTGAGATTAACTTTACGTTCGTGAGCGTGAGATTAATTTTGTGTTCGTGGTCGTGTGATTAACTTTACGTTCGTAAGCGTGAGCTTAATTTTGTGTTCGTGGACGTGTGATTAACTTAACGTTCGTGAGCGTGAGCTTAATTTTGTGTTCGTGGACGTGAGATTAACTTTACGTTCGTGAGCGTGAGATTAATTTTGTGTTCGTGGACGTGTGATTAACTTTACGTTCGTGAGCGTGAGATTAATTTTGTGTTCGTGGACGTGTGATTAACTTAACGTTCGTGAGCGTGAGATTAATTTTGTGTTCGTGGACGTGTGATTAACTTAACGTTCGTGAGCGTGAGCTTAATTTTGTGTTCGTGGACGTGTGATTAACTTAACGTTCGTGAGCGTGAGCTTAATTTGTGTCCGTGGACGTGAGATTAACTTTACGTTCGTAAGCGTGAGATTAATTTTGTGTTCGTGGACGTGTGATTAACTTTACGTTCGTGAGAGTGAGATTAATTTTGTGTTCGTGGACGTGTGATTAACTTAACGTTCGTGAGCGTGAGCTTAATTTTGTGTTCGTGGACGTGTGATTAACTTAACGTTCGTGAGCGTGAGCCTAATTTGTGTCCGTGGACGTGAGATTAACTTTACGTTCGTAAGCGTGAGATGAATTTTTTGTTCGAGAGCGTGAGCTTAATTTTATCTTAGTTGACGTGCATCTTTATTTAATTTCGTTGACATGTAATTAACTCATTTCGTGAGAGTGGGATTAATTTTATTTTAGTGGACGTCCATTTTAATTTATTTTCGTGAACGTGAGGTTAATTTTATTTTGTGCCCTGCATTTCATTTAATTTTCATGGACATGAAACTAGTTTTATTGCGTGTACGTGATTTTTTTTCTTCGTGAGCGTGAGATTAATGTTATCTTAGTATACGTGCATTTTAATTTAATTTTATGGACATGAGAATAATTTTATTTCTTATATGTGAGATTCTTTATGTTCGTTAACGGAAAATTAATTTTATTTTAGTTTGAGTGCGGTTAAAATAATTTCATTTGGTAGACTTGAGATTAATTTTGTTTTGTGCACTGCATTAAATTTCGTTTAAATTGACACGAGATTTAATTTATTTGGTGGAATTGAGATTGATCTCATTTTTGTGAACGTAAGATTTATTTTATGGTCGGAGAACGGCGATGGATTTATTTTATCTTGGATGCGAAATTAATTTTTGTGACTTTTTTATTCAATTAGCAATCCATGGACAAGTTTTTTCATGATTCTGAGGCCCATAAAAAAAATTATATTTTAAGACAAACAGTTTCATTTTCATGGCATTCTATGGATATTTACTTCTATATTTTTTTGTTTAATAAGTCCAAAATTTATTTATTTGTGGCGAAAACCAAATTACTTTTTTGTTAATTTTATCGAAGTGAGATTAATTATCTCTAGGTTTTTTGAGTAAATATTTATTATAGTGCTTTATTATATAAACAACAGATTAATTTCCTTAATAAGCATGCAATTACTATTGTTTACTTTTAACGTACATGAAATTATTTTCCTGAATTATTATGCGATTACTCTTATTGGCCTTGTTCACTGTCATTGATTAATTAATTAGCTCATTGTCATTGATTAATTCTATTTTTTCATAGATTCATGAATAAGATTTCGTTCATTTACGTGCGTCGCATTAATTTTCAGTGTCTTTTCTAATCACAAAAATTATCCCCCAAAAAAGGTTAGGCAAAAATACCGACAACATAGCAACAAATGCTCCAATATGCAGCCATAAATGTGGCAGAAGATTTAACAATAAATATAGATATACTACAGCAACTGACTTACAGATATTGTGGTAAAAATTGTAGCCAAGTATATGACAAAAAGCGTAGCAACAAATGTAGCAAGAAATCTGACAACAATATTGGCCTCATATGTAAAAACCAATGTAGCAACAGATGGAGCAGCATCCAATATGTAGCCACACTATCAGAAAATATTGTGATATCATAACAATAAACGTAGCAAAATAATGTGGCAAAAAGTGTAACAAGAAATGGAGCAACAAATCTGACAACAAAAGTAATAACAACAAATGGAACATGTTTTATAGCCATTTGAAGAGAAAATGTGGAGTAATTAACAAGTCCATTAGCATTTCGAAGATAGTTTTTATTCTTCAGTCTATCTAAGCGCACGTACATCATGTATTTGTTGTAGGATGCAGGCATTCGGAGAATATAGGCCCCTCACGCATGAATGTATTGCAGGAACAAGCTTTTTGCACAAATCTAACCCTCTTCTAGTATGTACTGTGTGTATTATAGCAACAAAAAGACCATACCTGCGACTTCTTGTGAAGTTCTTAAACACGTAAAATACGAAAGAGTTCTTAAACAGTTCTTAAACACGCAAAGCACGAAAGAGTTCTTAAAAAGTTCTTAAAAAGTCCTTAAACACGCAAAATTCGAAACAGCCCTAACAACCACGAATAAAAAGATCGACAATGCCCACACCGTAACCACACCGGAAAATCGCTCCCGATTGCTTCAGGGAACAAAAGAACTGGACAAGAATTTCAAGAATTATTCTGACGACATAGTGGGCATTTTGTGCGTGGGTAGCTGCGATATGCGCCGGCCTCAGCTGCACGCCGCGATACTGGCGGCGATACTACGGCGCCTCGGCACGATATGTGTGTCTCGGGCGGTGCAGTGGGTATCGTGGTGCACGGTGCAAGCGTCGTGCTGCACGGTACGTACATTGTACTGCACGGTGCAATATTGTACTGCACGGTACGAATATTATGATGCACAGTACAAATATCGTGCAGCACCGTACAAATATTGTACTGCACAGTACAAATATTGTACTGCACGGTACAAATGTGGTACTGCATGGTGCAAATATTGTACTGCACGGTGCAAATATTGTACTGTACGATACAAATATTGTACTGCACGGTGCAAATATTGTACTGTACGACACAAATATTGTACTGTACGATACAAATATTGTACTGCACGGTGCAAATGTTGTACTGCACGGTGCAAATATTGTACTGTTCGACACGAATATTGAACTGCACGGTGCAAATATTGTACTGAACGACACAAATATTGTATTGCACGGTGCAAATATTGTACTGTACGATACAAATATTGTACTGCACGGTGCAAATATTGTACTGAACGACACAAATATTGTATTGCACGGTGCAAATATTGTACTGTACGATACAAATATTGTACTGCACGGTGCAAATATTGTACTGAACGACACAAATATTGTACTGCAAGGTACAAATATTGTACTGCACGATACAAACATTGTACTGCACGATACAAATATTGTACTGCACGGTGCAAATGTTGTACTGCACGATACAAATATTGTACTGCACGATACAAATATTGTACTGCACGGTGCAAATGTTGTACTGCACGGTACAAATATTGTACTGCACGATACAAATATTGTACTGCACGGTACAAATATTGTACTGCACGGTACAAATATTGTACTGCACGGTACAAATATTGTACTGCACGATACAAATATTGTACTGCACGGTACAAATATTGTACTGCACGATATAAATATTGTACTGCACGATACAAATATTGCACTGCACGATACAAATATTGTACTGCACGGTACAAATACTGTACTGCACGGTACAAATAATATACTGCACGATACAAATATTGTACTGCACGATACAGCATATAAATAATTTCCAATAGGACGATTCATAGAGAATCTTTCTCGCAAAATAATAAGAACAACTAGTGTAAAACCTACATTGCATATATTGCAAAAGTTTCGGAGTCATTAAAATTCCCTCATTAGTGTTGAAATAGAAGTGAAATTAAAAATTGTTAAAACCTCAACAAAACATACTTATACTCAAAATATACATTTCCACAAAATTCGGTCAATGTATAAGAACCTTAATTTGCAATCGTTCATACACAAACAGTTGCACACTCCTAATTCACACAAAAACACTAACACAAATGCCGCGCTGCCACACACGATACAGCTGTATCGAACAGCTGCATTGATCACTGCAGTTATCGCTGCATTTATCGCTGGGCTCGCGACCGTGACATTGTACTTGCCTTTGGTAATGATCACTGCAGCATTACTGGTGGTATTGATCACTGCAGCATTACTGGTGGTATTGATCACTGCAGCATTACTGGTGGTATTGATCACTGCAGCATTACTGGTGGTATTGATCACTGCAGCATTACTGGTGGTATTGATCACTGCAGCATTACTGGTGGTATTGATCTTTGCAGCATTACTGGTGGCATTGATCACTGCAGCATTACTGATGGTATTGATCACTGCAGCATTACTGGTGGTATTGATCGCTGCAGCATTACTGGTGGGATTGATCACTGCAGCATTACTGGTGGTATTGATCATTGCAGCATTACTGGTGGTATTAATCACTGCAGCATTACTGGTGGTATTGATCACTGCAGCATTACTGGTGGTATTGATTTTTGCAGCATTACTGGTGGCATTGATCACTGCAGCATTACTGATGGTATTGATCACTGCAGCATTACTGGTGGTATTGATCGCTGCAGCATTACTGGTGGTATTGATCACTGCAGCATTACTGGTGGTATTGATCTTTGCAGCATTACTGGTTGCATTGATCGCTGCAGCATTACTGGTGGTATTGATCACTGCAGCATTACTGGTGGTATTGATCACTGCAGCATTACTGGTGGTATTGATCACTGCAGCATTACTGGTGGTATTGATCGCTGCAGCATTACTGGTGGTATTGATCACTGCAGCATTACTGGTGGTATTGATCACTGCAGCATTACTGGTGGTATTGATCACTGCAGCATTACTGGTGGTACTGATCACTGCAGCATTACGGGTGGTATTGATCTTTGCAGCATTACTGGTGGCATTGATCACTGCAGCATTACTGGTGGTATTGATCAATGCAGCATTACTGGTGGTATTGATCTTTGCAGCATTACTGGTGGCATTGATCACTGCAGCATTACTGGTGGTATTGATCACTGCAGCATTACTGGTGGTATTGATCGCTGCAGCATTACTGGTGGTATTGATCATTGCAGCATTACTGGTGGTATTGATCGCTGCAGCATTACTGGTGGTATTGATCGCTGCAGCATTACTGGTGGTATTGATCACTGCAGCATTACTGGTGGTATTGATCACTGCTGCATTACTGGTGATATTGATCTTTGCAGCATTACTGGTGGCATTGATCACTGCAGCATTACTGGTGGTATTGATCACTGCAGCATTACTGGTGGTATTGATCACTGCAGCATTACTGGTGGTATTGATCTTTGCAGCATTACTGGTGGCATTGATCACTGCAGCATTACTGGTGGTATTGATCACTGCAGCATTACTGGTGGTACTGATCACTGCAGCATTACTGGTGGTATTGATCACTGCAGCATTACGGGTGGTATTGATCGCTGCAGCATTACTGGTGGTAGTGATCACTGCAGCATTACTGGTGGTATTGATCACTGCCGCATTACTGGTGGTATTGATCACTGCAGCATTACTGGTGGTAGTGATCACTGCAGCATTACTGGTGGTATTGATCACTGCAGCATTACGGGTGGTATTGATCGCTGCAGCATTACTGGTTGTATTTATCGCTGCAGCATTACTGGTGGTATTGATCGCTGCAGCATTACTGGTGGTATTGATCACTGCAGCATTACTGGTGGTATTGATCGCTGCAGCATTACTGGTGGTATTGATCACTGCAGCATTACTGGTGGTACTGATCACTGCAGCATTACTGGTGGTATTGATCGCTGCAGCATTACTGGTGGTATTGATCACTGCAGCATTACTGGTGGTACTGATCACTGCAGCATTACTGGTGGTACTGATCACTGCAGCATTACTGGTGGTATTGATCGCTGCAGCATTACTGGTGGTATTGATCGCTGCAGCATTACTGGTGGTACTGATCACTGCAGCATTACTGGTGGTACTGATCACTGCAGCATTACTGGTGGTATTGATCGCTGCAGCATTACTGGTGGTACTGATCACTGCAGCATTACTGGTGGTATTGATCGCTGCAGCATTACTGGTGGTACTGATCACTGCAGCATTACTGGTGGTATTGATCACTGCAGCATTACTGGTGGTATTGATCACTGCAGCATTACTGGTGGTATTGATCACTGCAGCATTACTGGTGGTATTGATCACTGCAGCATTACTGGTGGTATTGATCACTGCAGCATTACTGGTGGTAATGATCACTGCAGCATTACTGGTGGTACTGATCACTGCAGCATTACTGGTGGTATTGATCACTGCAGCATTACTGGTGGTATTGATTACTGCAGCATTACTGGTGGTACTGATCACTGCAGCATTACTGGTGGTATTGATCACTGCAGCATTACTGGTGATATTGATCACTGCAGCATTACTGGTGGTATTGATCACTGCAGCATTACTGGTGGTACTGATCACTGCAGCATTACTGGTGGAATTGATCACTGCAGCATTACTGGTGGTATTGATCACTGCAGCATTACTGGTGGTATTGATCACTGCAGCATTACTGGTGGTATTGTTCACTGCAGCATTACTGGTGGTATTGATCACTGCAGCATTACTGGTGGGATTGATCACTGCAGCATTACTGGTGGTACTGATCACTGCAGGATTACTGGTGGTATTGATCACTGCAGCATTACTGGTGGTACTGATCACTGCAGCATTACTGGTGGTATTGATCACTGCAGCATTACTGGTGGTATTGATCACTGCAGCATTACTGGTGGTATTGATCACTGCAGCATTACTGGTGGTATTGATCACTGCAGCATTACTGGTGGTACTGATCACTGCAGCATTACTGGTGGTATTGATCACTGCAGCATTACTGGTGGTATTGATCACTGCAGCATTACTGGTGGTATTGATCACTGCAGCATTACTGGTGGTATTGATCACTGCAGCATTACTGGTGGTATTGATCACTGCAGCATTACTGGTGGTATTGATCACTGCAGCATTACTGGTGGTATTGATCACTGCAGCATTACTGGTGGTATCGATCACTGCAGCATTACTGGTGGCATTGATCACTGAAGCATTACTGGTGGTATTGATCACTGCAGCATTACTGGTGGTATTGATCACTGCAGCATTACTGGTGGTATTGATCACTGCAGCATTACTGGTGGTACTGATCACTGCAGCATTACCGGTGGTACTGATCGCTGCAGCACAACAGAAAACGTAAGAAATAAAACAAAGTATTTTTCCGTTAAATATCCAATTTTTTCTAGCTAAAACTATCAACATAGAGTTAGTGTTTTAAATATTTATTTGAAGAGATTAATCGCATTTACCTTACAATTCAACGATATTGAATGCTGAACATTTTCTTCTTTCAAACGCTCGCTCACAAGAACTTTTCTTACTGATAGACTTCAAATTGTTTCTTAACGCCTAACTGACCATTAAAAAACTACTTTACATATATTTTTTAAATCAGATGTTCAAATAACAGCTGTGCAACAAATGCTATTATTCTTCTCTACGTGGCTAAACATATTAGTGAAACTTATGGTAGTTGTTACAAAAGTTTCTTATAGAAGCTGTCACAGAAGCTTCAAATGGAAGATGTTGCAAGAGTCTGAAATGGAAGCTATTTCGAAAGTCTGTAATGGAAGCTGTTACAAAAGTCTGTAATGGAAGCTGTTACAAAAGTTTGTAATGGAAGCTGTTACAAAAGTCTGTAATGGAAGCTGTTACAAAAGTCTGTAATGGAAGCTGTTACAAAAGTTTGTAATGGAAGCTGTAACAAAAGTTTGTAATGGAAGCTGTTACGAAAGTCTGTAATGGACGCTGTTGCAAAAGTCTGTAATGAAAGCTGTTACAAAAGTCTGTAATGGAAGCTGTTACAAAAGTCTGTAATGGAAGCTGCTACAAAAGTCTGTAATGGAAGCTGTTACAAACGTCTGTAATGGAAGCTGTTACAAAAGTCTGTAATGGAAGCTGTTACAAAAGTCTGTAATGGAAGCTGTTACAAAAGTCTGTAATGGAAGCTGTTACAAAAGTCTGTAATGGAAGCTGTTACAAAAGTCTGTAATGGAAGCTGTAACAAAGGTTTGTAATGGAAGCTGTTACAAAAATTGATCGAGGGAGTTCATCAAATGCACAACACAGCGACGGAAAGTCTCCATCATTCAGAAATGCAATTCGCTTCAGCCATTTCGTATTGAAAACGACGCTCTGTAAACATTTAAACTTCATAGACGCGCATCAGAAATAACGCGCCAGTAAAACGCTAACTACGCTGCAGAAATAACGCGTACTTGAAAGCACAACACGCATCAGTGATAACCCGTCGTTAAAACGCACAAAAAGCTCCGGTAATAACGCGTAGTTAAAACGCACAACACGCATCAGAAATAACTTGTCGTTAAAACGCACAACACGCTTCAGTAATAACGCGTAGTTAAAAAGCAGAACACGCTTCAGTAATAACGCGTAGTTAAAACGCAGAACACGCTTCAGTAATAACGCGTAGTTAAAACACACAACACGCTTCGGTAATAACGCGTAGTTAAAACGCACAACACGCTTCAGTAATAACGCGTAGTTAAAACACACAACACGCTTCGGTAATAACGCGTAGTTAAAACACACAACACGCTTCGGTAATAACGCGTAGTTAAAACGCACAACACGCTTCGGTAATAACGCGTAGTTAAAACGCAGAACACGCTTCAGTAATAACGCGTAGTTAAAACGCACAACACGCTTCGGTAATAACGCGTAGTTAAAACACACAACACGCTTCGGTAATAACGCGTAGTTAAAACGCACAACACGCTTCGGTAATAACGCGTAGTTAAAACGCAGAACACGCTTCAGTAATAACGCGTAGTTAAAACACACAACACGCTTCGGTAATAACGCGTAGTTAAAACGCACAACACGCTTCGGTAATAACGCGTAGTTAAAACGCAGAACACGCTTCAGTAATAACGCGTAGTTAAAACGCACAACACGCTTCAGTAACAACCCGTGGTTAAAACGCACGACAAGCTTCAGAAATAATCCGTGCATATTTATACTAACGCCACCATTCAGCTGAAAATTTGCATGCAGTTCAATCCCTTGATCCAGTCTTCTTTATAATTTGTGTGTTCATAAATTGGTCCAAGTCTTCTGTTTAATTTCTGGTTCATAAATTAAATTGGTAAGGTGGATACCAAGGGCATAGAGTTGATAGCTAAAGTCATGCAACTGGATTGACCTCACCGCCTTGTTGTATTGAGTGCTCCCAAAATAAAGGGTTTCACTGCCTTGTTGTATTGAGTGCTCCCTAAATAAAGGGTTTCACTGCCTTGTTGTATTGAGTGCTCCCAAAATAGAGGGTTTCACTGCCTTGTTGTATTGAGTGCTCCCTAAATAAAGGGTTTCACCGCCTTGTTGTATTGAGTGCTCCCAAAATAAAGGGTTTCACCGCCTTGTTGTATTGAGTGCTCCCTAAATAAAGGGTTTCACCGCCTTGTTGTATTGAGTGCTCTCAAAATAAAGGGTTTCACCGCCTTGTTGTATTAAGTGCTCCCAAAATAAAGGGTTTCACCGCCTTGTTGTATTGAGTGCTCCCTAAATAAAGGGTTTCACCGCCTTGTTGTATTGAGTGCTCCCAAAATAAAGGGTTTCACCGCCTTGTTGTATTGAGTGCTCCCAAAATAAAGGGTTTCACCGCCTTGTTGTATTGAGTGCTCCCAAAATAAAGGGTTTCACGCCTTGTTGTATTGAGTGCTCCCTAAATAAATGGTTTCACCGCCTTGTTGTATTGAGTGCTCCCTAAATAAAGGGTTTCACTGCCTTGTTGTATTGAGTGCTCCATAAATAAAGGGTTTCACCGCCTTGTTGTATTGAGTGCTCCCAAAATAAATGGTTTCACGCCTTGTTGTATTGAGTGCTCCCTAAATAAAGGGTTTCACGGCCTTGTTGTATTGAGTGCTCCATAAATAAAGGGTTTCACGCCTTGTTGTATTGAGTGCTCCATAAATAAAGGGTTTCACCGCCTTGTTGTATTGAGTGCTCCCTAAATAAAGGGTTTCACTGCCTTGTTGTATTGAGTGCTCCATAAATAAAGGGTTTCACGCCTTGTTGTATTGAGTGCTCCCAAAATAAATGGTTTCACGCCTTGTTGTATTGAGTGCTCCCTAAATAAAGGGTTTCACGGCCTTGTTGTATTGAGTGCTCCCTAAATAAAGGGTTTCACCACCTTGTTGTATTGAGTGCTCCCTAAATAAAGGGTTTCACCGCCTTGTTGTATTGAGTGCTCCCAAAATAAAGGGTTTCACTGCCTTGGTGTATTGAGTGCTCCCTGAATAAAGGGTTTCACTGCCTTGTTGTATTGAGTGCTCCCTGAATAAAGGGTTTCACTGCCTTGGTGTATTGAGTGCTCCCTAAATAAAGGGTTTCACGCCTTGTTGTATTGAGTGCTCCCTAAATAAAGGGTTTCACGCCTTGTTGTATTGAGTGCTCCCTAAATAAAGGGTTTCACGCCTTGTTGTATTGAGTGCTCCCTAAATAAAGGGTTTCACTGCCTTGTTGTATTGAGTGCTCCCTGAATAAAGGGTTTCACTGCCTTGGTGTATTGAGTGCTCCCTAAATAAAGGGTTTCACGCCTTGTTGTATTGAGTGCTCCCTGAATAAAGGGTTTCACGCCTTGTTGTATTGAGTGCTCCCTAAATAAAGGGTTTCACGCCTTGTTGTATTGAGTGCTCCCTAAATAAAGGGTTTCACTGCCTTGTTGTATTGAGTGCTCCCTGAATAAAGGGTTTCACTGCCTTGTTGTATTGAGTGCTCCCTAAATAAAGGGTTTCACTGCCTTGGTGTATTGAGTGCTCCCTAAATAAAGGGTTTCACGCCTTGTTGTATTGAGTGCTCCCTAAATAAAGGGTTTCACGCCTTGTTGTATTGAGTGCTCCCTAAATAAAGGGTTTCACGCCTTGTTGTATTGAGTGCTCCCTAAATAAAGGGTTTCACTGCCTTGTTGTATTGAGTGCTCCCTGAATAAAGGGTTTCACTGCCTTGGTGTATTGAGTGCTCCCTAAATAAAGGGTTTCACTGCCTTGTTGTATTGAGTGCTCCCTGAATAAAGGGTTTTACTGCCTTGTTGTATTGAGTGCTCCCTAAATAAAGGGTTTCACTGCCTTGTTGTATTGAGTGCTCCCTAAATAAAGGGTTTCACTGCCTTGTTGTATTGAGTGCTCCCTGAATAAAGGGTTTCACTGCCTTGGTGTATTGAGTGCTCCCTGAATAAAGGGTTTCACTGCCTTGGTGTATTGAGTGCTCCCTAAATAAAGGGTTTCACTGCCTTGGTGTATTGAATGCTCCCTAAATAAAGGGTTTCACGCCTTGTTGTATTGAGTGCTCCCTAAATAAAGGGTTTCACTGCCTTGTTGTATTGAGTGCTCCCTGAATAAAGGGTTTCACTGCCTTGGTGTATTGAGTGCTCCCTAAATAAAGGGTTTCACTGCCTTGTTGTATTGAGTGCTCCCTGAATAAAGTGTTTTACTGCCTTGTTGTATTGAGTGCTCCCTAAATAAAGGGTTTCACTGCCTTGGTGTATTGAGTGCTCCCTAAATAAAGGGTTTCACGCCTTGTTGTATTGAGTGCTCCCAAAATAAAGGGTTTCACTGCCTTGTTGTATTGAGTGCTCCCTGAATAAAGGGTTTCACTGCCTTGGTGTATTGAGTGCTCCCTGAATAAAGGGTTTCACTGCCTTGGTGTATTGAGTGCTCCCTAAATAAAGGGTTTCACTGCCTTGTTGTATTGAGTGCTCCCTGAATAAAGTGTTTTACTGCCTTGTTGTATTGAGTGCTCCCTAAATAAAGGGTTTCACTGCCTTGGTGTATTGAGTGCTCCCTAAATAAAGGGTTTCACGCCTTGTTGTATTGAGTGCTTCCTAAATAAAGGGTTTCACTGCCTTGTTGTATTGAGTGCTCCCTAAATAAAGGGTTTCACTGCCTTGTTGTATTGAGTGCTCCCTGAATAAAGGGTTTCACTGCCTTGTTGTATTGAGTGTTCCCTAAATAAAGGGTTTTACTGCCTTGTTGTATTGAGTGCTCCCAAAATAAAGGGTTTCACTGCCTTGGTGTATTGAGTGCTCCCTAAATAAAGGGTTTCACGCCTTGTTGTATTGAGTGCTCCCTAAATAAAGGGTTTCACTGCCTTGTTGTATTGAGTGCTCCCTAAATAAAGGATTTCACTACCTTGGTGTATTGAGTGCTCCCTGAATAAAGGGTTTTACTGCCTTGTATGAGTAGACCGCAAATAAAGAGTTGCAATGCCTTTGTACATCGAGTCCTCCTTAGATAAAGGGTTGCACTGCCTGGTATAATCAAGTAGTTCTTAAATAAAGGATTTCTTTTCGCTAGTGCATTACGCTGCGTTGGAATCATAAATTTCAGAGCGCTATTGTACTGCATTGGCCATGCATTAAAGGTTCCTATGCGTCAGTGCATTACGGTGTCTCTAAATTAGAAGCTCCAGTGTCAGTATCAAGGCGTTATTACATCGGGCTCTCCCTCCATTGAGCTTTTTATTTATACTCCCTTCATTGAGCTTTTTATAACGTCGCTGCATTACCCGTCTCTAAATGGTGGGCTTTGGTATGTTATCTTATTAGACTGTCATTATTTGAAGGGGCTTCTGTAAATATTTGCGATTCTATTCCTCTCTAATTTAAGGGCTTGGGTGAGTTATCTTTTTAGGTTGGCGTTATGTTCACAGGCTTCTATAAGTATTTGCGCTGCTCTTTCTCTTTAAATTAAGGTTTTGGGTGTGTTACCTCATTAACTTAGCATTATATTCAAAGGCTTCCATGAATATTTATCCTTTTTTTTCTTCACTAAATAGGGGCTTGGGTGTGTTATGTTATGAAGTTAGCATTATACTCATAGGTTCCCATGAATGTTTGCGCTGCTCATGCTCGATAAATTAACTGCTTGGGTTTGTTATCTTATTAACTTAGCATTAAATTCAAAGGCTTCTATAAATAATTGCGCGATTCTTCCTCTCTATATTGAGTGTACGTTTTCTTTTATCAAACCGTCATCACATTCAAAAGTATCTGGACGTATTTCAGCTACATGAACATTAAATTTAACGCTTCCATTCGTTATCCCATCTAACGGACACATTAAAGACTTTTATATGCATTTGCGCTGTTCCCTTTCTATATTGAAGGCTTCATCACATTACACCGTCCCTAAATTAGTGGTTTTCTACACGCATCTGCGCTTTCTTTCTGTCTCTAAATTAAGAGTTCGAGGACTTCATTGCATTGGTAAATCTCTAAATTGGTGGCTTCATCACAGTGCACTACTAGATTAACGACTTCCGGGCACCATTGCACTTCACAGGCCCTAGAACGCAGACTTCTGTACGCCAATGCGTTACACGATTTTTAGATTTCATATTTTCTTATGCCTGCTGTACATTGTCTTTAACACTTCAGTCGCGACGTGAGCCATCGGTGTACACGGATGGGAATTTCATAACGCTGCTTATCGAGCAGTAGTCGCACCCTCAATTTTCATAAATATTTAATCAAAGCTAAATGAACGCACGATCCAGTTAATGTTTGCTATTTTCAAAATTGCTTACTACAATTGACTTTAAATTTGCATTGAACATTGAACTTCAGTTTAACCCACCGCCGTCAACGTGTTCATATTATGGTTTCAAAGCAGCAATGATCAACGCGGTTCTCAGATTAGAGGGTTCGCTTCGCTCAGGTATGTGGACTCTAGGTTAATGTTGACTATTCTTTTAGGAACTGTGTTGCATGTCAAATAACGGTTTCCTTGCTTTAGTTAACTATGTGCTTCCTAGATTAAGGGTTTATCTCTTCCATGAGTAATATAGCTGTCAGATTTAAGATTTCTTCACTTCCCTGAGCAACATAGGTTTTAGATTTAGGGTTTTTCACTTCCCTGAGCAACATAGGTTTTAGATTTAGGGTTTTTCACTTCCCTGAGCAACATAGGTGTTAGATTTAGGGTTTTTCACTTCCCTGAGCAACATAGGTGTTAGATTTAAGATTTCTTCACTTCCCTGAGTAATATAGCTGTCAGATTTAGGATTTCTTCACTTCCCTGAGCAACATAGGTGTTAGATTTAGGGTTTTTCACTTCCCTGAGCAACATAGGTGTTAGATTTAAGATTTCTTCACTTCCCTGAGTAATATAGCTGTCAGATTTAGGATTTCTTCACTTCCCTGAGCAACATAGGTGTTAGATTTAGGGTTTTTCACTTCCCTGAGCAACATAGGTGTTAGATTTAAGATTTCTTCACTTCCCTGAGCAACATAGGTGTTAGATTTAGGGTTTTTCACTTCCCTGAGCAACATAGGTTTTAGATTTAGGGTTCCTTCACTTCCCTGAGTAATATAGCTGTCAGATTTAAGATTTCTTCACTTCCCTGAGCAACATAGGTGTTAGATTTAAGATTTCTTCACTTCCCTGAGCAACATAGGTGTTAGATTTAAGATTTCTTCACTTCCCTGAGCAACATAGGTGTTAGATTTAAGATTTCTTCACTTCCCTGAGCAATATAGGTGTTAGATTTAGGGTTTTTCACTTCCCTGAGCAACATAGGTGTTAGATTTAAGATTTCTTCACTTCCCTGAGTAATATAGCTGTCAGATTTAGGATTTCTTCACTTCCCTGAGCAACATAGGTGTTAGATTTAAGATTTCTTCACTTCCCTGAGCAACATAGGTGTTAGATTTAGGGTTTTTCACTTCCCTGAGCAACATAGGTGTTAGATTTAAGATTTCTTCACTTCCCTGAGCAACATAGGTGTTAGATTTAAGATTTCTTCACTTCCCTGAGCAACATAGGTGTTAGATTTAGGGTTTTTCACTTCCCTGAGCAACATAGGTGTTAGATTTAAGATTTCTTCACTTCCCTGAGCAACATAGGTGTTAGATTTAAGATTTCTTCACTTCCCTGAGCAACATAGGTGTTAGATTTAAGATTTCTTCACTTCCCTGAGCAACATAGGTGTTAGATTTAAGATTTCTTCACTTCCCTGAGCAACATAGGTGTTAGATTTAGGGTTTTTCACTTCCCTGAGCAACATAGGTGTTAGATTTAAGATTTCTTCACTTCCCTGAGCAACATAGGTGTTAGATTTATGGTTCCTTCACTTTCCGGAAAAATGAAGACCTTAATTTCAGAATTTATTTTTTCCTGTTTAATATTAGGTTTCTAAGCGATTTCAGTCACTAAACTGAAAAATGCAAAGAAGTGAACTTTTGTCACAGGAATTTCGTGCTTTTTGCAATTGCTTGCTTTTTACACGTGCAATTGCTTGCTGAATTGCTTTTTACACGCACTCCAGCCCCACACCTCCATAAACACGCTCACACGCGCTGTTACACACTCCGGCTAGTTAACGCACACGCTACACAGCCGAGCTCATGCAGGGCAGCCGTTTGATAAGAAACTGTATGTTGTTGATAAGAAATTGTATGTTGTTGATAAGAAACTGTATGTTGTTGATAAGAAACTGAGATTTTGTGAATAAAATAGCACATAATAAGGAGATAGCACACATGCCCCATGTCTGGTTCGTCTTGCATGTAAATGAAGTAAAGTGCTACGCTAAATTCTTGTGATGCTTTCAGTGCCCTTCATTTTGTTGTCGCAGTGATAGAGGGTTGTGAGCTATGATGCCTTCCATGGAGTGTGGTGTTGCTTTTTCAAGGTACGGAGTGTTACTATTGCTTTTTTCGTGAAGTGTGGTGTTGCTTTTTAGGGTACAGAATTATTTTTTCTTGTATTGTTTAATTCATTCACGTTCTTTGCGGCGTTTTTATTACAGTTGTTCTCCAAGCGATCATTATTATTGTTTCTTTACGTATTTTTGTACCTGCTTCTCACGTTGAGGTAGGTTTCGTTACAGTAGATACTGATTTCTGCATGCTGAAAATTTATCCAACCGGAAATGTTTCCTCTGATATCTCTTTTTGCGATGACCAAAAACAGACAAATGCACCACTGATAACAGTTTAACAATGAAATAAGTATTCAATCAATACTCAATCTATAAAAAAAAGAAACAACAAACTAGGGTCAATATACAATTCATATATTATTTCATTTAAATTATATGTCATTTTACGTAAAAGAAATATACACATGGTGACGCATGCGACTTGCTGATGAAAACAGATAAAACTGTGTATAGTATGTTAACATCATAGTCATTATAAGTACAGTAGTAGTGATAATAATATAATAGTAGCAATGGTACTCGTAAAATAGTGATGGTGATAATATAGTATTAGTAATAATATACTGCTAGTAATAACAACTCAACTAGTAGCAGAATTAATTTGGTAGTGTCAAAAATAATAATAATAGCAAAATAAAGTTGTAATAATATAGAAGTAGTAATAATGATAATAGTAAAAAGAAATTGCAATGAAATAGAAGTAGTAATAATAATAGTAATAGTAACAGTATTAATAACATGTCGGGCCACCATAAGTTGTAAATTATAATTTTCAATTGAGTAATGAATAATGAACGACTGTTACTGAAGCTTTTGTATATCTTTTCCAGCTTTGCTCGACAGCTTGGTGTCTTCTTCTGTGCAAGGCTATAACTCCTAAATAGCTATAACTCACAGAGCTATAACTCCTAAATAGCTATAACTCACAGAGCTATAACTCCTATATAGCTATAACTTACAGTGCCACAACTCCTAAATAGCTATAACTCACAGAGCTATAACTCCTAAATAGCTATAACTCACAGAGCTATAACTCCTAAATAGCTATAACTCACAGAGCTATAACTCCTATATAGCTATAACTTACAGAGCCACAACTCCTAAATAGCTATAACTCACAGAGCTATAACTCCTATATAGCTATAACTCACAGAGCTATAATTCCTATATAGCTATAACTCACAGAGCCACAACTCCTATATAGCTATAACTCACAGAGCTATAACTCCTATATAGCTATAACTCACAGAGCCACAACTCCTATATAGCTATCACTCACAGAGCTATAACTCCTATATAGCTATAACTCACAGAGCCACAACTCCTAAATAGCTATAACTCACAGAGCTATAACTCCTATATAGCTATACCTCACAGAGCTATAACTCCTATATAGCTATACCTCACAGAGCCACAACTCCTAAATAGCTATAAATCACAGAGCTATAACTCCTATATAGCTATAACTCACAGAGCCACAACTCCTAAATAGCTATAACTCACAGAGCTATAACTCCTATATAGCTATAACTCACAGAGCTATAACTCCTATATAGCTATACCTCACAGAGCCACAACTCCTAAATAGCTATAAATCACAGAGCTATAACTCCTATATAGCTATAACTCACAGAGCTATAACTCCTATATAGCTATAACTCACAGAGCCACAACTCCTAAATAGCTATAACTCACAGAGCTATAACTCCTATATAGCTATAACTCACAGAGCTATAACTCCTATATAGCTATAACTCACAGAGCTCTAACTCCTAAATAGCTATAACTCACAGAGCTATAACTCCTATATAGCCATAACTTACAGAGCTATAACTCCTATATAGCTATAACTCACAGAGCCCCAACTCCTATATAGCCATAACTTACAGAGCCACAACTCCTATACAGCTATAACTCACAGAGCCACAACTCCTACATAGCTATAACTCACAGAGCCACAACTCCTATATAGCTCTAACTTACAGAGCCACAACTCCTATATAGCTAAAACTCACAGAGCTATAACTCCTAAATAGCTATAACTCACAGAGCTATAACTCACAGAGCCACAACTCCTATATAGCTATAACTCACAGAGCTATAACCCCTATATAGCTATAACTCACAGAGCCACAACTCCTATATAGCTATAACTCACAGAGCCACAACTCCTATATGGCTATAACTCACAGAGCCACAACTCCTATATAGCTATAACTCACAGAGCCACAACTCCTATATAGCTATAACTCACAGAGCAATAACTCCTATATAGCTATAACTCACAGAGCTATAACTCCTATATAGCTATAACTCACAGAGCCACAACTCCTATATAGCTATAACTCACAGAGCCACAACTCCTATATAGCTATAACTCACAGAGCTATAACTCTTATATAGCTATAACTCACAGAGCTATAACTCCTATATAGCGATAACTCACAGAGCTATAACTCCTATATAGCTATAACTCACAGAGCCACAACTCCTATATAGCTATAACTCACAGAGCTATAACCCCTATATAGCTATAACTCACAGAGCTATTACTCCTATATAGCTATAACTCACAGAGCCACAACTCCTATATAGCTATAACTCACCGAGCCACAACTCATATATAGCTATAACTCACAGAGCCACAACTCCTATATAGCTATAACTCACAGAGCCACAACTCCTATATAGCTATAACTCACAGAGCCACAACTCCTATATAGCTATAACTCACAGAGCCACAACTCCTATATAGCTATAACTCACAGAGCCACAACTGCTATATAGCTATAACTCACAGAGCCACAACTCCTATATAGCTATAACTCACAGACCCACAACTCCTATATAGCTATAACTCACAGAGCCACAACTCCTATATAGCTATAACTCACAGAGCCACAACTCCTATATAGCTATAACTCACAGAGCCACAACTCCTATATAGCTATAACTCACAGAGCCACAACTCCTATATAGCTATAACTCACAGAGCCACAACTCCTATATAGCTATAACTCACAGAGCCACAACTCCTATATAGCCATAACTTACAGAGCCACAACTCCTATATAGCTATAACTCACAGAGCCACAACTCCTATATAGCTATAACTCACAGAGCCACAACTCCTATATAGCTATAACTCACAGAGCTATAACTCCTATATAGCTATAACTCACAGAGCTATAACTCCTATATAGCTATACCTCACAGAGCTATAACTCCTATATCGCTATAACTCACAGAGCTAAAACTCCTATATAGCTATAACTCACAGAGCTATAACTCCTATATAGCTATAACTCACAGAGCCACAACTCTTAAATAGCTATAACTCACAGAGCCACAACTCCTAAATAGCTATAACTCACAGAGCCACAACTCCTATATAGCTTTAACTCACAGAGCTATAACTCCTATATAGCTATAACTCACAGAGCTATAACTCCTACATAGCTATAACTCAAAGAGCTAAAACTCCTATATAGCTATAACTCACAAAGCTATAACTCCTATATAGCTATAACTCACAGAGCCACAACTCCTATATAGCTATAACTCACAGACCCACAACTCCTATATAGCTATAACTCACAGAGCCACAACTCCTATATAGCTATAACTCACAGAGCCACAACTCCTATATAGCTATAACTCACAGAGCCACAACTCCTATATAGCTATAACTCACAGAGCCACAACTCCTATATAGCTATGACTCACAGAGCTATTACTCCTATATAGCTATAACTCACAGAGCTATAACTCCTATATAGCTATAACTCACAGAGCCACAACTCCTATATAGCTATAACTCACAGAGCCACAACTCATATATAGCTATAACTCACAGAGCCACAACTCCTATATAGCTATAACTCACAGAGCCACAACTCCTATATAGCTATAACTCACAGAGCCACAACTCCTATATAGCTATAACTCACAGAGCCACAACTCCTATATAGCTATAACTCACAGAGCCACAACTGCTATATAGCTATAACTCACAGAGCCACAACTCCTATATAGCTATAACTCACAGACCCACAACTCCTATATAGCTATAACTCACAGAGCCACAACTCCTATATAGCTATAACTCACAGAGCCACAACTCCTATATAGCTATAACTCACAGAGCCACAACTCCTATATAGCTATAACTCACAAAGCTATAACTCCTATATAGCTATAACTCACAGAGCCACAACTCCTATATAGCTATAACTCACAGAGCCACAACTCCTATATAGCCATAACTTACAGAGCCACAACTCCTATATAGCTATAACTCACAGAGCCACAACTCCTATATAGCTATAACTCACAGAGCCACAACTCCTATATAGCTATAACTCACAGAGCTATAACTCCTATATAGCTATAACTCACAGAGCTATAACTCCTATATAGCTATACCTCACAGAGCTATAACTCCTATATCGCTATAACTCACAGAGCTAAAACTCCTATATAGCTATAACTCACAGAGCTATAACTCCTATATAGCTATAACTCACAGAGCCACAACTCTTAAATAGCTATAACTCACAGAGCCACAACTCCTAAATAGCTATAACTCACAGAGCCACAACTCCTATATAGCTTTAACTCACAGAGCTATAACTCCTATATAGCTATAACTCACAGAGCTATAACTCCTACATAGCTATAACTCAAAGAGCTAAAACTCCTATATAGCTATAACTCACAAAGCTATAACTCCTATATAGCTATAACTCACAGAGCCACAACTCCTATATAGCTATAACTCACAGAGCCACAACTCCTATATAGCTATAACTCACAGAGCTATAACTCCTATATAGCTATAACTCACAGAGCTATAACTCCTATATAGCTATAACTCACAGAGCTATAACTCCTATATAGCTATAACTCACAGAGCCACAACTCCTATATAGCTATAACTCACAGAGCCACAACTCCTATATAGCTATAACTCACAGAGCCACAACTCCTAAATAGCTATAACTCACAGAGCCATAACTCCTATATAGCTTTAACTCACAGAGCTATAACTCCCATATAGCTATAACTCACAGAGCTATAACTCCTATATAGCTATAACTATCAGAGCTAAAACTCCTATATAGCTGTAACTTACAGAGCTATAACTCCTATATAGATATAACTCACAGAGCCACAACTCCTATATAGAAATAACTCACAGAGCCACAACTCCTATTTAGCTATAACTCACAGAGCCACAACTCCTATATAGCTATAACTCACAGAGCTATAACTCCTACATAGCTACAACTCACAGAGCTATAACTCCTATATAGCTATAACTCACAGAGCTATAACTCCTATATAGCTATAACTCACAGAGCTATAACTCCTATATAGCTATAACTTACAGAGCTATAACTCCTATATAGCTATAACTCACAGAGCTATAACTCCTATATAGCTATAACTCACAGAGCTATAACTCCTATATAGCTATATTTCACAGAGCTATAACTCCTATATAGCTATAACTCACAGAGCTATAACTCCTATATAGCTATAACTCACAGAGCTACAACTCCTATATAGCTATAACTCACAGAGCCACAACTCCTATATAGCTATAACTCACAGAGCCACAACTCCTATATAGCTATAACTCAGAGAGCTATAACTCCTATATAGCTATAACTCACAGAGCTATAACTCCTATATAGCTATAACTCACAGAGCCACAACTCCTATATAGCTATAACTCACAGAGCCACAACTCCTATATAGCTATAACTCTCAGAGCTATAACTCCTAAATAGCTATAACTCACAGAGCTATAACTCCTATATAGCTATAACTTACAGAGCTATAACTCCTATATAGCTATAACTCACAGAGCTATAACTCCTATATAGCTATAACTCACAGAGCTATAACTCCTATATAGCTATAACTCACAGAGCTATAACTCCTATATAGCTATAACTCACAGAGCTATAACTCCTATATAGCTATAACTCACAGAGCTATAACTCCTATATAGCTATAACTCACAGAGCCACAACTCCTATATAGCTATAACTCACAGAGCCACAACTCCTATATAGCTATGACTCACAGAGCTATAACTCCTATATAGCTATAACTCACAGAGCTATAACTCCTATATAGCTATAACTCACAGAGCCACAACTCCTATATAGCTATAACTCACATAGCCACAACTCCTATATAGCTATAACTCACAGAGCCACAACTCCTAAATAGCTATAACTCACAGAGCCACAACTCCTATATAGCTTTCACTCACAGAGCTATAACTCCTATATAGCTATAACTCACAGAGCTATAACTCCTACATAGCTATAACTCAAAGAGCTAAAACTCCTATATAGCTATAACTCACAAAGCTATAACTCCTATATAGCTATAACTCACAGAGCCACAACTCCTATATAGCTATAACTCACAGAGCCACAACTCCTATATAGCTATAACTCACAGAGCTATAACTCCTATATAGCTATAACTCACAGAGCTATAACTTCTATATAGCTATAACTCACAGAGCTATAACTCCTATATAGCTATAACTCACAGAGCCACAACTCCTATATAGCTATAACTCACAGAGCCACAACTCCTATATAGCTATCCCTCACAGAGCCACAACTCCTAAATAGCTATAACTCACAGAGCCATAACTCCTATATAGCTTTAACTCACAGAGCTATAACTCCTATATAGCTATAACTCACAGAGCTATAACTCCTATATAGCTATAACTCACAGAGCTAAAACTCCTATATAGCTGTAACTTACAGAGCTATAACTCCTATATAGCTATAACTCACAGAGCCACAACTCCTATATAGCAATAACTCACAGAGCCACAACTTCTATTTAGCTATAACTCACAGAGCAATAACTCCTATATAGCTATAACTCACAGAGATATAACTCCTATATAGCTATAACTCACAGAGCTATAACTCCTATATAGCTATAACTCACAGAGCCACAACTCCTATATAGCTATAACTCTCAGAGCTATAACTCCTAAATAGCTATAACTCACAGAGCTATAACTCCTATATAGCTATAACTCACAGAGCCACAACTCCTATATAGCTATAACTCACAGAGCCACAACTCCTATATAGCTATAACTCACAGAGCCACAACTCCTATATAGCTATAACTCACAGAGCTATAACTCCTAAATAGCTATAACTCACAGAGCTATAACTCCTATATAGCTATAACTCACAGAGCTATAACTCCTATATAGCTATAACTCACAGAGCCACAACTCCTATATAGCTATAACTCACAGAGCCACAACTCCTATATAGCTATAACTCACAGAGCCACAACTCCTATATAGCTATAACTCACAGAGCTATAACTCCTAAATAGCTATAACTCACAGAGCTATAACTCCTATATAGCTATAACTCACAGAGATATAACTCCTATATAGCTATAACTCACAGAGCCACAACTCCTATATAGCTATAACTCACAGAGCCACAACTCCTATATAGCTATAACTCACAGAGCTATAACTCCTATATAGCTATAACTCACAGAGCTATAACTCCTATATAGCTCTAACTCACAGAGCTATGACTCCTATATAGCTATAACTCACAGAGCTATAACTCCTATATAGCTATAACTCACAGAGCCACAACTCCTATATAGCTATAACTCACAGAGCCACAACTCCTAGATAGCTATAACTCACAGAGCTATAACTCCTATATAGCTATAACTCACAGAGCCACAACTCCTATATAGCTGTAACTCACAGAGCCACAACTCCTATATAGCTGTAACTCACAGAGCCACAACTCCTATATAGCTATAACTCACAGAGCTATAACTCCTATATAGCTATAACTCACAGAGCCACAACTCCTATATAGCTATAACTCACAGAGCCACAACTCCTATATAGCTATAACTCACAGAGCTATAACTCCTATATAGCTATAACTCACAGAGCTATAACTCCTATATAGCTATAACTCACAGAGCCACAACTCCTATATAGCTATAACTCACAGAGCTGTAACTCCTATATAGCTATAACTCACAGAGCCACAACTCCTATATAGCTATAACTCACAGAGCCACAACTCCTAAATAGCTATAACTCACAGAGCCATAACTCCTATATAGCTATAACTCACAGAGCTATAACTCCTATATAGCTATAACTCACAGAGCTATAACTCCTATATAGCTATAACTCACAGAGTCACAACTCCTATATAGCTATAACTCACAGAGCCACAACTCCTATATAGCTATAACTCACAGAGCTATAACTCCTATATAGCTATAACTCACAGAGCTATAACTCCTATATAGCTATAACTCACAGAGCCACAACTCCTATATAGCTATAACTCACAGAGCCACAACTCCTATATAGCTATAACTCTCAGAGCTATAACTCCTAAATAGCTATAACTCACAGAGCTATAACTCCTATATAGCTATAACTCACAGAGCCACAACTCCTATATAGCTATAACTCACAGAGCCACAACTCCTATATAGCTTTAACTCACAGAGCCACAACTCCTATATAGCTATAACTCACAGAGCTATAACTCCTAAATAGCTATAACTCACAGAGCTATAACTCCTATATAGCTATAACTCACAGAGCTATAACTCCTATATAGCTATAACTCACAGAGCCACAACTCCTATATAGCTATAACTCACAGAGCCACAACTCCTATATAGCTATAACTCACAGAGCTATAACTCCTATATAGCTATAACTCACAGAGCTATAACTCCTATATAGCTCTAACTCACAGAGCTATGACTCCTATATAGCTATACCTCACAGAGCTATAACTCCTATATAGCTATAACTCACAGAGCCACAACTCCTATATAGCTATAACTCACAGAGCCACAACTCCTAGATAGCTATAACTCACAGAGCTATAACTCCTATATAGCTATAACTCACAGAGCCACAACTCCTATATAGCTGTAACTCACAGAGCCACAACTCCTATATAGCTGTAACTCACAGAGCCACAACTCCTATATAGCTATAACTCACAGAGCTATAACTCCTATATAGCTATAACTCACAGAGCCACAACTCCTATATAGCTATAACTCACAGAGCCACAACTCCTATATAGCTATAACTCACAGAGCTATAACTCCTATATAGCTATAACTCACAGAGCTATAACTCCTATATAGCTATAACTCACAGAGCCACAACTCCTATATAGCTATAACTCACAGAGCTATAACTCCTATATAGCTATAACTCACAGAGCCACAACTCCTATATAGCTATAACTCACAGAGCCACAACTCCTAAATAGCTATAACTCACAGAGCCATAACTCCTATATAGCTATAACTCACAGAGCTATAACTCCTATATAGCTATAACTCACAGAGCTATAACTCCTATATAGCTATAACTCACAGAGCTATAACTCCTATATAGCTATAACTCACAGAGCTATAACTCCTATATAGCTATAACTCACAGAGCTATAACTCCTATATAGCTATAACTCACAGAGCTAAAACTCCTATATAGCTATAACTCACAGAGTTATAACTCCTATATAGCTATAACTCACAGAGCCACAACTCCTATATAGCTATAACTCACAGAGCCACAACTCCTATATAGCTATAACTCACAGAGCTATAACTCCTATATAGCTATAACTCACAGAGCTATAACTCCTATATAGCTATAACTCACAGAGCTATAACTTCTATATAGCTATAACTCACAGAGCCACAACTCCTATATAGCTATAACTCACAGAGCCACAACTCTTATATAGCTATAACTCACAGAGCTATAACTCCAGAGCAAACTAGCTGTCTCTGTTACTAATTTTGTGACCTGATGCTGTGAAAGAGATTTTAAAATGAAAATAATGAACTCTTATTAATGTCATTATTAGAGTTTTTTGATAGTGTCTTTGAAAACCAAATTTTTATTCGTTCGTTATTTTAAAACGCACCGCCAGAGTGAGATGTTGTATGTCCAGAAATTGCAAACTGTTTACGTCTCTCAACTGCAGAGGTTAAGTTAACCTCTGACAAACTATTGTTATATAAAACACATTCTCAGGATAAACTGTTTTCTTATGATAAACTATTCTTCAGACGAACTATTTTAAAAACGAACTATTTCTCAGGACAATTTATTTTAGGACACACTATTTCATAAGGCAGACTATTCATTCAGAAAAACTATTTTTCAAGACGAACCGTTTCTCAGGACAAACCATTTCTCAGGACAAACCATTTCTCAAGACAAACCATTTCTCATGACAAACTATTTCTCATGACAAACCATTTCTCAGAACAAAGCATTTCTCAGGACAAAGCATTTCTCATGACAAACCATTTCTCAGAACAAAGCATTTCTCATAACAAAGCATTTCTCAGGACAAAGCATTTCTCATGACAAACCATTTCTCAGGACAAAGAATTTCTCAGGACAAACCATTTCTGCCACTCAGTTGCAGAGGTCAATTAAACTTGGGGCAGAGCTCTGTGAAAAATCTCTTTTTTCCAATTTTTATAACAAGGAAAAATTAAAAATCGTGAAAATCTGCACGAGAATAAAACTCGTAAGTCACGTCCAGTCGAGAATCCTTTGACAGAAGTTTTGCCTTTAATCAAAAAGAGAACTTTGGCTCAAGTTCCCTCAAAATTGCTGACCAACTTGATCCCTCAGGGGTCGCTGTAGGGGGGTGGAAAGTTTCAAAGTTTAGAACTTTCTCAAAACTCAAAGTTTTAATTCCATGTGCAAAGTTGGATCGCCGTATGATTCATGGTTGTTGAGTTCTGCTATTTATTGCGCAGTGACGCCCTTGAGGGCTTTGTTACCTAAGGGCTTTGTTATCTAAGGGCTTTGTTACCTAAGGGCTATTGTTACTGAATGCTGGTGTTGCGTAAGTAGACTGAATATAAACATGTCATACCTAGGTAGACTGGATATAAGCTATTGTTGCGTAAGTAGACTGGATATAAGTTGGTGTTGCGTGAGTAGACTGGAGATAAGTTGGTGTTGCGTGAGTAGACTGGATACGAACACAAGTTGCCTAACCAGACAGGCTGTAAGGCTGTGCCACTAAGCAGACCGCATACGAAGGTAGTCCACTTGATAAAGCCACTTCAGCAGACCAGAGGTACGCTCCTAAAGTTAACCAAATAATGTTCACTTTACTTATACCGCAAATTAAAGAATTATTTAAAAGCGAAGAAAATGTTAGTAAAATTTGTCATTTTATTCGATAGAACAAAAATCGAAAACGTTTCGGAGCCCAGCTCCATCATCGTTGTATGAAATACCAAACATGATCAAAACTAAACACGAATAAAACCACGATCGATAATAAATTTTCATTCTATGCATCGCTACGAGTAATGTTATTAATATTGTTATTTTCTTCGCTTACAAATATTTGAGTAGGCCACTTGAGCGGGCTAAATACGAGGGTAGGTTGCGTGAGCTCATTTGTCTCGCATGTGAGGGTAATTCAGAGCCCGAGCCGCGGCTCCCCTCATTGTGTGGCGAACAATGGTGCCTCCGCAACTGTTTGAGTGAGGGTAAGGTGAGGGTAGAGTGAGGTTGAAGTGAGGGTAAAATGAGGGTAAACTGAGGGGGTGCTGTGAGGTTAAGGTGAGGGTAAGTTAAGGATATATTGAGGGTAAAGAGGGTACAAAGTTAGGGTAGATTAAGGGCGAAGTGAGGGTAGAAAGACGGTTAGGTGATGGTAGAGTGAGTGAAAAGTTGGGTAAAGTGGGGGTAAAGTGGGGGCAGAGTGAGGGTAACGTAAAGGTAAAAGGAGGGTAAAGTGGGGATAAAATGAGGCTTATGCTGTTTGTGTGAGCTGTAGACTTAACCTTCAGGGTTCTTGTTTGGTTTGATGTGCGGAATGTTGGGAGTTGGGTTAATGTGCGGGATGTTGGGAGTTGGGTTAATGTGCGGGATGTTGGGAGTTGGGTTAATGCGCGGGATGTTGGGAGTTGGGTTAATGTGCGGGATGTTTAGGGTTGGGTTAATGTGCGGGATGTTGAAAGTTGGGTTAATGTGCGGGATGTTGGGAGTTGGGTTAATGTGCGGGATGTTGGGAGTTGGGTTAATGCGCGGGATGTTGGGAGTTGGGTTAATGTGCGGGATGTTTAGGGTTGGGTTAATGTGCGGGATGTTGAAAGTTGGGTTAATGTGCGGGATGTTGGGAGTTGGGTTAATGTGCGGGATGTTGGGAGTTGGGTTAATGTGCGGGATGTTGGGAGTTGGGTTAATGTGCGGGATGTTGGGAGTTGGGTTAATGCGCGGGATGTTGAGAGTTGGGTTAATGTGCGGGATGTTTAGGGTTGGGTTAATGTGCGGGATGTTGAAAGTTGGGTTAATGTGCGGGATGTTGGGAGTTGGGTTAATGTGCGGGATGTTGGGAGTTGGGTTAATGCGCGGGATGTTGGGAGTTGGGTTAATGTGCGGGATGTTTAGGGTTGGGTTAATGTGCGGGATGTTGAAAGTTGGGTTAATGTGCGGGATGTTGGGAGTTGGGTTAATGTGCGGGATGTTGGGAGTTGGGTTAATGTGCGGGATGTTGGGAGTTGTTTAATGTGCGGGATGTTGAGAGTTGGGTTAATGTGCGGGATGTTGAAAGTTGGGTTAATGTGCGGGATGTTGGGAGTTGGGTTAATGTGCGGGATGTTGGGAGTTGGGTTAATGTGCGGGATGTTGGGAGTTGGGTTAATGTGCGGGATGTTGGGAGTTGTTTAATGTGCGGGATGTTGGGAGTTGGGTTAAAATTTCAAGATTTTCTTTGATTGTGGGCAGAATGTTGAAGTTTTTGATTTGAGTTGTTTTAAATAGAAATCGAAAGAAGTGTGAACTAATATTACACAAAAAGTATGAAGGCTTTTACGTGATACATTTATATGATATTAAGTATGAGATAAAAAATCCGTTAGAACGCCTAATTTTGGACCTTTTGTGAACACTTCACCCAAAGTATTCGACATTGACACTGATCTGTAACTTAACATTTTTTATAAATACAATGCAGGACTTGTCACTAATGCTCTATTTTTATTCGCAGATAACCTTCAATATCTACATCTGATAATCATCTTCGGCACTCATTAAACCCCAACATCTCAAATTTTAAAATGGCCGCTGTATTTTTCCAACTCACGTCGAGCGAGCGTTTTTATTTCAACTTGACACGTTCACCGCGTTTCTGAGGTCTTAAATTGCGATTTGGTCAGGTTGTAATTAGCACAATTCATAAAATGGAATAAAAATAAAGTATAAAATAAACTATAAAATTTAAAATATGCAATTGCACCAAACCATTTTACCTCGCATAATTCCAATATTTTTAAAAATGTCGCAAAACACATAAAATGTCATTCATTTATACCGGTACGTAAATGAGCAACTTACCTATTGGTACACATATGGCCCAACACGCAGGGGACGTGCTAAGTTCAGCCCCCATACATTTTCCATTTCTTCACCACCGTGCTTTTTTCAGTCGGCTGTGTGGTCAGTTGTAAAGCGGAAGTATTCCTTACAAAACTTTGCCATAGTTTTTTGTGCAAGTTTTCTTTGGATGGCAAAGAAAACTGATTGACAGCTTTGATCTTCTCACAACAATCGGTTTGTTGAAACGGGCGGCTCTATCGTGGCAACAGTTGACCAACATTGGCTAACAGTTACCCAACAGTTGACCAAAATTTAACAAAAAGTTGGCCAGCAGTTTACCAACAGTTGACTAACAGCTGACCTACAATTAACCAACAGTAGATGAAAAGTTAACCGACACTTGACAAACAGTTGCCGACAGTTGCCAAACAGTTGCCAACAGTTGACAAACAGTTGCCGACAGTTGCCAAACAGTTGCCAACAGTTGCCAACAGTTGACAAACAGTTGCCGACAGTTTCCAAACAGTCGCCAAAAGTTGACAAATAGTTGCCGACAGTTGCCAAACAGTCACCAAAAGTTTACAAACAGTCGCCAACAGTTGACAAACAGTTGCCAACAGTTGGCAAACAGTTGCCAACAGTTGACAAACAGTTGCCAACAGTTGACAAACAGTCGCCAACAGTTGACAAACAGTCGCCAACAGTTGACAAACAGTTGCCAAAAGTTGACAAACAGTCGCCAACAGTTGACAAACAGTCGCCAACAGTTGACAAACAGTCGCCAACAGTTGACAAACAGTTGCCAAAAGTTGACAAACAGTCGCCAACAGTTGACAAACAGTCGCCAACAGTTGACAAACAGTTGCCAACAGTTGACAAACAGTCGCCAACAGTTGACAAACAGTCACCAAAAGTTGACAAACAGTCGCCAACAGTTGACAAACAGTTGCGAACAGTTGACAAACAGTTGCCAACAGTTTGGCTGCGTTGCTCTACAACTAAAAAATTCGATGCTCATCCGTCAGGACAAGTTATACTTATCGCATTCAGTAAATAATTATGTATTTATGCAATGTGGTAGCTGTTATTATATTTAAAATTCACTAAACACGTAAATCGTTTGTGATACCGGATTTACATATATTCTACTTCTATTCCATCATCATTGACTGATGTCGAACAATAATTTCATAGAGAGTTTTTAAAAATGTCCTCGTATATATATGTCTTTTTCGTACTTATGCTACTCGAAATCAGATTTTTATATTTTAACTGTATGGATAATTGTTAACTATGCTAGATTAATTATATTTTGCCTATATTTAATTTTAATAACTACACGAGATTATTTGCATTTTCCCTACATTAGATATTATATCTATATTAGGTTGTTTATGGTTTTCGTGCATGAGATTTTTATTGAATATTTTGGATGACACCCATTTTAGTTAGGTTCATTGATGCGCCGCATCAATGCTCAGCTTCCAGAATAATTGAACTAAAATTTCCTTCAATAATATCTTTTTATCAAGCTGAGCGTTTTCAGCAACCGATGTATTTGAAACTTTATTAAGCCATGATAAAAATAAAGAAATTCTGAGGAAGTGTGGAAAATTCTCTCAAAGATTTCTTCACAAATCTGTGTCGGATGTTCATTGCAAATGCTGCACGGTCAAATTCCCAGACGTCAGCGTTAAAGTTGACGCATGGCTTCCTGTTTTCACATTAAAACATCTGCGCTGTTTTATGGGGCCAACATTATTGCTGTGTGCTGGCAACATCAATGTTGCGCGTGTGCAACATCAACACACACCACACACAGCCAACATGCACACAATACGCACCACAGACACACAGCAAACATGCACACAACACGCACCACAGACACACACCCAACATGCACACAACACACACCATACACAGCCAACATGCACACAACACGCACCACACACACACACACACCCAACATGCAAACAACACACACCACACACCCAACATACACACAACACGCACTACACACACCCAACATGCACACAACATGCACTACACACACCCAACATGCACACAACACACACCACACACGTCCAACATGCACACAACACACACCACACACAGCCAACATGCACACAACACGCACCACACACACACACCCAACATGCACACGACACACACCACACACCCAACATACACACAACACGCACTACACACTCCCAACATGCACACAACACGCACCACATACACCAACATGCACACAACACACACCACACACAGCCAGCATGCACACAACACACACACCACACACACACACACACAACATGCACCACACACACACACCCAACATGCACACAACACACAGCACACACACCCAACATGCACACAACACACACCACACACAGCCAACATGCACACAACACGCACCACACACACACCCAACATGCACACAACACGCACCTCACACACACCAACATGCACACAACACACACCACACACAGCCAGCATGCACACAACACACACCACACAAGCCAACATGCACACAACACACACCACACACACTCAACATGCACACAACACACACCACACACAGCCAACATGCACACAACACGCACCACACACGCCCAACATGCATACAACACACACCACACACCCAACATACACACTACACGCACTACACACACCCAACATGCACACAACACGCACCACACACACACACACCAACATGCACACAACACGCACCACACACAGCCAGCATGCACACAACACACACTAACATGCACACAACACGTACTACACACAGCGAACATGCACACAACACACACCACACACAGCCAACATGCACACAACATGCACACACCACACACACAAACATGCACACAACACACACCCAACATGCACACAACATTACCACATTACGACCCAGCCGTCCCAGCTGTCGAAGCCTCCCAGCGCCAGCTGCCGCTCTGCCCATAAATCTTATCTACACGACATTCCCATTCCCAAAATGAGCGATAAAAAGCCCGATTCCAAGTACTCCAAGCCGGCGCCTTGTTCTCGCCTTGTTCTCGCCTTGCTCTCCCTTGCCTTGTTCTCGCCTTGCTCTCCCCGCCTTGTTCTCGCCTTGTTCTCACCTTGTTCTCGCCTTACTCTCCCCGTCTTGTTTTTTTTGTGTTTTAAATAAAATGAAATATTTTTCATATATCTCCACAATTCCCGAAGGATCTATTTGCAAATAGCTCATCATAACTGTTTTAGATAAGTTAAGCTATGTTGTAATCCTACTGTTCCTTGTACATTTGCATAGTTTTAGATAAACTGCACTTTGCTGTGAAATTCAGGATTATGTAGAATGGACTGAAAAAATAATTTCCACGTTTAATTGGTATAATTTATTCCATGATTATACATTTGGAATGAATTGTAGTGCATTTTAGTTTTGGACTGTTTTTACAACTTTCTATTTTTTTTCGTTTCAGTTATTTTCACTAAACTATTTTAGCCCTCATTCACAAAATAAATATAATGAACCAATTAATTTAGTTTTAGGAAAATTACTCAAATTCCGGAAGAAACTCCTCACAAAATATATGAAAAATGTTCAGTACGTAGAGAATGTAAGGTGTTCAGTATGCTATGAATGTACGATGCTAACATTTCAATGGATTTAAGGTTTTCAACATTCAATAAACATAAACAATTCATACATATTTATCGTATCAAACTTTTTAATGCAAGAAAATCTGACCTTAAATGCTGAAGCTTTCCATTGAAGTGAAAAATTTACCGCGATTCGAAAGCTCAGCAACGCTCAACACCAAACAATGAAAAATAAGGCAACAATAACGAAAATTCACATATACCAAAATATACAACAAAAATATAAAACAAAAACTACGAAAAACAATAATTTACGCGTAAACGATAAACAACGACAAAAATAATACGCAAATACCCTATTAAATAATACGTGTCAATAGCGAATTTTTCAAAAGCTTGTGACATGCGATACTGGTGCTCTAATGCTGTTCAGATTTCTATCATGCTGTAATGCTTAACAGGTTTTGATTTTTTATCAATGAATGATCGAAAGTTCCGAAGAGTTTGAACATCGCGTCAAAAAATCTACGGTACTGCGATGTAAGATTTAACTATCTATTTTGTTTCCTAACACACGGCACTGAAAGATTTGGAAAATTCGAAATATTTGAAATATTTATAGGATATGAGAAAAGTTAAAGGTTTGAAACGTACAAAATATTTGAAAGATTTGACAGGTGTGAAAGATTACAATAGTTTAAAAGATTTTACAGGTGTGAAAGATTACAATAGTTTAAAAGATTTGACAGGTGTGAAAGATTACAATAATTTAAAAGATTTGACAGGTGTGACAGATTACAATAATTTAAAAGATGTGAAAGACTCGAATGATTTGAAAGATTTAAAAGATACGGAAAAATTATAAGATTTGAAAAAGTTGTAGTATGTGAAGAACTTGGAAGAATTGAAAAATATAGCAGATATACAATATTTAAAAGATTTACAATTTTAAAAGATTTATTTACCATAAGTAGGCCATTGTTGAAAGCAAGACATAAGAACACACCAAGTGTCTAACAAGCAAAAATGCTAGCAATGAAGGCCAGGTTTTCTAATTCCAAAACTTGTACTTATTCCAATTATTGGCGTTCTCATTAAAGGTAATTGACGAGATGGACAGCCTTGTTATGTTTATTTATTACGTGAACGCATTTCTCTCGATATCTAATCTTTCAAAACGATTTCAACTGAAATGCTCGAGAGTTTTGCAGCGAGCGTCAAGTCACTGTGTTGATATATAATATATAATATATAATTTCTGCGTAACGAACGATTCCAGTTTCGTCTTCCATGCATAAATTTCCAATGAGTTCGCTTGTAAAATAATTATCATTTGTCCTAAATATAATGCTTAACTTGTGCCGTTTTGTTAATTCTTCGTTAAATATTTGTTCATTGTTGGTCATTTATTTGGTAATCCCTTATTAACCCTGCTTAATTTCATGTAAATAATTTGTTAATTTCCTGCTAACTCCTTGTTAATTCGAAGTTAATTTCTGGTTAATGCCTTGTAAATTCCTTTTTAATTCCATGTGCCAGCTATCATGGAATTGAATAGTTGTTTTCGGTTACGACCTATTTAAATCACACAAACCCACTGAAATAATCTCTCTAAATATGAAGTCCAATTGCTCTCGTTCGATCGCACTCGTAAATTTATCTTAATTTCTCATCATCAGGGCTGTAACTCTAAATTTGATTCAGCATACTACCTTAGAAGGAGTTTTTCTAACCAAAACTTAAAAGAAGTCAACAATCGAAAAACCTATTGAAAATTGTCTTCTGTTCATCATCAGTAAATGAATTAAGAATATTTTACTGTTGTATTTGAGTTAAGGATGAAAGTTGGCTTCAATACTATAACTAGGTTGATGGTAACAAAACAAATATTTTTACAATTCAAATACATAAATAATATTCTGTACTAAGTGATATAGTAGATTCAATGGAAAAACTTTATAGAATTCTTCGGTAACTTTGTTAGTGGACAGATTTTATTCTTCCTGACATTTTGATCGCAATTGGTTAAGTGAAGTTCAATTTTCAACTCATTTTAAGTCCATTGTAGTAACCAATTATAAAAAAAACATAAACTGGATCGTGCCTTCATTTATTTTTAAATAACTACTTTAGTGATATTGAATTTTTGAATAATGGGCGGTCATCGGCATTATGAAAATCCCCTCCGCGGCCACCGGTGGCGCATGTTGCAGTCAAAATACAAAACGCTCTGACTGCCAAAATAAAAAACGGCCAAAAATCTACGGTACATATGTGTAAGATTTAACTACCTCTGCTCATTTGAAACACAGGTGGCAATGACTTGAAAGATTTATTAATTCCCTATCAAAACTTTGCGGGACTTATTGATAATTCACTTGAAGAACTAAATTTAAAAACAAACAAATGGATGCAAATTCGAAATATTTATTTCAGTTTTACCCACTGAGTCATTGGACATCGCAATTGGTAACTAACTGCGGAATTTCATGGAAGAATTAATTCAAAATAAAAAAAAGATCGTGTTGACTTTCAAATACTACTAACCATGCAATAACTCAACAATATACTAATATAAAGTGCACTTAGCTATTCAAGACAATTAAGTCCTGAAATTTTCAGCGACACACATACAGTCTACATACTTGGAAATTCCAGGTAATTAAGTCCTAAAATTCTCATGACACCTACACTGTATGTACGCACCAATTTAATGCAACTAAATTCTGAAATTTTGAGCACCACACTCGCATATACTGTACGTGCGCAGCAATCAAACGAAAATAAATATTGAAAAAAGCGCACTTGAGATGCATATCATGACACATGAATAGGAAAGTGAGAACATCTGCGACTGGCAGCTGCAGTGCGCTGCAGCACAGCAGACTGTGGACTGTTGGGAGTGAGGGAATCTGCTCTCCCTCACACTTGTGCCTGATGTATGGCCTACACTGCAGCGCCCTGTGGTGCTGGGGGTGTGTGCCTGCTCTGCCAGCTCTGTCTTGCTGCTCTGCCTGCTCTGTCTTGCTGCTCTGCCTCCTCTGTCTTGCTGCTCTGCCTGCTCTGTCTTGCTGCTCTGCCTGCTCTATCTTGCTGCTCTGCCTGCTCTGTCCTGCTGCTCTACCTGTTCTGCATGCCTGCTCTGCCTGTTCTGTCTTGCTGCTGTGCCTGCTCTGTCTTGCTGCTCTGCCTGCTCTGTCTTGCTGCACTGCCTGCTCTGTCTTGCTGCACTGCCTGCTCTGTCTTGCTGCTCTGCCTGCTCTGTCTTGCTGCTCTGCCTGCTCTGTCTTGCTGCTCTGCCTGCTCTGTCTTGCTGCACTGCCTGCTCTGTCTTGCTGCACTGCCTGCTCTGTATTGCTGCTCTGCCTGCTCTGTCTTGCTGCACTGCCTGCTCTGTCTTGCTGCTCTGCCTGCTCTGTCTTGCTGCACTGCCTGCTCTGTATTGCTGCTCTGCCTGCTCTGTCTTGCTGCTGTGCCTGCTCTGTCTTGCTGCTCTGCCTGCTCTGTCTTGCTGCACTGCCTGCTCTGTCTTGCTGCACTGCCTGCTCTGTCTTGCTGCACTGCCTGCTCTGTATTGCTGCTCTGCCTGCTCTGTCTTGCTGCTGTGCCTGCTCTGTCTTGCTGCTCTGCCTGCTCTGTCTTGCTGCACTGCCTGCTCTGTCTTGCTGCACTGCCTGCTCTGTATTGCTGCTCTGCCTGCTCTGTCTTGCTGCACTGCCTGCTCTGTCTTGCTGAACTGCCTGCTCTGTCTTGCTGCACTGCCTGCTCTGTCTTGCTGCACTGCCTGCTCTGTTTTGCTGCACTGCCTGCTCTGTCTTGCTGCTCTGCCTGCTCTGTCTTGCTGCACTGCCTGCTCTGTCATGCTGCACTGCCTGCTCTGTCTTGCTGCACCACCAGCACCACACAGTAAGCACCAGCAAACACGGAAGTACCATCACCACCAACACCACACAGTAAGCCCCAACAAACACGGAAGCACCATCACCACCATCACCACACAGTAAGCACGAACACGGAAGCACCATCATCACACAGTAAGCCCCAACAAACACGGAAGCACCATCACCACCATCACCACACAGTAAGCACGAACACGGAAGCACCATCATCACACAGTAAGCCCCAACAAACACGGAAGCACCATCACCACACAGTAATCCCCAACAAACACGGAAGCACCATCACCACCATCACCACACAGTAAGCACCAACAAACACGGGAGTACCAACACCACACAGTAAGCCCCAACAAACACGGAAGCACCATCACCACCATCACCACAGAGTAAGCACCAACAAGGAAGCACCAGCACCACCAGCACCACACAGTCAGCACCACCAGCACCACCAGCACCACCAGCACCACCAGCACCACTAGCACCACACAGCAATTCACACAAGTCGCGCAGTAAAATGGACGGCGCCGCTATGTCTCCGCCGCTTATTAGATCTGCAAATTGAAAGAGCTCGTGACAGTGTTTCATTTTGCGGCCTCTGCAGTGCAATTTATGAGTACTTTGTGTCATTGAATGGGATTAGTGAAGAAATGGCGCGCTGTTTGTGCCGTGGTGCGCTTAGATTGGGATTCAGTCTAGTGCATCGATCTTTCGCTCTGTTTTCGATCGTGAAATGAGATTTTAGGCGTGGGCTTTTTTCACGAACTGGAATGGCTTAGTTTGAAATCAATAAAACAATTCGATCGCTTCAAAAAATGGCCTTACGTTAATACGTGAATGTAATTCAAAATTATAAACATGACAGCAAAAAAATACAGAAAAATAAATACAAAAAAGAGTTATTTAATGAAAAATTATTAAAAGAACTATAAGTAAGTATATAAACGAGAATTATATGCTTTGAAACATTCACGAGTAGGGTGCTCATTCATATTCCTAAAGGTATACCCGATGTATAAGCTTTTGCTTAGAAATAAAAAAATTATCGCACATTTTATCACCCGTTCAGTCAATTAATTGCTATCGCAAAGATTATGATAAATACGATAATTGTAATTTTAATAAAATATGAACCTTGAAAAAATAATTAAAAATATTACGACCTCAGACGCATGATTTCATTTAGTAAATGCTTCTAGAGGCCATTTCTCAACTGAGATGATGCATTTAAACAATTCTTCTGTATCATATTATGTGACAATTAACGAATCTATTTGCTTTATTTGCTTATCAGTTTCTCCTATGTATTTTTTCACTAATTAACTTCTTATACTCCTCCAAAAGTTGAACTCATTAATTACTTCATCAATTACCCATTTATTACCCCATCAGCTGAACTTATCTATTCCTCAATGTGTTCAATTTCTCCATTATTCTGTCAATTGCATTCTATTCCTCTTTGTATGTAGTAGTTAAATCAAGCTATTCCTCTATAAATTGAACTTGTGTACTCAGCTATTCCTGTCTCATTTGAGCCCATATACTCAACTATAGGTAAACTCAAGTTCTCAATTTCTCAATTACTTCCTCAATAAGTTGTACTCATACACTCAACTATTGCTTTGCTAGTTGGCCTCTTCCCAACTTGTTGAATTCATGCACTCAACTATGGCTTTGCCAGTTGACCTCTTCCCCAACTTGTTGAACTCACACTCAACTATTCCCCCAGTAGTTAACTAATACATTCATCCCATCCCCTTTTTTTTCAAATAAATCCACTCCTATATCATTTAAATTCATTTATGCCTGTATTGGCGTACGAAACATCTCAATAATCACTCTTCGATCATCAGAATGCCCGACAGCCATTTACGGTAATGAAACAATAATAAAGTTCTCCACTTCGATCTTGAAATTCAATTTAAAATTAATCCTTCCTATTAATATTAATAGCCCTAGTCTCATTTCGTTTTAACTTCCAATAACAATCGGCCGCGGCGGTCCATCATAATGTGTCTCAAAACTTCGTATCTATCAGCCCGACCTTGAATTTTAAAGAATAGAATTGTTTTAAAAAATAGGTTTTTTTGACGTCACAGCAAATATTGGTCTCGCATCAAAAGTTCTGTACACATGAATTTAATATGATGGAGAAAAACTTAATTGTTTTTGCATTAGTTCCTGGGTAGAACACAAGAGCTATATTTTATCAGGCGGTCGAGCTAAACACTGATTTATTTAACCTGAAAATTGGCCTGAACACTTATTGCTTACACCTTACACAATTATTTCATTATGCAATTCCATAAAGCAATTTCAAATTGGAACTGCGCCACTACTGAAAGATATGTCTAATTTTTGCCTGTAAATTGAATAAAATGTTATCAATGAGATGTTGATAGATTGTTCATTTCTTCAGAAGTAAATGCAATCTCTATTTCGTTGAAATTTAGCTTTAGCATTTGACTGTACTGAGATCTACAAATGTAAAGATCTTAACTACATAATTATCGCTTTAATACTCGGAATTACTTTGCGTGTCGATTAATCCACTACATTTAGTGCTTTTCTCAGAGAGAAATGAAAATATCGATTGGTAACATCCGTGGTGCAGTAAATTTGACTAGCGAGCTCTGTGACTGATTCCGAGCGATAGGTGAGCGGAGCCTATATTCTGCGATGCTCAGTGAGCACAACTGGAGACAGTGGAAAGGGAAGCTATACGATCCCCATGAGTATTTTTATATTTACATTAATTTACTGTCATTTTAACTCGCTCCTTCTACACACATCACGCACACATATATATATGTATATATATACACACAGTTTGTTACAGGATATACAAGATCTATCATTGTCAATAATACGTGCAACTATCGCTATGTAAGAATCAAATTTATAAAAATAAAAATCATCATTTGTTGACCAATGCTCCCTCTTTAACAGAGAAATTATAAACAATTAAATAGATAAACATTGATGGTCGCCGGCTGTTGCGACAGGAATTAGCCTCACAGACAAGCCGTTGACAACAATACAGACACACAAAACACGCATGTGTGCCTGCTGCCAATACGGATCAGAACTTCACGATTTCCGATGTAATTCTTGAGAGCTCGGATATCCAATTGGTCAATCCGGTCCGTGATTCTGATAGGCAGAGGATCCATCCAATCACGTTCCTGTGAATGCTGTGAGTAAATATGACCGCTGGGCTTCGCTCGAGAGAATCAAATCTCAGTGAGCTTTGTGTGTGTCTGAACAGAACGAATCTTGGCCGATAACTGGGGCCAATTTCTGTGACATTCTGCTAGTTTCGGAGACATTCTGCCAATTTCTGTGAAATTCCGCCAATTCCTTCGAAATTGCCAATTTCAGTGACATTTTGTCAATTTCAGTGATATTACTCCTATTTCTTAAAATTTCTGTCAATTTCAGGGAAATTCCACCAATTTCAGGGAAATTCCACCAATTTCAGTGACATTCCGCTAATATCAGTGACACTCCGCTAATTTCAGTGACATTCAGCCATTTTCAGTGACCTTTCAAAAATTTCGATTTTGGGCACACTGCCTTACGGATGCACTAAGAGAAATTATTTTCAAAATAAAAATGAATCGTAAGAGGGATGATGTAATCGAAGATGTAATTAAATTACTTGTTTGCTATTTATATTCTCTTTTTGAGTGTGTTTATAAAAATGTGGCTGGCGGACATAGCCTTCTTTATATATTGTGATCAGTTGAAAAATGTAACATTGACTTTGTACAGAACAGGTTTTATGAAGATAACAGGGCAATTTTTGAAGTTAAAGTTTGCATATGTAATATTTATGGAGACAAGCTATCGTAATGGAATTGCACGGTACAAAAAATGCAAAGAATGAGGTGAGAAACATGTAATTTAAGAAATTTAAAAAGATCATCTAAGAAATTCAAAAAGATCATCTAAGAAATTTAAAAAGATCATCTAAGAAATTTAAAAAGATCATCTAAGAAATTTAAAAAGATCATCTAAGAAATTTAAAAAGATCATCTAAGAAATTTAAAAAGATCATCTAAGAAATTTAAAAAGATCATCTAAGAAATTTAAAAAAGGAAGCCAGTGTCATACACTAAATTTACATTAAATATATAGCAACCTGAAGTCTGATGAAACAACCTTCAAGTGAAAGAAAACAAGTCCCTACATTCAATGATCACGCCTACTTTTAAATCCCAAGAAGAGATGTAATATTTTCACCGTAAACGCACCGTAAAGAAGAAATGGTCACTGCAATCAACATGTATTAGCTCGATACATTTCTGGTGATGGGTTAAACTGAAGTTCAATATTCAAGTCAAATTCAAGGTCAATTGTGGTGAGCAATTTTGAAAATAGCTGTCATTAACTGGATCGTGCCTTCATTTAGCTGTCATTAACTACACATAAAAATTGAGTTGGTGAATGCAGGTCGGTCAGCAGCTTTATGAAAGCCCCCTCAGTGACCACCGGGGGGTCACTTCGCACGAAACGTATGAAGACACTACAAGTCTAGCCTTAATAAATGAAATAGATTGATTTCTGGGAAATCTCACTTTTAGGATAGAAAGGAAAACCAACGTGGCTAAGAATATCATGATAAGAAACATATAATTCGGATTATAAAAAATCCATCTTCAGTGTTGTGAAATACAATAAATTAAAGTATTAAAACATTGTAACAATGAGTTTTCTGAATAAACCGGATGTAAGATAATGAAATTTAAAAGACATGATAAAACAAAAAAGCTTTACAAAATGTCAACAAACAATGGAAAGTTTCACCGCCGTATCACACTTATTTGTTGACGGACGGTTTTTTAAAACTGTATATCGATTCTAAAACGCGGAGATCGGACAAATTTGATGTTGAATCCAAAATTTTAAATTTTGTGTTTTTAAAAATATGATCTTTCTTCAAACAGTGTTCTCTTATAGATGAGTTGGAAGGTTTGGTGAGGTTACAGCCGGTGCGAAAGGAGACTCCCCTGTGTTGTGCACACCTCACAAACAATTGGAGCCCAGTGCTACCAATGTAAGAGCGCTCGCAGCGGTCACACGAATATTGATATACATCTGAGATGCGCAACATCCCATCCGGAGTATCCCTTCGCTTAAAATATGATCCGAGTTTCCAATAATTTTTAAAATATGAGCAAGGGTTTATTTGTGGAAAAACCTCATAACTGTTGACTCAACTTCCATTTTCATTTTCTCTGTGCGGGATCCTATAAAAGGTAACTGAAAATACAACCTTAGCTTCGGCACAGTAAGAATTCTCGGCTCTGCAGTAAACTTTCTACTAAAAAATTTTCATAATTCACATGTAAAAATATTCTTCGGGTAATTATTCGAACAGAAATAATTTTGTAAATAATTCATCTCTTAATGGAACAACATGTAGGACGATGAAATTTCAAAAGTTCTCTGAATTAACGTAACTCTCCCTGAAATTTTGTATTTTGACAATATATTACTAAAAAAGTTCGTTCCCAATCCCGTGAAAGTTGCTTTTCGAAACACTGAAGTCGTAAATTTCTCTCCAGATCTTATAACTTTTACGTCTAAAAATGACAATTCATTATTCACTTCTAGTTCACATGTGAATTTGATATTTTTATGACATTCACTAAAATATTGAAAAAACTGCTCGGAATCACGGCTGTTTTTGAAAAGAATAAACGTATCATCAAGATACCTTTGGTAAAACACTGGTTTAAAATTATCTGGACATGGTTTTAAAATCTTTTCTTCAAAATTGTTAAGGACGAAATTAGCCACAATGGGGGATAAAGCAGATCCCATTGCCAAACCATCAACTTGTTTATAAATTTTGTTATTAAACTTGAAGAATGAGTCCTTAGGCGTTAACTCGAGCAATTTTTTCATAGATGTTTTGGATAAATCTTCATGGACCGTTGAGGGTTCGGTAAAATTTTTATCTAAAATAACATATAGCCTCGTTAACTGGCACATTGGTATATAAAGATTCAACATCCAACGCTGCGAGCGCTCTTACATTGGTAGCACTGGGCTCCAATTGTTTGTGAGGTGTGCACAACACAGGGGAGTCTCCTTTCGCACCGGCTGTAACCCCACCAAACCTTCCAACTCATCCATAAAAGAACACTGTTTTTGAAGAAAGATCAAACTTTTAAAACTACAAATTTTAAAATTTTGAATTCAACATCAAATTTGTCCGATCTCCGCATTTTAGAATCAATATACATTTTAAAAAACCGTCCGTCAATAAATGAGTGTGATACGGCGGTGAAACTTACCATTGTTCATTGAAATTTTGTATAGCTTTTTTGTTTTATCATGTCTTTTAAATTTCATTATCTTATATCCGTTTTATTCAGAAGATTTATAGTTACAATGTTTTAATACTTCGATTTATTGCATTTCAGAACACTGAAGATGGATTTTTTATAATCCAAAACGTTTGTCTTTTATCACGATATTCTTGGCCACGTTGGTTTTCCTTTTTATCCTAAAAGTCTAGCCTTCAACTGTGTTTAACAAATATTAATCATGCAAAATTAGGAGCTCTAAATCCGAATGCGCGACTCCAGTGAAATTCTAATGAAGCCAAAGAGTTTTCGTGCGCGTTTAATTTAGGAAGCACACTCGAGTAACATCTGCGATTTAGCCTCTCTGAATTAACGTAAAATACCTGCTTCGGATATTTAATGCGAGGAATGTGAGAGGCGCATTAGCGAGTAGTGAGAGCGGGCCTAAGTGTGCAGGCATGCCGGAATGTTGTGTTGAAGTTGCGCTGTGTGTGTGTGGCGCTGTCGCGTCTTTCTCTAATTAGTTGTGAAATATGCTAACCATTGTTATACCTAAAAAATTAATTATGAATTTTCACTTAATTATTAAAATACTAGCGAATTATTAGGGAAATTGTTTTCGAATTTTTAGGAAATTATTACCGTTAGTTAAGAAAATTAATCATGAATCTTTACCATTAGTTATTAAACCACTGATTAGTAATTAACAAACTATTATAATGAATTATTTACCAATTAATAACCACATACTATGAAACTAATTACCGTTAGTTAAGAAAATTATTGATGAATCTTAATCATTAATTATGAAACTACTGAGTAGTGTGTCATTAGTTGAAAAAAATGTGTAAAATTAGTTAAGCAAATTACTTATGTCTAGTATTGGTTGACATATTTATTAACTAATATTTACCATTGGTAATGAAATCACTGATCAATTTATTCCATTAGTTATGAAACTTGTCTAATAAAGTTTAGTAGCATTAGTAAGCAAATTCACTGCCAATAGGCAGCGTCAAACACACTTGTACTGCAGCAAGAACAGATTGATGCAAGGATCACGACAGCCCTGTAACAATGTTAGGCAAATATTAAATAAAACATACAATGTTTAAGGCAAACGTTCGATAATTATTTGTACAAAATCACAATGTTAAGCAAAGGTTTAATCAAACGTACAATGTCACTCTTTAAGGCAAACGTTAGGTTAATTACTCGTAAAATGTCACCAAATTGGGCGAGGATTGCGTTAGTATTGAAGCGTCACAACTTTAGGCGAAAAAAAAAGCTCCAAAATGCCACAATGTCTGACAAAGTTTAGAAAAGCACCGCTATTAAAAAACACTACACAATTCAAAATTGAAAGAATTAATTAGAAAAAGGCTTCAATTAAAAATATTAAAACATCAAAGACTAAAACCATTAATTAGAAAAGCACGACAATAAACACTGTTTAATGATGCCTGTTAGAAGCGTTAAATGCCTGTTAGAAGCGTTAAATGCCTGTTAGAAGCGTTAACTAAAAAGCCTATTTTTCCTTTGTGTGATATTCCTATATTTTCGTGCTATGAACTAGGTAGAATTTATCCACAAACAGGCCTTGGTAACAAAAACGCTCTAAAACACAAAACACGACAGCCAGCTCTGCGTGAAAAGGATCACGCCGAGAAAAAGTGTTGATAGATTTGCCTTATTATTTTAATTCTTATTTACTTTTTATAGCAAAATGGCGATTGCAGTCAGACCAAGGGATTGTACCCAGACCTGGATATTGTACCCAGACCTGGACATTGTACCCACACCTAGGCATTGAACCCAGACCTGGATATTGTATCCAGACCTGGATATTGTACCCACACCTAGGCATTGAACCCAGACCTGGATATTGTACCCAGACCTGGACATTGTACCCACACATAGGCATTGAACCCAGACCTGGATATTGTATCCAGACCTGGATATTGTACCCACACCTAGGCATTGAACCCAGACCTGGATATTGCACCCAGACCTGGACATTGTACCCAGACCTGGACATTGTACCCACACCTAGGCATTGAACCCAGACCTGGATATTGTACCCAGACCTGGATCTTGTACCCAGACTTGGATATTGTATCCAGACCTGGATATTGTACCCACACCTAGGCATTGAACCCAGACCTGGAGATTGTACCCAGACCTGGATATTGTACCCAGACTTAGATATTGTATCCAGACTTAGATATTGTACCCAGACCTGGACATTGTTCCCACACCTAGGCATTGAACCCAGACCTGGATATTGTACCCAGACCTGGATATTGTACCCAGACTTAGATATTGTATCCAGACCTGGATATTGTACCCTCACCTAGGCATTAAACCCAGACCTGGATATTGTACCCAGACCTGGATATTGTACCCAGACCTGGATATTGTACCCAGACTTAGATATTGTATCCAGACCTGGATATTGTACCCACACCTAGGCATTGAACCCAGACCTGGATATTGTACCCAGACTTGGATATTGTATCCAGACCTGGATATTGTACCCACACCTAGGCATTGAACCCAAGCAACACACCAGGCAACACACCAGGCAACACACCAGGCAACACACCAGGCAACACACCAGGCAACACACCAGGCAACACACCAGAAAACACACCAGGCAACACACCAGGCAACACACCAGGCAACACACCAGGCGACACACCAAGCAACACACCAGGCAACACACCAAGCAACACACCAGGCAACACCCCAGGTAACACACCAGACAACACACCAGGCAACACCCCAGGTAACACACCAGACAACACACCAAACAACACACCAAGGGCTCGTGTGTCTCCACGAGGTAATGCCGCCGTGGTTACACTGCCTCCTTCACTTCCCATCACCCCCTTCACTCCCCCTTCACCCCTCCTACCCCTTCCCCCCTTGCACCCAAACCCCCTGTATCTCCCCCTCACCTCCTCAACCTGTCGCCAACATGACTCTAATGAATGCAGCGTGGGCCAACAAAACCTGTTTCCTTTGTACATGGTTTGTGTGTTGTGAGTTGTGTGTTGTGTGTTGTGCGTTGTGTGTTGTGTGTTGTGTGTTGTGTGTAGTGTGTAGTGTGTAGTGTGTAGTGTGTTGCGTGTTGTGTGTTGCGTGTTGTGTGTTGTGTGTTGTGTGTTGTGTGTTGTGTGTTGTGTGTTGTGTGCTGTGTATTGTGTATTGTGTATTGTGTATTGTGTGTTGTGTGTTGTGTATTGAGTATTGTGTAATGTGTGTTGTGTGTTGTGTGTTGTGTGTTGTGTGTTGTGTGTTGTGTGCTGTGTGTTGTGTGTTGTGTGTTGTGTGTTGTGTGTTGTGTGTTGTGTATTGTGTGTTGTGTGCTGTGTATTGTGTATTGTGTATTGTGTATTGTGTATTGTGTGTTGTGTGTTGTGTGTTGTGTGTTGTGTGTTGTGTGTTGTGTGTTGTGTGTTGTGTGCTGTGTGCTGTGTGTAGTGTGTAGTGTGTAGTGTGTAGTGTGTAGTGTGTAGTGTGTAGTGTGTAGTGTGAAGTGTGAAGTGTGAAGTGTGTAGTGTGTAGTGTGTAGTGTGTAGTGTGTAGTGTATAGTGTGTAGTGTGTAGTGTGTAGTGTGTAGTGTGAAGTGTGTAGTGTGTAGTGTGTAGTGTGTAGTGTGTAGTGTGTAGTGTGTAGTGTGTAGTGTGTAGAGTGTTGTGTGTAGTGTGTAGTGTGTAGTGTGTAGTGTGTTGTGTGTAGAGTGTTGTGTGTAGTGTGTAGTGTGTAGTGTGTAGCGTGTAGTGTGTAGTGTGCTGTGTGCAGTGTGCAGTGTGCAGTGTGCAGTGTGCAGTGTGCAGTGTGTAGTGTGTAGTGTGTAGTGTGTAGTGTGTAGTGTGTAGTGTGTAGTGTGTAGTGTGTAGTGTGTAGTGTGTAGTGTGTAGTGTGTAGTGTGTAGTGTGTAGTGTGTAGTGTGTAGTGTGTAGTGTGTAGTGTGTAGTGTGTAGTGTGTAGTGTGTAGTGTGTAGTGTGTAGTGTGTAGTGTGTAGTGTGTAGTGTGTAGTGTGTAGTGTGTAGTGTGTAGTGTGTAGTGTGTAGTGTGTAGTGTGTAGTGTGTAGTGTGTAGTGTGTAGTGTGTAGTGTGTAGTGTGTAGTGTGTAGTGTGTAGTGTGTAGTGTGTAGTGTGTAGTGTGTAGTGTGTAGTGTGTAGTGTGTAGTGTGTAGTGTGTAGTGTGTAGTGTGTAGTGTGTAGTGTGTAGTGTGTAGTGTGTAGTGTGTAGTGTGTAGTGTGTAGTGTGTAGTGAGTAGTGTGTAGTGTGTAGTGAGTAGTGTATTGTGTGTAGTGTGTAGTGTGTAGTGTGTAGTGTGTAGTGTGTAGTGTGTAGTGTGTAGTGTGTAGTGTGTAGTGTGTAGTGTGTAGTGTGTAGTGTGTAGTGTGTAGTGTGTAGTGTGTGGTGTAAAGTGTGAAGTGTGTAGTGTGTAGTGTGTAGTGTGTAGTGTGTAGTGTGTAGTGTGTAGTGTGTAGTGTGTAGTGTGTAGTGTGTAGTGTGTAGTGTGTAGTGTGTAGTGTGTAGTGTGTAGTGTGTAGTGTGTAGTGTGTAGTGTGTAGTGTGTAGTGTGTAGTGTGTAGTGTGTAGTGTGTAGTGTGTAGTGTGTAGTGTGTAGTGTGTAGTGTGTAGTGTGTAGTGTGTAGTGTGTAGTGTGTAGTGTGTAGTGTGTAGTGTGTAGTATGTAGTGTGTAGTGTGTAGTGTGTAGTGTGTAGTGTGTAGTGTGTAGTGTGTAGTGTGTAGTGTGTAGTGTGTAGTGTGTAGTGTGTAGTGTGTAGTGTGTAGTGTGTAGTGTGTAGTGTGTAGTGTGAAGTGTGTAGTGTGTAGTGTGTAGTGTGAAGTGTGAAGTGTGTAGTGTGTAGTGTGTAGTGTGTAGTGTGTAGTGTATAGTGTGTAGTGTGTAGTGTGTAGTGTGTAGTGTGTAGTGTGTAGTGTGTAGTGTGTAGTGTGTAGTGTGTAGTGTGTAGTGTGTAGTGTGTAGTGTGTTATGTGTAGTGTGTAGTGTGTAGTGTGTAGTGTGTAGTGTGTAGTTTGAAGTGTGAAGTGTGAAGTGTGTAGTGTGTAGTGTGTAGTGTGTAGTGTGTAGTGTATAGTGTGTAGTGTGTAGTGTGTAGTGTATAGTGTGTAGTGTGTAGTGTGTAGTGTGTAATGTGAAGTGTGTAGTGTGTAGTGTGTAGTGTGTAGTGTGTAGAGTGTTGTGTGTAGTGTGTAGTGTGTAGTGTGTAGCGTGTAGCGTGTAGTGTGCTGTGTGTAGTGTGCTGTGTGCAGTGTGTAGTGTGTAGTGTGTAGTGTGTAGTGTGTAGTGTGTAGTGTGTAGTGTGTAGTGTGTAGTGTGTAGTGTGTAGTGTGTAGTGTGTAGTGTGTAATGTGAAGTGTGAAGTGTGTAGTGTGTAGTGTGTAGTGTGTAGTGTGTAGTGTGTAGTGTGTAGTGTGTAGTGTGTAGTGTGTAGTGTGTAATGTGAAGTGTGAAATGTGAAGTGTGAAGTGTGTAGTGTGTAGTGTGTAGTGTGTAGTGTGTAGTGTGTAGTGTGTAGTGTGTAGTGTGTAGTGTGTAGTGTGTAGTGTGTAGTGTATAGTGTGTAGTGTGTAGTGTGTAGTGTGTAGTGTGTAGTGTGAAGTGTGTAGTGTGTAGTGTGTAGTGTGTAGTGTGTAGTGTGTAGTGTGTAGTGTGTAGTGTGTAGTGTGTAGTGTGTAGTGTGTAGTGTGTAGTGTGTAGTGTGTAGTGTGTAGTGTGTAGTGTGTAGTGTGTAGTGTGTAGTGTGTAGTGTGTAGTGTGTAGTGTGTAGTGTGTAGTGTGTAGTGTGTAGTGTGTAGTGTGTAGTGTGTAGTGTGTAGTGTGTAGTGTGTAGTGTGTAGTGTGTAGTGTGTAGTGTGTAGTGTGTAGTGAGTAGTGTATTGTGTGTAGTGTGTAGTGTGTAGTGTGTAGTGTGTAGTGTGAAGTGTGTAGTGTATAGTGTGTAGTGTGTAGTGTGTAGTGTGTAGTGTGTAGTGTGTAGTGTGCAGTGTGTAGTGTGTAGTGTGTAGTGTGTAGTGTGTAGTGTGTAGTGTGTAGTGTGTAGTGTGTAGTGTGTAGTGTGTAGTGTGAAGTGTGAAGTGTGAAGTGTGAAGTGTGAAGTGTGTAGTGTGTAGTGTGTAGTGTGTAGTGTGTTGTGTGTAGTGTGTAGTGTGTAGTGTGTAGTGTGTAGTGTGTAGTGTGTAGTGTGTAGTGTGTAGTGTGTAGTGTGTAGTGTGTAGTATGTAGTGTGTTGTGTGTAGTGTGTAGTGTGTAGTGTGTAGTGTGTAGTGTGTAGTGTGTAGTGTGTAGTGTGTAGTGTGAAGTGTGAAGTGTGAAGTGTGTAGTGTGTAGTGTGTAGTGTGTAGTGTGTAGTGTGTAGTGTGTAGTGTGTAGTGTGTAGTGTGTAGTGTGTAGTGTGTAGTGTGTAGTGTGTAGTGTGTAGTGTGTAGTGTGTAGTGTGTAGTGTGTAGTGTGTTGTGTGTAGTGTGTAGTGTGTAGTGTGTAGTGTGTAGTGTGTAGTGTGTAGTGTGTAGTGTGTAGAGTGTAGTGTGTAGTGTGTAGTGTGTAGTGTGTAGTGTGTAGTGTGTAGTGTGTAGTGTGTTGTGTGTAGTGTGTAGTGTGTAGTGTGTGTATGTAGTGTGTAGTGTGTAGTGTGTTGTGTGTAGTGTGTAGTGTGTAGTGTGTAGTGTGTAGTGTGTAGTGTGTAGTGTGTAGTGTGTAGTGTGTAGTGTGTTGTGTGTAGTGTGTAGTGTGTAGTGTGTAGTGTGAAGTGTGTAGTGTGTAGTGTGTAGTGTGTAGTGTGTAGTGTGTTGTGTGTAGTGTGTAGTGTGTAGTGTGTAGTGTGTAGTGTGTAGTGTGTAGTGTGTAGTGTGTAGTGTGTAGTGTGTAGTGTGTAGTGTGTTGTGTGTAGTGTGTAGTGTGTAGTGTGTAGTGTGTAGTGTGTAGTGTGTAGTGTGTAGTGTGTTGTGTGTAGTGTGTAGTGTGTAGTGTGTAGTGTGTAGTGTGTAGTGTGTTGTGTGTAGTGTGTTGTGTGTAGTGTGTAGTGTGTAGTGTGTAGTGTGTAGTGTGTAGTGTGTAGTGTGTAGTGTGTATTGTGTAGTGTGTATTGTGTAGTGTGTAGTGTGTTGTGTGTAGTGTGTAGTGTGTTGTGTGTTCTGTGGTGTGTGTAGTGTGTAGTGTGCAGTGTGTACACACAAATATATATATATATAAATATATATATATATATACATATATATATATACGTAGAAATGGAAAATGGAAAATTGGAAAGTGGAAAATAAACGTTTTCTTCTATTAAATTTTCCGAAAAAAATTCTGTTTATTCAAATACTAGCTGTTTACTGCTTTAGAGGATAAAATTTTTTGCTACGATTACTTGCACTATTTTTTTAAAATATACTTTACAAAAATTGTTCCAAATAAGTTCCACCAACATCAATGCACTTTTCAAATGTAAGCCTCAACGACTGCCGGATATAAAGAAACACGTCTGGCATTGCAGAACTCTCACCAGCAGCCACTGCAATTCTGGCCACCACATCTTCCTCAGAATCAATGAATATAGCATAAACATTAGTTCTCTTCATCCGTCCCCAAAAAAGATTCCAGTGGAGTCATGTCAGGAGATCTAGGAGGCGATGCAACAGGACCATTTCGCCTGATCCACCTATCAGGCAATTCACCATTTAGGTAATTTTTGACACTAATAAACAGCAAATATCTCAAAAACCCGATTTTTTTTGGAAAATTTCATGGAAGAAAAAAGTGGTTATTTGGTCATTTTCTACTTGGCGTGCAAGTTCGTACCTCTTGTTCTGAAACATTCTGTATATTTGTATTCAAATATAACTCAAGTGCATATAGAAATACGAGTTGTATGATTTACGACCACTTTTTCAATAAAAATCACTTTCAAACTTTTTACTCGCATTTAAAATAACAAAATTTAGCTTATTATTTAATGAAAAACTAATTTTTTGTTTTTTCTCATGCTGATATTATGGCTTTTCCTTCCGGGGCTGTTCAGTCTTTTCGTCACAAGTCTGCCAAATATTCATGTTCCACTGTTGTTAATTATCCTTTAACAATATTTTTTCCTAACTTTCGCACATTTTATACATTCATAAACCATTATTCCAATTTTGTTTTCTTCATTCTTTTATTTTCCTCAGCCATCTTTCTAATATTTCACGTTTTAATTTAACCTTCCAATCTTTCAATTTTTCTTTTTTTCAACTTTTCATTGCAATCTTTATAATTTTCTTTTCCTGAACTTTCCTTTGTAATCTTCTAAATTTATCATGCTTCAGCTTTCTTTTGTGGTACTTTTATTTCTGTTCCATTTCCCATCTATCAAATGACACAAAAACGGAATCTTCTTTAAATAATTTTCATTCATCTTCCAAAAAAAAAACTCCTTGAATCGTTTTCCAGCTCACTAAAGAAAACACGAAAATCCACACATTTTCTCAACATTTTTGAACCGATTTTCCAAACATACACATAAACTGTTTCCCATCTCAAAAATACAATAACTTTCAATTTTTGTAATTATTCTCCCCATTTTCCAAAAAAAGAAAACCCTTTCACGTCTTAAGAAAAAGGAAGAAAATTCTATGTATTTTCCCAGTCATCCAAAAAACGGAAACCTTGCCCCTTCTCCTAAAAAATTGAATATTTTCCCAGACACTTTTCCCTGTCTCCCAAGAAACTAAATTTTTTCCGTATATCAAAATATACGAAAAGTGTTATGAAATTATTCCCCCTAGCCCCCCAAACAAGGTAAACTTTCCATCATCTCTCAAAGGAACATAAATTTCAAAACATTTTTCCCGTCTTCCCAAAAAATTGAACCTTTCACAGTCTTTAAAAAAACGAAAATTTTTCCCAAAATTTTTTCTTCCGTCTTCCCTCACCTAAAAAAATTAACCATTTCCAGTCTTTCAAAAAAGGCCCAAAAAACATTAGCCTTTCACAGTCTTTAAAAAACTAAAATTTTCAGATATTTTTCCTCGAGTTCCCAAAAAACAGAAGCCTTCCTTCGCCTTCTAAAAAAAGGCACATAAACAGAAACCCTTCCAGGCCTTTAGAAAAACTAAAATTTTCACAAACATTCCTCTCAAAAGCAAAAACCTTTCCCGGCCTTCACAAAAAAAATCCCAAAAATAAAAACCTTTCCTTCGACTTTCAAGAAAACTAGCATTTTTCCAAACATTCCCTCCCGCTCCAAAAAACGCAAAGACTTTCCCGGTCTCCAAAAAAACCCAAGCCCGGAAACTCCGGCCAAGTTGGCCAGCGCGGGCTCAGCCCTGCGCCTCAGCACCGCAGCGTCGCGCCGAAGTCACGCACCAAAAAAGAAGGCGTTACAAAACGGGAGGTTAATTGAAACTTCACCGAGCTCAAAAGTCCGGCGCCGGCTTCTGAGTCATCTTTTTCCGGGGCTGTTTTGGGCTGTGAGCCAGCAGGTGGTGAGGCTGTTTTGGGCTGTGAACCAGCAAGTGGTGAGCAGGTGGTGAGGCTGTTTTGGGCTGTGAGCCAGCAGGTGGTGAGGCTGTTTTGGGCTGTGAGCCAGCAGGTGGTGAGCAGGTGGTGAGGCTGTTTTGGGCTGTGAGCCAGCAGGTGGTGAGGCTGTTTTGGGCTGTGAACCAGCAAGTGGTGAGCAGGTGGTGAGGCTGTTTTGGGCTGTGAGCCAGCAGGTGGTGAGGCTGTTTTGGGCTGTGAACCAGCAAGTGGTGAGCAGGTGGTGAGGCTGTTTTGGGCTGTGAGCCAGCAGGTGGTGAGGCTGTTATGGGCTGTGAGCCAGCAGGTGGTGAGGCTGTTTTGGGCTGTGAGCCAGCAGGTGGTGAGGCTGTTTTGGGCTGTGAACCAGCGAGTGGTGAGCAGGTGGTGAGGCTGTTTTGGGCTGTGAGCCAGCAGGTGGTGAGGCTGTTATGGGCTGTGAGCCAGCAGGTGGTGAGGCTGTTATGGGCTGTGAGCCAGCAGGTGGTGAGGCTGTTATGAGCTGTGAACCAGCAGGTGGTGAGGCTGTTATGGGCTGTGAGCCAGCAGGTGGTGAGGCTGTTATGGGCTGTGAACCAGCAGGTGGTGAGGCTGTTATGGGCTGTGAGCCAGCAGGGGGTGAGGCTGTTATGGACTGTGATCCAGCAGGTGGTGAGTCTGTTATGGGCTGTGAGCCAGCAGGTGGTGAGGCTGTTATGGGCTGTGAGCCAGCAGGGGGTGAGGCTGTTATGGACTGTGAGCCAGCAGGTGGTGAGGCTGTTATGGGCTGTGAGCCAGCAGGGGGTGAGGCTGTTATGGACTGTGAGCCAGCAGGTGGTGAGTCTGTTATGGGCTGTGAACCAGCAGGGGGTGAGGCTGTTATGGGCTGTGAGCCAGCAGGGGGTGAGGCTGTTATAGACTGTGAGCCAGCAGGTGGTGAGTCTGTTATGGGCTGTGAGCCAGCAGGTGGTGAGGCTGTTATGGGCTGTGAGCCAGCAGGTGGTAAGGCTGTTATGGGCTGTGAGCCAGCAGATTGTGAGGCTGTTTTGGGCTGTGAGTCAGCAGGTGGTGAGGCTATTATGGGCTGTGAGAACGCAGGTGGTGAGGCTGTTATGGGCTGTGAGAACGCAGGTGGTGAGGCTGTTATGGGCTGTGAGCCAGCAGGTGGTGAGGCTGTTATGGGCTGTGAGCCAGCAGGAGGTGAGGCTGTTTTGGGCTGTGAGTCAGCAGGTGGTGAGGCTGTTATGGGCTGTGAGAACGCAGGTGGTGAGGCTGTTTTGGGCTGTGAGCCAGCAGGTGGTGAGGCTGTTATGGGCTGTGAGTCAGCAGGTGGTGAGGCTGTTATGGGCTGTGAGCCAGCAGGTGGTGAGGCTGTTTTGGGCTGTGAGCCAGCAGATAGTGAGGCTGTTTTGGGCTGTGAGTCAGCAGGTGGTGAGGCTATTATGGGCTGTGAGAACGCAGGTGGTGAGGCTGTTATGGGCTGTGAGCCAGCAGGTGGTGAGGCTGTTTTGGGCTGTGAGTCAGCAGGTGGTGAGGCTATTATGGGCTGTGAGAACGCAGGTGGTGAGGCTGTTATGGGCTGTGAGCCAGCAGGTGGTGAGGCTGTTTTGGGCTGTGAGTCAGCAGGTGGTGAGGCTGTTTTGGGCTGTGAGTCAGCAGGTGGTGAGGCTATTATGGGCTGTGAGAACGCAGGTGGTGAGGCTATTATGGGCTGTGAGCCAGCAGGTGGTGAGGCTGTTTTGGGCTGTGAGTCAGCAGGTGGTGAGGCTGTTATGGGCTGTGAGCCAGCAGGTGGTGAGGCTGTTTTGGGCTGTGAGTCAGCAGGTGGTGAGGCTATTATGGGCTGTGAGAACGCAGGTGGTGAGGCTGTTATGGGCTGTGAGCCAGCAGGTGGTGAGGCTGTTTTGGGCTGTGAGAACGCAAGTGGTGAGGCTGTTATGGGCTGTGAGCCAGCAGGTGGTGAGGCTGTTTTGGGCTGTGAGAACGCAAGTGGTGAGAGCTGTTTGTGCTGCAAAGCTCTACTCAGCTGCTTACGCTGCTACAGCTGTTTGTTTTATTTTAATGCATAATTGGCTGGTTCCTGTTGCCTTGATTTATTCTATTTATCGCTTTACCGGCTTGCCACTGTTTATGTATTTTATCGCTTTATCGCTATTTATCGCTTTACCGGCTTGTCACTGTTTTCGTATTTTATTGAACGTGGGGGAAATAAAACATCTTCTGTGCCACAAAACGTGAATTTTATGCTAAACATCGTCAATTATAAATAATTTTCTATTTTTTTAATTTAGTTCAGAAACACAAATAGCTTGGAAAACGTTGCTGACGTTCCATGCATGATCCGAAGGATTTTTTATCCGTTAATTTTCTACGGAAGAATCGGAAGATGTTTTTTCGTAGATGAACTTGATAATTTATCATCGCGGTACTAACATGCTTCGTTAAATGGATCAAAAAATTTAAATGATTCATCTAGTAATTAATAAGGAATATAAAAATTCTAAAATTATTAATAATAATGTGGGCTTTATGAGCGTGAATAGTAATTTTTCTAAAATAATTTGTTAAATTAATTTAAACTACGTGAAACCACTTAGTTCTCATCGTGTCTTTCAGTTTGTTACCTTTTCGGTTTTTTTCAGTAGTTGAGTTCCTAGTTATTCCATCTAATTCTAGCTATTTGTACATGGAATGGTTGCCATAAACTTTAGCTACTCCTACGTATTGTAATTTTTACATTGAATGATTGCCATTCATTTTAATTATTCCCATGTATTTTAATTTCTAAATTAAACGATTGCCAATGGTTTTAATTATTCCCATGTATTGTAATTTCTATATTGAATGATTGTCAATATTTTTAATTATTCCTTGTGTATTCTAAATATTTTCATTCTTTGGAAAAAATGCTTCCGTTTCATTCAAAAACGAACAATTATTCCAGGACATTCCAATTATTTTCACTCATTGCAATTATCCCTAAACATTCCAGTCATTCCCTCCCATTCCAACTATTCCTAACATTCCAGTCATTCCCTCTCGTTCTAACTATTTCAACCCATTCCAAGCAATTCCTAGCTGCTCAAATGGAAGCCTCTCTCGTACAGATCAGGTGTCCAACTTCTAGATATATTCAAGTCCGTCTCATTCCTGCTCAGATGTGGCACAGCGTGAGGCAGATGTGGCACATCGTATCGCAAATGTGGCACATCGTGTGACACATCAAAATTTAATACATATGTGTCTATTAAATTACACACATATAAGATATAATGAACAAGGGAACTAATTTATACAAATAATGTATAAATAAGGAGCATATTTATGAATATGATGTATGATGCTCATTGAATAATGCGTGTAAGATCAAATTCGTGATGAAAATGTTCTAGGCATGTAACAGAAAATAAACATTTAAACAAACAAGCAGTTTTGGAGGCTCCAAAGATTTTCAAGTCTCACTTTATAAGTCGTCTAAAGAATTCTAGGCACACTCTACAGGCAAATTTTGCATGGGAATTTTCCCTCACGCAGCTGCAAATTCCCAGACGTGGGAAATACGACTCTTGCATTTAGGGAGCAATTATTATTCCCATCAGATGCCGCGACTTTAATTCCAGGCTTAGTGGGAATTCCAGGAATGCTAAAAATGAGCTATGGAAACTGGAATTTTGCCCGCCTCGCTACTTTGAAATTAATTTTTTGTTTGCATTTCACCGCCCCTTCAACGCTAAGAAAATTTTTATGATTCCTTTAAGAAAAATCGCAAAGTGGTTTTATTGCTCTGATGTTTCCTTTCATGAACTACCGTGTGTCTTTTGGAGGCTTTGAACTTTATTCTGCGCGATGAAATTCAGTTTTAGGAGCGCACGGTAGAATGTTTCTCTTCCAAGCTTTTTTTTGGTGGTGATAAAGGTTTCTTTTAATATATTTTGGAATTATTTGCATTTTGAAGGTTAATTTTTTGTTCTACATTGAGATATGTTCATCAGAACTTGAGCTATATATACTTCACTCATATCTTAATACGACTTGAAGATACGATCTTGAACGTTCGTTAAGCTGAACTTGATCGCAGGTTATGAACTCTAGTAGTAGAAAATTTTCTTCATAACAAGCATAAAAAATATTCAAGGCTCTCACATCGCAATCGATTCAACTACAAAAATTTCGAAGGAAATACCGTTTTTTCAAATAATCACAAATTGCTCGTAAAAGAATCAGAGGGAAAGACTAATGTCCTAACAAACAATTCCAATTTCAACCCGCTTTTGATGCTTTTAACATACCTTCAACATACTTTCAACCCGCTTTCAATATGCCTTCAACTCCATTGCGTTGTACTTTCGAAACGCTTTTTATCCGCTTTCAACATGTTTTTGACCCACTTTCAACGCTTTGTTAAGATTTTTTCAACACATGTTCAACGTTCTTCAAACATATTTCAATACGCTTTCAACATATTTTTTATTCACTTTCAACACGCTTTTTACGCGCTTTCAACACGTTTTAGACACTTTCAACACGCTTTTACCATGCTTTCACCACGCTCCCAACACGTTTTCAACGTTTCTCGCGAATGCTTCCGAAAAAATCGGGATTGAAAGACAACAAAATCGCGAAAAGTTTTACACTTTTACCTGAATTTCGCCCTAACTCGCAACCCCGCGACGCGTTGGGCTTGCAGCCACAAAAGTGGACTTGCTTCAACAAGAGTGAACATGTTTTAACAAAATTGGACTTGTAATAACAAAAGTGGGCTTGAAGCAACGAAAGGGGACTTGTTTCCCCGAAAATGGACTTGCTTCACTGAAAGTGGACTGGCTTCAACAAAAGTGGAATTGTTTCACCAAAAGTGGACTTACTTCCCGAAAAGTGGACTTGCTTCTACAAGAGTGAACTTATTTCAAAAAGAGTAAACTTACTTTTACAAGAGTGGACATGTTTCAACAAAAATGAACTTGTAATAAAAAAAGTGGACTTGCTTCAACAGAAGAGGACTTGCTTCACCAAAAGTGGACTTGCTTCACCAGAAGTGAACACAGGCGCGGATGTACAGAGCCCCTAACTCGCTGCCAGCAGTCACCGCGCCGAAGAACACATCAGGAATTCAGCGCAGAGTGCGGACCAACAAAAAAATGCCTCGTAATTCAATGTTAAGGACCCATTGTGGCCACGTGAGCATCTCTTCCCTCAGATAACACTGTAAGTGAGGGCTACGCGAGGGTATACCCTCGAGGGGACTACTGAGGGCACAGTAACTGCTCTCTACACGGCTTAGAATTTCCCAGAGTGCTGAGGTTAGAGCGGGGATCTTGGAAACTCTGCGCGGAAATGTAGGCGTCTAGCGTTAAGGAATTAGACCAGCGAGAGGAATGGACTTGTGCTAGTAGTAATGAAATAGTGATTACTAGTACCAGAATGAACTAGTAAGAATTAATAGTATTAGTATGTACTTGTAAAATTTACTAGTAATAGACTTGTACTTGTAGTAGTGAAATAATAATTACTAGTACTGGTATGAACTATTAAAAATTACTAGTACTTGTATATACTTGTATAAATTACTTGTAATGAACTTGCGCTAGTAGCAATGGAATAGGGACATCTAGCATTAGTATGAACTTTTGAATTTTGTACTGGTAAAAATGCTAGAATAAACGTGTAATTTTGGAGCAACTTGTGTAGTAGGTTATGTGAGTGAAAATAATTTAGGGAGAAAATAATTTAAAATGGAACAGAGTTTGAGAGTATGTGTTGTGAAGAGTTGGTCGAGTTGGCGATGTCGTTCAAAATGAATCAGTAAGGAAGAAACGTATGAGAGCAAGTGCTCCAAAAGCTTGGGCGAGTTATCTTTGATTAATAAAAATTTATGACAGGAATACTAATTTAATATTTATTTTTGAGCCGTATCCGAGTTGCCTTTGATGTAGAACATAATTCAAAATGAAAAACAGTTTGAGAGTTAAAATTACGACGAGCTTTGCAAAGAGTCTCTGATGGACGATACAATCAGAAGCGGAAAAAGGTTTCGGGGTTTATTTTTAGTTTGGCGAGATGCTTTTGATGAATAACAAAATTAGAAACTAAAAAGAGTTTGAGCGTGTGTGTTTGAATAGAAATTTTAACTTGAGGAGATATCTATCTCGAATTTCAAAACAGGAAGTATTCAGGGAACAGAAAACTCGGTCGTTGCAATTAAATATCGCATAGCTAACGATTTAGAAATTATATATAGTGTCTATTGAACCTCAAGTAAATGGCGTGTATAATCAAATTAGAGTACCTTCACGGTATTAAAATATCAGTTTGTCAATAATTAATTCGGTCAGCAGAATTATGAAAATCCCCGCAGTGACCACCGGTGGGTCACGTCGTTATTCAAGTGTTGAATTTAACTAACATCGAAGGAAGGGCCTACATCCAACTTACGCAGTCGTAGCATCACAGCTGACTACGTAAGTTTCTCAAAGTCATCTTAGCTGCGCTAAGTGCTGCATCACGCAGCTCAGCCAAGCTGCTCAGAGTAACTTACGCGATGGAATGCAGCGCTACGATCACGTATATGTTGAAATTCCAGTTACGAATTCAGTACCCGGGTTGCAAAAATGTGCAATGAATATGGTGCAAAAATCGAGTTTTTTGCACTAAATCTTTTTATTCAGGCATTTTTTATTCGTTGCTTTCTGTCTTTACATTTTCGTTCGTTTTTTATAGGTATATTCAATTACCTTGTTCCCCTCATCTACACGTAAACACTTACAGTACCTCTGCACTGCCGGGTATATGGCCCTAATGTTATTAGCAATGACCATATAAAAGTTTTTGATTACAAATTCGTCTTAAAATTAATGTGGTAATTAAATATGCAATTAATAAACCAGTAAAAATGCAAATTCTTACGTAGATTTCCGGCTGAAAAACAGCAGTTATGTGTAAGTAGATTTATAAACAACATACAGACCAACATGCCTACGAAATAAATAAATTCATAACCAGAAAAAATAGACCAGCAGGCGGGCGTTAATGAAAATATAACCAGTAATATACAGTATGTAGAGCAGCAGGTATACACGCACACGCCAATTCATGAACAACAAATCGACAAGCAGGCGCACATGCACTTACAAACACACATAAACACACGCCAACACATTCTCATAGACACACATAGACACACAAACACACACGCACACACGAACACCAACATATGATAGACGTTCGGAGCAGCCCTCACCACAGTACTTCACCACAGAACGCAAGCGTACGCAGACAAATAAGAGCTACGGAAATACTGTCACGTCGCCTCTTGGCTCGCTGCTGTGACTTTTTCTTATCATATTAGCCTGAGAGACGCGCAGACAGAGCTCAGAATAGAGCAAAGAAAACTGGGTTCGAGTGTTTTCCATTTGCTGAAGTGCAAGGGAAAGTGTGCTCAGTGTTCTGTATCGCAGTATTAGGGCATGAAAGTGGTCTGTATCGCAGTATTGGGGCGTGAAAGTGGTCTGTATCGCAGTATTGGGGCGTGAAAGTGGTCTGTATCGCAGTATTGGGGCGGGAAAGTGTTCTGTATCGCAGTATTGGGGCATGAAAGTGGTCTGTATCGCAGTATTGGGGCGTGAAAGTGGTCTGTATCGCAGTATTGGGGCGTGAAAGTGGTCTGTATCGCAGTATTGGGGCATGAAAGTGGTCTGTATCGCAGTATTGGGGCGTGAAAGTGGTCTGTATCGCAGTATTGGGGCGTGAAAGTGGTCTGTATCGCAGTATTGGGGCGTGAAAGTGGTCTGTATCGCAGTATTGGGGCGTGAAAGTGGTCTGTATCGCAGTATTGGGGCGTGAAAGTGGTCTGTATCGCAGTATTGGGGCGTGAAAATGGTCTGTATCGCAGTATTGGGGCATGAAAGTGGTCTGTATCGCAGTATTGGGGCGTGAAAGTGGTCTGTATCGCAGTATTGGGGCGTGAAAGTGGTCTGTATCGCAGTATTGGGGCGTGAAAGTGGTCTGTATCGCAGTATTGGGGCGTGAAAGTGGTCTGTATCGCAGTATTGGGGCATGAAAGTGGTCTGTATCGCAGTATTGGGGCGTGAAAGTGGTCTGTATCGCAGTATTGGGGCGTGAAAGTGGTCTGTATCGCAGTATTGGGGCGGGAAAGTGTTCTGTATCGCAGTATTGGGGCATGGAAAAGTTCTGTATCGCAGTATTGGTGCATGGAAGTGTTCTGTATCGCAGTATTGGGGCATGGAAGTGTTCTGTATCGCAGTATTGGTGCATGGAAGTGTTCTGTATCGCAGTATTGGTGCATGGAAGTGTTCTGTATCGCAGTATTGGGGCATGGAAAAGTTCTGTATCGCAGTATTGGTGCATGGAAGTGTTCTGTATCGCAGTATTGGTGCATGGAAGTGTTCTGTATCGCAGTATTGGGGCATGGAAGTATTCTGTACCGCAGTATTGGGGCATGGAGGTGTTCTGTATCACAGTATTGGGGCGTGAAAGTGTTTTGTACCGCAGTATTGGGGCATGGAAGTGTTCTGTATCGCAGTATTGGGGCGTGAAAGTGTTCTCAATCGCAGTATTGGGGCATGGAAGTGTTCTGTATCGCAGTATTGGGGCGTGAAAGTGTTCTGTATCGCAGTATTGGGGCATGGAAGTGTTCTGTATCGCAGTATTGGGGCGTGAAAGTGTTCTGTATCGCAGTATTGGGGCGTGAAAGTGTTCTGTATCGCAGTATTGGGGCATGGAAGTGTTCTGTATCGCAGTATTGGGGCATGGAAGTGTTCTGTATCGCAGTATTGGGGCATGGAAGTGTTCTGTATCGCAGTATTGGGGCGTGAAAGTGTTCTGTATCGCAGTATTAGGGCGTGAAAGTGTTCTGTATCGCAGTATTGGGGCATGAAAGTGTTCTGTATCGCAGCATTGGGGCGTGAAAGTGTTCTGTATCGCAGTATTGGGGCATGGAAGTGTTTTGTATCGCAGTATTGGGGCATGAAAGTGTTCTGTATCGCAGTATTGGGGCATGGAAGTGTTCTGTATTGCAGTATTGGGGCATGAAAGTGTTCTGTATCGCAGTATTGGGGCATGAAAGTGTTTTGTATCGCAGTATTGGGGCATGAAAGTGTTTTGTATCGCAGTATTGGGGCATGAAAGTGTTCTGTATCGCAGTATTGGGGCATGAAAGTGTTCTGTATCGCAGTATTGGGGCATGAAAGTGTTCTGTATCGCAGTATTGGGGCATGAAAGTGTTCTGTATCGCAGTATTGGGGCATGGAAGTGTTTTGTACCGCAGTATTGGGGCATGGAAGTGTTCTGTATCGCAGTATTGGGGCGTGAAAGTGTTCTCAATCGCAGTATTGGGGCATGGAAGTGTTCTGTATCGCAGTATTGGGGCATGAAAGTGTTCTGTATCGCAGTATTGGGGCATGAAAGTGTTCTGTATCGCACTATTGGGGCATGGAAGTGTTTTGTATTGCAGTATTGGGGCATGAAAGTGTTCTGTATCGCAGTATTGGGGCATGAAAGTGTTCTGTATCGCAGTATTGGGGCATGGAAGTGTTCTGTATCGCAGTATTGGGGCATGGAAGTGTTTTGTATCGCAGTATTGGGGCGTGAAAGTGTTCTGTATCGCAGTATTGGGGCATGAAAGTGTTCTGTATCGCAGCATTGGGGCGTGAAAGTGTTCTGTATCGCAGTATTGGGGCATGGAAGTGTTTTGTATCGCAGTATTGGGGCATGAAAGTGTTCTGTATCGCAGTATTGGGGCATGGAAGTGTTCTGTATTGCAGTATTGGGGCATGAAAGTGTTCTGTATCGCAGTATTGGGGCATGAAAGTGTTTTGTATCGCAGTATTGGGGCATGAAAGTGTTTTGTATCGCAGTATTGGGGCATGAAAGTGTTCTGTATCGCAGTATTGGGGCATGAAAGTGTTCTGTATCGCAGTATTGGGGCATGAAAGTGTTCTGTATCGCAGTATTGGGGCATGAAAGTGTTCTGTATCGCAGTATTGGGGCATGGAAGTGTTTTGTACCGCAGTATTGGGGCATGGAAGTGTTCTGTATCGCAGTATTGGGGCGTGAAAGTGTTCTCAATCGCAGTATTGGGGCATGGAAGTGTTCTGTATCGCAGTATTGGGGCATGAAAGTGTTCTGTATCGCAGTATTGGGGCATGAAAGTGTTCTGTATCGCACTATTGGGGCATGGAAGTGTTTTGTATTGCAGTATTGGGGCATGAAAGTGTTCTGTATCGCAGTATTGGGGCATGAAAGTGTTCTGTATCGCAGTATTGGGGCATGGAAGTGTTCTGTATCGCAGTATTGGGGCATGGAAATGTTTTGTATCGCAGTATTGGGGCGTGAAAGTGTTCTGTATCGCAGTATTGGGGCATGAAAGTGTTCTGTATCGCAGTATTGGGGCATGGAAGTGTTCTGTATCGCAGTATTGGGGCGTGAAAGTGTTCTGTATCGCAGTATTGGGGCGTGAAAGTGTTCTGTATCGCAGTATTGGGGCATGGAAGTGTTCTGTATCGCAGTATTGGGGCATGGAAGTGTTCTGTATCGCAGTATTGGGGCGTGAAAGTGTTCTCAATCGCAGTATTGGGGCATGGAAGTGTTCTGTATCGCAGTATTGGGGCATGAAAGTGTTCTGTATCGCAGTATTGGGGCATGAAAGTGTTCTGTATCGCACTATTGGGGTATGGAAGTGTTTTGTATTGCAGTATTGGGGCATGAAAGTGTTCTGTATCGCAGTATTGGGGCATGAAAGTGTGCTGTATCGCAGTATTGGGGCATGGAAGTGTTCTGTATCGCAGTATTGGGGCATGGAAGTGTTTTGTATCGCAGTATTGGGGCGTGAAAGTGTTCTGTATCGCAGTATTGGGGCATGAAAGTGTTCTGTATCGCAGCATTGGGGCGTGAAAGTGTTCTGTATCGCAGTATTGGGGCATGGAAGTGTTTTGTATCGCAGTATTGGGGCATGAAAGTGTTCTGTATCGCAGTATTGGGGCATGGAAGTGTTCTGTATTGCAGTATTGGGGCATGAAAGTGTTCTGTATCGCAGTATTGGGGCATGAAAGTGTTTTGTATCGCAGTATTGGGGCATGAAAGTGTTTTGTATCGCAGTATTGGGGCATGAAAGTGTTCTGTATCGCAGTATTGGGGCATGAAAGTGTTCTGTATCGCAGTATTGGGGCATGAAAGTGTTCTGTATCGCAGTATTGGGGCATGAAAGTGTTCTGTATCGCAGTATTGGGGCATGGAAGTGTTTTGTACCGCAGTATTGGGGCATGGAAGTGTTCTGTATCGCAGTATTGGGGCGTGAAAGTGTTCTCAATCGCAGTATTGGGGCATGGAAGTGTTCTGTATCGCAGTATTGGGGCATGAAAGTGTTCTGTATCGCAGTATTGGGGCATGAAAGTGTTCTGTATCGCACTATTGGGGCATGGAAGTGTTTTGTATTGCAGTATTGGGGCATGAAAGTGTTCTGTATCGCAGTATTGTGGCATGAAAGTGTTCTGTATCGCAGTATTGGGGCATGGAAGTGTTCTGTATCGCAGTATTGGGGCATGGAAGTGTTTTGTATCGCAGTATTGGGGCGTGAAAGTGTTCTGTATCGCAGTATTGGGGCATGAAAGTGTTCTGTATCGCAGTATTGGGGCATGGAAGTGTTCTGTATCGCAGTATTGGGGCGTGAAAGTGTTCTGTATCGCAGTATTGGGGCGTGAAAGTGTTCTGTATCGCAGTATTGGGGCATGGAAGTGTTCTGTATCGCAGTATTGGGGCGTGGAAGTGTTCTGTATCGCAGTAATGGGGCGTGAAAGTGTTCTGTATCGCAGTATTGGGGCATGAAAGTGTTCTGTATCGCAGCATTGGGGCAATGAAAGTGTTCTGTATCGCAGTATTGGGGAATGAAAGTGTTCTGTATCGCAGTATTGGGGAATGAAAGTGTTCTGTATCGCAGTATTGGGGCGTGAAAGTACTGTAACAGATAACACCGCGGTATTGAGTCTAGCTGTATTATAAAGAGTGTTATAACGATCACAAATTACAGCACAGGGCAGTATTGAGTATTGCAGTATTGGGAAGTGGAAGTATAGCAACACTAATTACTCATCCACCATCTCACGCACACATCCACCATCGTACGCACACATGCACCATCTCACGCACACATGCACCATCTCACGCACACATGTACCATCTCACGCACACATGTACCATCTCACGCACACATGCACCATCTCACGCACACATGTACCATCTCACGCACACATGCACCATCTCACGCACACATGTACCATCTCATGCACACATGTATCATCTCACGCACACATGCACCATCTCACACACACATCCACCACCTCACGCACACATGCACCATCTCACGCACACATGTACCATCTCACGCACACATGCACCATCTCACGCACACATGCACCATCTCACGCACACATGCACCATCTCACACACACATCCACCACCTCACGCACACATGCACCATCTCACGCACACATGTACCATCTCACGCACACATGCACCATCTCACGCACACATGCACCATCTCACGCACACATGCACCATCTCACACACACATCCACCACCTCACGCACACATGCACCATCTCACGCACACATGTACCATCTCACGCACACATGTACCATCTCACGCACACATGTACCATCTCACGCACACATGTACCATCTAACGCACACATGTACCATCTCACGCACACATGTACCATCTCACGCACATATGCACCATCCCACGCACACATGTACCGTCTCACGCACACATCCACCAGCTCACGCATACATCCACCATCTCACGCACACATGCACCATCTCACGCACACATGTACCATCTCACGCACACATGCCCCATCTCACGCACACATGTACCATCTCACGCACACATGTATCATCTCACGCACACATGCACCATCTCACACACACATACACCACCTCACGCTCACATGCACCATCTCACACACACATCCACCACCTCACGCACAAAACCAACATCCCACGCACAAATCCACCATCTCACGCACACATCCACCACCTCACGCACACATCCACCATCTCACGTACACATGCATCATCTCACACACATCCACCACCTCACGCATGCGAATCATGCGTATAAAATAAGTTCCATGTAAAGAAGAAGTACGCTGTTTGTTTCAAGTCATGATCAACTGCGAATTATTTTATTATGCACATAACTTGAGTATAAGGAGCACATAACTTGAGTATAAGGAGCACATAACTTGAGTATAAGGAGCACATAACTTGAGTATAAGGAGTACATAACTTGAGTATAAGGAGCACATAACTTGAGTATAAGGAGTACATAACTTGAGTATAAGGAGCACATAACTTGAGTATAAGGAGCACATAACTTGAGTATAAGGAGCACATAACTTGAGTATAAGGAGCACATAACTTGAGTATAAGGAGCACATAACTTGAGTATAAGGAGCACATAACTTGAGTATAAGGAGCACATAATTTGAGTATAAGGAGCACATAACTTGAGTATAAGGAGCACATAACTTGAGTATAAGGAGCACATAACTTGAGTATAAGGAGCACATAACTTGAGTATAAGGAGCACATAACTTGAGTATAAGGAGCACATAACTTGAGTATAAGGAGCACATAACTTGAGTATAAGGAGCACATAACTTGAGTATAAGGAGCACATAACTTGAGTATAAGGAGCACATAACTTGAGTATAAGGAGCACATAACTTGAGTATAAGGAGCACATAACTTGAGTATAAGGAGCACATAACTTGAGTATAGGGAGCACATAACTTGAGTATAAGGAGTACATAACTTGAGTATAAGGAGCACATAACTTGAGTATAAGGAACACATAACTTGAGTATAAGGAGCACATAACTTGAGTATAAGGAGCACATAACTTGAGTATAAGGAGCACATAACTTGAGTATAAGGAGCACATAACTTGAGTATAAGGAGCACATAACTTGAGTATAAGGAGCACATAACTTGAGTATAAGGAGCACATAACTTGAGTATAAGGAGTACATAACTTGAGTATAAGGAGCACATAACTTGAGTATAAGGAGCACATAACTTGAGTATAAGGAGTACATAACTTGAGTATAAGGAGCACATAACTTGAGTATAAGGAGCACATAACTTGAGTATAAGGAGCACATAACTTGAGTATAAGGAGCAAATAACTTGAGTATAAGGAGTACATAACTTGAGTATAAGGAGTACATAACTTGAGTATAAGGAGTACATAACTTGAGTACAAGGAGTACATAACTTGAGTATAAGGAGCACATAACTTGAGTATAAGGAGCACATAACTTGAGTATAAGGAGCACATAACTTGAGTATGAGGAGCACATAACTTGAGTATAAGGAGTACATAACTTGAGTATAAGGAGTACATAACTTGAGTATAAGGAGCACATAACTTGAGTATAAGGAGAACATAACTTGAGTATAAGGAGCACATAACTTGAGTATAAGGAGCACATAACTTGAGTATAAGGAGCACATAACTTGAGTATAAGGAGTACATAACTTGAGTATAAGGAGCACATAACTTGAGTATAAGGAGCACATAACTTGAGTATAAGGAGCACATAACTTGAGTATAAGGAGCACATAACTTGAGTATAAGGAGTACATAACTTGAGTATAAGGAGCACATAACTTGAGTATAAGGAGCAAATAACTTGAGTATAAGGAGCACATAACTTGAGTATAAGGAGCACATAACTTGAGTATAAGGAGCACATAACTTGAGTATAAGGAGCACATAACTTGAGTATAAGGAGCACATAACTTGAGTATAAGGAGCACATAACTTGAGTATAAGGAGTACATAACTTGAGTATAAGGAGCACATAACTTGGGTATAAGGAGTACATAACTTGAGTATAAGGAGTACATAACTTGAGTATAAGGAGCACATAACTTGAGTATAAGGAGCACATAACTCGAGTATAAGGAGCACATAACTTGAGTATAAGGAGTACATAACTTGAGTATAAGGAGCACATAACTTGAGTATAAGGAGCACATAACTTGAGTATAAGGAGCACATAACTCGAGTATAAGGAGCACATAACTTGAGTATAAGGAGCACATAACTTGAGTATAAGGAGCACATAACTTGAGTATAAGGAGTACATAACTTGAGTATAAAAAGCACATAACTTGAGTATAAGGAGCACATAACTTGAGTATAAGGAGCACATAACTTGAGTATAAGGAGCACATAACTTGAGTATAAGGAGCACATAACTTGAGTATAAGGAGTACATAACTTGAGTATAAAAAGCACATAACTTGAGTATAAGGAGCACATAACTTGAGTATAAGGAGCACATAACTTGAGTATAAGGAGCACATAACTTGAGTATAAGGAGCACATAACTTGAGTATAAGGAGTACATAACTTGAGTATAAAAAGCACATAACCTGAGTATAAGGAGCACATAACTTGAGTATAAGGAGCACATAACTTGAGTATAAGGAGCACATAACTTGAGTATAAGGAGCACATAACTTGAGTATAAGGAGCACATAACTTGAGTATAAGGAGCACATAACTTGAGTATAAGGAGCACATAACTTGAGTATAAGGAGCACATAACTTGAGTATAAGGAGCACATAACTTGAGTATAAGGAGCACATAACTTGAGTATAAGGAGCACATAACTTGAGTATAAGGAGCACATAACTTGAGTATAAGGAGCACATAACTTGAGTATAAGGAGCACATAACTTGAGTATAAGGAGCACATAACTTGAGTATAAGGAGTACATAACTTGAGTATAAGGAGTACATAACTTGAGTATAAGGAGCACATAACTTGAGTATAAGGAGAACATAACTTGAGTATAAGGAGCACATAACTTGAGTATAAGGAGCACATAACTTGAGTATAAGGAGCACATAACTTGAGTATAAGGAGTACATAACTTGAGTATAAGGAGCACATAACTTGAGTATAAGGAGCACATAACTTGAGTATAAGGAGCACATAACTTGAGTATAAGGAGCACATAACTTGAGTATAAGGAGTACATAACTTGAGTATAAGGAGCACATAACTTGAGTATAAGGAGCAAATAACTTGAGTATAAGGAGCACATAACTTGAGTATAAGGAGCACATAACTTGAGTATAAGGAGCACATAACTTGAGTATAAGGAGCACATAACTTGAGTATAAGGAGCACATAACTTGAGTATAAGGAGCACATAACTTGAGTATAAGGAGTACATAACTTGAGTATAAGGAGCACATAACTTGAGTATAAGGAGTACATAACTTGAGTATAAAGAGTACATAACTTGAGTATAAGGAGCACATAACTTGAGTATAAAGAGCACATAACTCGAGTATAAGGAGTACATAACTTGAGTATAAGGAGCACATAACTTGAGTATAAGGAGCACATAACTTGAGTATAAGGAGCAGATAACTTGAGTATAAGGAGCACATAACTTGAGTATAAGGAGCACATAACTTGAGTATAAGGAGCACATAACTTGAGTATAAGGAGTACATAACTTGAGTATAAAAAGCACATAACTTGAGTATAAGGAGCACATAACTTGAGTATAAGGAGCACATAACTTGAGTATAAGGAGCACATAACTTGAGTATAAGGAGCACATAACTTGAGTATAAGGAGTACATAACTTGAGTATAAAAAGCACATAACTTGAGTATAAGGAGCACATAACTTGAGTATAAGGAGCACATAACTTGAGTATAAGGAGCACATAACTTGAGTATAAGGAGCACATAACTTGAGTATAAGGAGTACATAACTTGAGTATAAAAAGCACATAACCTGAGTATAAGGAGCACATAACTTGAGTATAAGGAGCACATAACTTGAGTATAAGGAGCACATAACTTGAGTATAAGGAGCACATAACTTGAGTATAAGGAGCACATAACTTGAGTATAAGGAGCACATAACTTGAGTATAAGGAGCACATAACTTGAGTATAAGGAGCACATAACTTGAGTATAAGGAGCACATAACTTGAGTATAAGGAGCACATAACTTGAGTGTAAGGAGCACATAACTTGAGTATAAGGAGCACATAACTTGAGTATAAGGAGCACATAACTTGAGTATAAGGAGCACATAACTTGAGTATAAGGAGCACATAACTTGAGTATAAGGAGCACATAACTTGAGTATAAGGAGCACATAACTTGAGTATAAGGAGCACATAACTTGAGTATAAGGAGCACATAACTTGAGTATAAGGAGCACATAACTTGAGTATAAGGAGCACATAACTTGAGTATAAGGAGCACATAACATGAGTATAAGGAGTACATAACTTGAGTATAAGGAGCACATAACTTGAGTATAGGGAGTACATAACTTGAGTATAAGGAGCACATAACTTGAGTATAAGGAGTACATAACTTGAGTAAAAGGAGCACATAACTTGAGTATAAGGAGTACATAACTTGAGTATAAGGAGCACATAACTTGAGTATAAGGAGTACATAACTTGAGTATAAGGAGCACATAACTTGAGTATAAGGAGCACATAACTTGAGTATAAGGAGTACATAACTTGAGTATAAGGAGCACATAACTTGAGTATTGTTGTATGAGTGTTTTGAAGTTAGTTCTGGTCAGTTGTTAAACTCAACACACCAGAGTTGACTGGACACACCAGAGTTGACTGGACACACCAGAGTTGACTGGACGCACCAGAGTTGACTGGACACACCAGAGTTGACTGGACACACCAGAGTTGACTGGACACACCAGAGTTGACTGGACACACCAGAGTTGACTGGACACACCATAGTTGACTGAGCACACCAGAGTTGACTGGACATACCAGAGTTGACTGGACACACCAGAGTTGACTGGACACACCAGAGTTGACTGGACACACCAGAGTTGACTGGACACACCAGAGTTGACTGGACACACCAGAGTTGACTGGACACACCAGAGTTGACTGGACACACCAGAGTTGACTGGACACACCAGAGTTGACTGAGCACACCAGAGTTGACTGAGCACACCAGAGTTGACTGAGCACACCAGAGTTGACTGAGCACACCAGAGTTGATTGACTGAGCACACCAGAGTTGACTGAGCACACCAGAGTTGACTGAGCACACCAGAGTTGACTGGACACACCAGAGTTGACTGAGCACACCAGAGTTGACTGGACACACCAGAGTTGACTGGGCACACCAGAGTTGACTTGACACACCAGAGTTGACTGGACACACCAGAGTTGACTGAGCACACCAGAGTTGACTGAACACACCAGAGTTGACTGAGCACACCAGAGTTGACTGAGCACACCAGAGTTGACTGAGCACACCAGAGTTGACTGAGCACACCAGAGTTGACTGAGCACACCAGAGTTGATTGAGCACACCAGAGTTGACTGAGCACACCAGAGTTGACTGAGCACACCAGAGTTGACTGGACACACTAGAGTTGACTGAGCACACCAGAGTTGACTGGACACACCAGAGTTGACTGGACACACCAGAGTTGACTTGACACACCAGAGTTGACTGAACACACCAGAGTTGACTGAGCACACCAGAGGTGACTGAGCACACCAGAGTTGACTGAGCACACCAGAGTTGACTGAGCACACCAGAGTTGACTGAACTCACCAGAGTTGACTGGACACACCAGAGTTGACTGAGCACACCAGAGTTGACTGGACACACCAGAGTTGACTGGACACACCAGAGTTGACTGGACACACCAGAGTCGACTGGACACACCAGAGTTGACTGGACACACCAGAGTTGACTGGACACACCAGAGTTGACTGGACACACCAGAGTTGACTGGACACACCAGAGTCGACTGGACACACCAGAGTTGACTTGACACATCAGAGTTGACTGAGCACACCAGAGTTGACTGGACACACCAGAGTTGACTGGACACACCAGAGTTGACTGGACACACCAGAGTTGACTGGACACACCAGAGTCGACTGGACACACCAGAGTTGACTGGACACACCAGAGTCGACTGGACACACCAGAGTTGACTGGACACACCAGAGTTGACTGGACACACCAGAGATGACTTGACACACCAGAGTTGACTGAACACACCAGAGTTGACTGAGCACACCAGAGTTGACTGAGCATACCAGAGTTGACTGGACACACCAGAGTTGACTGGACACATCAGAGTTGACTTGACACTCCAGAGTTGACTGAACACACCAGAGTTGACTGGACATACCAGAGTTGACTGGACACACCAGAGTTGACTGGACACACCAGAGTTGACTGGACACACCAGAGTCGACTGGACACCAGAGTTGACTGGACACACCAGAGTTGACTGGACACACCAGAGTTGACTGGACACACCAGAGTTGACTGGACACACCAGAGTTGACTGGACACACCAGAGTTGACTGGACACACCAGAGTTGACTGGACACACCTGAGTTGACTCGACACACCAGAGTTGACTGAACACACCAGAGTTGACTGGACACACCAGAGTTGACTGAACACACCAGAGTTGACTGAACACACCAGAGTTGACTGGACACACCAGAGTTGACTCGACACACCAGAGTTGACCTAACGCAGCAACACAGTGACTGCCCGGGATAGATTGACCAGCTCGCAGTTATCTTATCAAACATCAGGAACTTCGTTAGAAGTAATAATTGGACACAGTATTATTGGCACGGCAAAGCAGTATTGATTTGCAAGAGAAGTATTAATTCACCTAAATAGCGTCAGAATGACAACCTCATCTTATGAGAGTGTTAATTTTTTACTGCAGTATTGGTTTGCAGAAATAGTTTTGATTCCCGAGAGAAGTATTGATTAGATTATTGCAGGCTGGCCTCTCCTGGAGTATTGCTGTTCGGCCATCGATCGCAGAGAAATGAATACTCGTATTAACTCTATTCAAGTGTCGTGGTGCATTCCCACATTTTAATTTTGAAAAAATAATATTTGAAATGTCCTAAAGTTTCGAAAATGATTTCGCGCTTATTATACTTCACTCAATTTTTCTGACATAAATTAAAACTTCTTAGAGTACCATAAAGTTCTGTGAAATTTAAATAAGTACCTTAAAGTACTATGAAGATCTCTGACATAAATTAAAGCTCTCTAAAATGCTATGAAGATCTTTGAAATAAATTAAAGCTCTCTAAAAATACTATAAAGTTCTCTGAAATAAATTAAAGCTCTCTAAAATACTATAAAGTTCTCTGAAATAAATTAAAGCTCTCTAAAAATACTATAAAGTTCTCTGAAATAAATTAAAGCTCTCTAAAATACTATAAAGTTCTCTAAAATACTATAAAGTTCTCTGAAATAAATTAAAGTTCTCTAAAATACTATAAAGTTCTCTGAAATAAATTAAAGCTCCATAACGTACTATAAAGTTCTCTGAAAAAAGAAAAGTTCTCTAAAAAAACACAGGAGCTCCCTAAACTCCTTCATGGCTGTACACTATAACCTGTTTAAAAATATTTTTCAATAACCAACCTTCGCAGTACCTCAAAATAACTCTCACCAACTCTACAAAGGTAGTTTAAACTACTCTTCACAATATCCTGGCCAAAAATACCCCTCATTAGACACCTTCACAACACAGCAGCCTAAAATAACTCCTGCCAATATCTTGCACAAAAATACCCCTCATTAGACACCTTCACAAAACAGCAGCTCAAAATAACTCCTGCCAATATCCTGCACAAAAATAGCCCTCATTAGCCGCTCTCACAACACAGCAGCCTAAAATAACTCCTGCCAATATCCTGCACAAAAATACCCCTCATTAGACACCTTCACAACACAGCAGCTCAAAATAACTCCTGCCAATATCCTGCACAAAAATAACCCTCATTAGCCGCTCTCACAACACAGCAGCCTAAAATAACTCCTGTCAATATCTTGCACAAAAATACCCCTCATTAGCCGCTCTCACAACACAGCAGCTCAAAATAACTCCTGTCAATATCTTGCACAAAAATACCCCTCATTAGACACCTTCACAACACAGCAGCTCAAAATAACTCCTGCCAATATCCTGCACAAAAATAGCCCTCATTAGCCGCTCTCACAACGCCCTCACACGATCAACAACAAAAGCAAGTCAATGAGAAACGCTGGCCAGTTTTGCCTCAGTCAGATTTGCTCGTCCTGGGCGCCTATATTTGTCTGAAACCATGTCTGAAATGGGTACCGGTCTTGACCGGGGGAAAGCGTAATGGCGTCCTGGCGTTAGTTATAAGGCATTTGAAAATCCAATGTATAAGGTGATATGTATCAGGCTTGAAATTTGAAATAAAGCATCCGTAGATGCCCTCATAATTTATTTTCCAGCGTGCCTTTAAATTGCAAAATCGTTGAGCAAATACCTCTCTAAAAGTCAGCGGTGGCTAACAAAGAGCTTTGAAAGTTGTATCGCTTGCTTGCATATTTTAGCGCGTGCCACGTATTATTAACGCAAGTTTGCGCTATTTTTTTTTTTCAGTGCAATCTCTGTTCAATGAATTCTGTGTGAAGTTGTACACGCAGCGAAAGACGTTGCGGTGAGCTGTGTGTGTTGCGCGTGTATGGCTTGATAATGAATCATGAAATCTTTGCGAAGCTTTCTGAACGATGAGCTTTGTTTGAAATTTGTTGAACACTTATCATGCATGTCAAACTTTTTCGCAATCGCAACGTACATCATTACTTTCACATTGAAATTCATCGCGGACTTACTGAATATCAAACTTAGGTTCATTGAAATGTATCGTGACGTATTATGTTTCGAAACTTATTATATCTAAGGCAAACTTCAACAAAATATAATATACAAAGTACGTAATTGCCCGACACTGCCAGTATATCCACATAAAGACAAGTTTCACATTCCCTTACAAAAACTAAGGAGTGAACCTTAATTTTTTATTCCGTGAAAAGCTGCAATAGTTTCAAGACAAACGAACAAAGTGCATCGACATCATTTTTCACAGCAGATGATGTATTTTTCAAAAATTTTCGTATGAAATATTTCTATGAGATCCTTGAATGTTACATTCTCTGAAGATCATTGCATGGAATGGTTAAAAAGATAATCAAATGATATATATCCATAAGATAATCCAATGGCAAATTTCTTAAACATCATTCAATGAAGTCTTTCCAAAAGATCATTCAGTGATATATTTCCTAAAGATCATTGAATAGCATATTACCTTTCGATTATTCGAAGATATAGTTCCTAAAAATCGTTCAATGATATATTTTAAAAACATCATTGAACCGAGCAGATGATCTAGAACAAAAATTCTCAACCTGGATTCAATAGAATCTCAGGGGTTCAGCTAGTCGAACCCCTGTGTTCGGCATGGCACAGTTTGTGCACTAATACAGTGTATATTTATATACTTGTGTGTTGAATTTGAAAGAAAAAACACTTAATTTTTCCAACGAAGAAGAGTTCTATGAATGCATATATGGAACTCGTGAGGTTCAGTACTTTCAATAAAGTCGAGCACCACTGGTTTAGAGGTTGAGATCTGGACAGTATGGAGACGATTCTTACGCTAGAAAGGGAGAACAAATAATTAAGCTAGTGCAGTTCTCAATCTTTCATCTTTCTATTTATTAATTCTTCAAAGTAGCGAGAATGTTTACGTTTATGCATAATTCACAAAAAAAGTAACTGCAAGATTGTGCATGTAAAATTTGTGTATAATAAGTAGACGAGCAGTTATGCGTAGGTAAATTCAAAAGCAATGCATGGCCACACAGGGTTGCATTTGTAAATTTATAAACAATAAATAGATACACAGGTGCGTGCATCGTCTAAAACACTTTTAGAAACGCTGCAACATCCTCTCTAATATTTAAGAATATAAACTTCCAAATTTATCGTATTTTGAATTAACACATCTATTAGAAAATAAAGCATAGAAAATAAAGCATTATGCACAGAATTTGGCTTTATTAGAAAATAAAGCAAAATTCTATAGACAATACTGCAACAGGGGGAACATTCTAGAGCTCAAAGTTAACTATTGCCATCACCACAAAATTCTATGGACAATATTGCACCGTCCCTGTGTAACATTGCAGCAGTCTAGAAAGGCAATACTAAGCACTGCAGACATAGCCAGTATTGGCCGCTGCAATCGTAATGACTCGTTGCGGTGACCGTGTAGGCCGGACTCCATAGGCCTACTCTCAATATACCAGGCCGGGCTCTGCAGGCTCAGGCTCAATAACGTCCACACTCGAAAACAAAACTTCTATAAAATATCCGAAATTTTCCTTCAAAGTAAAAAACACACCTGAGATGTTTTCCATCTAACATGATGTTGTGTTGAATGAATGTTGTGTTTTTCATTCAACTTAACCGTATGTTGAATTGATGTGTTTTTCATCCAACTTAAACTTATGTTGAATTAATGTTGTGTTTCTCATGCAATCTTATGTTGTGTTGAATTAATGTTGTGTTTCTCATGCAACCTAATGTTGTGTTGAATTAATGTTGTGTTTCTCAGGCATCCTAATGTTGTGTTGAATTAATGTTGTGTTTCTCATGCAACCTAATGTTGTGTTGAATTAATGTTGTGTTTCTCATGCAACCTAATGTTGTGTTGAATTAATGTTGTGTTTCTAAGGCATCCTAATGTAGTGTTGAATTAATGTTGTGTTTCTCATGCTACCTAATGTTGTGTTGAATTAATGTTGTGTTTCTCATGCAACCTAATGTTGTGTTGAATTAATGTTGTGTTTCTCATGCAACCTAATGTTGTGTTGAATTAATGTTGTGTTTCTAAGGCATCCTAATGTAGTGTTGAATTAATGTTGTGTTTCTCATGCAACCTAATGTTGTGTTGAATTAATGTTGTGTTTCTCATGCAACCTAATGTTGTGTTGAACTAATGTTGTGTTTCTCATGCTACCTAATGTTGTGTTGAATTAACGTTGTGTTTCTCATGCAACCTAATGTTGTGTTGCCTTAATGTTGTGTTTCTCATGCAACCTAATGTTGTGTTGAATTAATGTTGTGTTTCTCAGGCAACCTAATGTTGTGTTGAATTAACGTTGTTTGTCATGCAACCTAATGTTGTTTTGAATTAATGTTGTGTTTCTCAGGCAACCTAATGTTGTGTTGAATTAACGTTGTTTCTCATGCAACCTAATGTTGTGTTGAATTAACGTTGTTTCTCATGCAACCTAATGTTGTTTTGAATTAATGTTGTGTTTCTCAGGCAACCTAATGTTGTGTTGAATTAACGTTGTTTGTCATGCAACCTAATGTTGTTTTGAATTAACGTTGTGTTTCTCAGGCAACCTAATGTTGTTTTGAATTAATGTTGTGTTTCTCAGGCAACCTAATGTTGTTTTGAATTAACGTTGTGTTTCTCAGGCAACCTAATGTTGCGTTGAATTAACGTTGTTTCTCATGCAACCTAATGTTTTGAATTAATGCTGTGTTTTTCGTGCAACTAATTCGTATGTTGAATTAATCTTGTGTTTTTCACGCAACCAAATATTGTGTATTCCTTCCAACATAATATTGGGTTTTGCGCTAGCATAATGTTTCGTTGATGCTCGCTTGAGAGAACGCTGAAGATTGTCTTCGAATTTAGTTTAAAAGGGCTTAAGGTTTCAACTTTGATGAAGTTTGAAATTCTCCTAAAATTCTACTTAAGAGAAGCTCAAATAGTTTTGAAAATCAACTCAAGTGAAGCTTTCGATTATTTTGAACTTCAGCTTGACAAAACTTTAAATTCTCTTAAAATTTAATTTAATTTAAGACTGTTGAAATCCAATTCAGGTGGAGTATGAAGCAGCGCTTAAGTGCAAGTTGAGTGATGATAAAGTTGTAAGCTTCATCTAGCATGATGTATAGAATAACGTGATGGTTGGATGCCCCAGAAGTCGCTGAACTTGTTCGGGCCCACAGGTAGCTATACTCTAGTTTGACCATTGTACTAGACTTAAGAAACATTCTACCTCTGTATCACCTGTGGTAAATAAATTTTTTTCTTTAATTGTTTTAAGTTGTCATGAAGTTCATCTCGCATAAAGTTGTCGTAAACTTCATCTTGCATAAAGTTGTCGTAAACTTCATCTTGCATAAAGTTGTCGTAAACTTCATCTTGCATAAAGTTGTCGTAAACTTCATCTTGCATAAAGTTGTCGTAAAGTTCATCTTGCATAAAGTTGTCGTAAACTTCATCTTGCATAAAGTTGTCGTAAACTTCATCTTGCATAAAGTTGTCGTAAAGTTCATCTTGCATAAAGTTGTCGTAAACTTCATCTTGCATAAAGTTGTCGTAAACTTCATCTTGCATAAAGTTGTCGTAAAGTTCATCTTGCATAAAGTTATGAACTTCATCTTGCATAAAGTTATAAACTTCACCTTGCATAAAGTTATAAACTTCATCTTGCTTAAAGTTATAAACTTCACCTTGCATAAAGTTATAAACTTCACCTTGCATAAAGTCATAAACTTCACCTTGCATAAAGTTATAAACTTCATCTTGCATAAAGTTATAAACTTCATCTTGCATAAAGTTATAAACTTCATCTTGCATAAAGTTATAAACTTCATCTTGCATAAAGTTGTTGTAAACTTCATCTTGCATAAAGTTGTAAACTTCATCTTGCATAAAGTTATAAACTTCATCTTGCATAAAGTTGTTGTAAACTTCATCTTGCATAAAGTTGTAAACTTCATCTTGCATGAAGTTGTCGTAAACTTCATCTTGCATAAAATTGTAAACTTCATATTGCATAAAGTTATAAACTTCATCTTGCATAAAGTTATAAACTTCATCTTGCATAAAGTTATAAACTTCATCTTGCATAAAGTTGTTGTAAACTTCATCTTGCATAAAGTTATAAACTTCATCTTGCATAAAGTTATAAACTTCATCTTGCATAAAGTTGTTGTAAACTTCATCTTGCAAAAAGTTGTAAACTTCATCTTGCATAAAGTTATCAACTTTTACGGATGATGATGGACATTTGACGGATGATGATGATGGAAATTTCATGGATGTTGATGGACATTTGACGGATGATGATGGACATTTGAAGGATAATGATGGACATTTGACGGATGATGATGGACATTTGACGGATGATGAGGGACATTTGTCGGATGATGATGGACATTTGACGGATGATGATGGACATTTGACGGATGATGATGGACATTTGACGGATGATGGACATTTGACGGATGATGATGGACATTTGACGGATGATAATGGACATTTGCCGGATGATGATGGACATTTGACGGATGATGATGGACATTTGACGGATGATGATGGACATTTGACGGATGATGATGGACATTTGACGGATGATGATGGACGTTTGACGGATGATGATGGACGTTTGACGGATGATGATGGACGTTTGACGGATGATGATGGACATTTGACGGATGATGATGGACATTTGACGGATGATGATGGACATTTGACGGATGATGATGGACGTTTGACGGATGATGATGGACGTTTGACGGATGATGGACATTTGACGGATGATGATGGACATTTGACGGATGATGATGGACGTTTGACGGATGATGGACATTTGACGGATGATGATGGACATTTGACGGATGATGATGGACATTTGACGGATGATGATGGACGTTTGACGAATCCTAAATACTCGTAGAAAAAACATCCCGCAAGCAAACAATAAACTGACCTACAAAATATCAGTTAACTGAAGTTCAAAATTAGACTTGAAGCACTTAATGGAGATCATTTTCTGTCGTCTAAAGACTCCTATCGTGAATTCCATCCTGAATTCCATCCTGAATTCCATCCTGAATTCCATCCTGAATTCCATCCTGAATTCCATCCTGAATTCCATCCTGAATTCCATCCTGAATTCCATCCTGAATTCCATCCTGAATTCCATCCTGAATTCCATCCTGAATTCCATCCTGAATTCCATTCTGAATTTCATCCTGAATTTCATCCTGAATTACATCCTGAATTCCATCCTGAATTCCATCCTGAATTTCATCCTGAATTACATCCTGAATTAAATCCTGAATTACATCCTTAATTACATCCTGAATTTCATCCTGAATTTCATCCTGAATTACATCCTGAATTCCATCCTGAATTCCATCCCGAATTTCATCCTGAATTTCATCCTGAATTCCATCCTGAATTCCATCCTGAATTTCATCCTGAATTTCATCCTGAATTACATCCTGAATTTCATCCTGAATTCCATCCTGAATTCCATCCTGAATTCCATCCTGAATTCCATCCTGAATTCCATCCTGAATTCCATCCTGAATCCCATCCTGAATTCCATCCTGAATTCCATCCTGAATTCCATCCTGAATTACATCCTGAATTACATCCTGAATTACATCCTGAATTTCATTCTGAATTCCATCCTGAATTCCATCCTGAATTCCATCCTGAATTTCATCCTGAATTCCATCCTGAATTCCATCCTGAATTCCATCCTGAATTCCATCCTGAATTTCATCCTGAAAAACATCCTGAATTACATCCTGAATTCCATCCTGAATTCCATCCTGAATTCCATCCTGAATTCCATCCTGAATTCCATCCTGAATTACATCCTGAATTCCATCCTGAATTCCATCCTGAATTCCATCCTGAATTTCATCCTGAATTACATCCTGAATTAAATCCTGAATTACATCCTGAATTCAATCCTGAATTTCATCCTGAATTTCATCCTGAATTACATCCTGAATTCCATCCTGAATTCCATCCTGAATTCCATCCTGAATTCCATCCTGGATCCCATCCTGAATTCCATCCTGAAATCCATCCTGAATTACATCCTGAATTCCATCCTGAATTCCATTCTGAATTTCATCCTGAATTTCATCCTGAATTCCATCCTGAATTCCATCCTGAATTCCATCCTGAATTTCATCCTGAATTACATCCTGAAATAAATCCTGAATTACATCCTGAATTCAATCCTGAATTTCATCCTGAATTTCATCCTGAATTCCATCCTGAATTCCATCCTGAATTCCATCCTGAATTTCATCCTGAATTACATCCTGAATTACATCCTGAATTCCATCCTGAATTCCATCCTGAATTCCATCCTGAATTTCATCCTGAATTTCATCCTGAATTACATCCTGAATTCCATCCTGAATTCCATCCTGAATTCCATCCTGAATTCCATCCTGAATTCCATCCTGAATCCCATCCTGAATTCCATCCTGAATTCCATCCTGAATTACATCCTGAATTACATCCTGAATTCCATTCTGAATTCCATCCTGAATTCCATCCTGAATTTCATCCTGAATTCCATCCTGAATTCCATCCGGAATTCCATCCTGAATTTCATCCTGAATTACATCCTGAATTACATCCTGAATTCCATCCTGAATTCCATCCTGAATTCCATCCTGAATTCCATCCTGAATTCCATCCTGAATTACATCCTGAATTCCATCCTGAATTCCATCCTGAATTCCATCCTGAATTCCATCCTGAATTCCATCCTGAATTCCATCCTGAATTCCATCCTGAATTCCATTCTGAATTCCATTCTGAATTCCATCCTGAATTCCATCCTGAATTCCATCCTGAATTCCATCCTGAATTCCATCCTGAATTCCATCCAGAATTCCATCCTGAATTCCATCCTGAATTCCATCCTGAATTCCATCCTGAATTCCATCCTGAATTCCATCCTGAATTCCAACCTGAATTCCATCCTGAATTCCATCCTGAATTCCATCCTGAATTCCATCCTGAATTCCATCCTGAATTCCATCTTGAATTCCATCCTGAATTCCATCCTGAATTCCATCCTGAATTCCATCCAGAATTCCACCCTGAATTCCATCCTGAATTCCATCCTGAATTCCATCCAGAATTCCATCCTGAATTCCATTCTGAATTCAATCCTGAATTAAATCGTGGATTCTATCGTATAGCCGCTGCAGCTGTAGGTATAGTTGCTGCAGCTCTAGGTATAGCTGCTGCAGCTGTAGGTATAGCTGCTGCAGCTCTAGGTATAACTGCTACAGCTGTAGGTATAGCTGCTGCAGCTGTAGGTATAACTGCTACAGCTGTAGGTATAGCTGCTGCAGCTGTAGGTATAGCTACTGCAGCTGTAGGTACAGTCGCCGCAGCTGTAGGTATAGCTACTGCAGCTGTAGGTATAGCTGCTGCAGCTGTAGGTATAGCTGCTGCAGCTCTAGGTATAACTGCTACAGCTGTAGGTATAGCTGCTGCAGCTGTAGGTATAGCTACTGCAGCTGTAGGTACAGTTGCCGCAGCTGTAGGTACAGCTGCTGCAGCTATACCTACAGCTGCTGCAGCTGTAGGTATAGCTGCTGCAGCTGTAGGTATAACTGGTGCAGCTGTAGGTATAGCTGCTGCAGCTTTAGGTACAGCTGCTGCAGCTGGAACGCCGAATTTTCTGTGTTTCGGTGCTGCAATTTACCAGCTCATTGTTTAGAGCCTCCCTGGTGGTTATAATATAAAGGAATAGTCTCACAACATTGTCATTACACTGCAATATTCTGACACTACGTTTTCTATACGATCTATATCATTAACTATACATTAACAGCCCTATGAGTGTTGTTTTAATTGAAAAATAGTTTGCATATATCAGCCCTGCAAGCGCCATAATGCTGCATATATGTGCGTTATAATGCTATATATATGTGTGTGCCATAATGCTACATATGTGTGCGCCATAATGGTACATATATGTGCGCCATAATGCTACATATAGGTGTGCTTAATGCAACAAATCGTACGCCATAATGCTACATATATGTGCGGCAAAATGCTACATATATGTGAGCCATAGTGCAACATATCGTGCGCCATAATGCTACACATATGTGCGCCATAATGCTACATATATGTGCGCCATAATGCTACATATATGTGCCCCATAATGCTACATATATGTGCGCCATAATGCTACATATATGTGAGCCATAATGCTACATATATGTGCGCCATAATGCTACATATATGTGCGCCATAATGCTACATATATGTGCGCCATAATGCTACATATATGTGCGCCATAATGCTACATATATGTGCGCCATAATGCTACATATATGTGAGCCATAATGCTACATATATGTGCGCCATAATGCTACATATATGTGCGCCATAATGCTACATATATGTGCGCCATAATGCTACATATATGTGCGCCATAATGCTACATATATGTGCGCCATAATGCTACATATATGTGCCCCATAATGCTACATATATGTGCGCCATAATGCTACATATATGTGCGCCATAATGCTACATATATGTGAGCCATAATGCTACACATATGTGCGCCATAATGCTACATATATGTGCGCCATAATGCTACATATATGTGCCCCATAATGCTACATATATGTGCGCCATAATGCTACATATATGTACGCCATAATGCTACATATATGCGCCAAAATGCTACAAATATGTTCGCCAAAATGCTCCATTTATATGCGCCATAATGCTACATTTATGTGCGCCATAATGCTACATATATGTGCGCCATAATGCTACATATATTTGCGCCATAATGCTACATATATGTGCGCCATAATGCTACATATATGTGCGCCATAATGCTACATATATGTGTGCCATAATGCTACATATCGTGCACCATAATTCTACATATCGTGTGTCATAATGCTACATATGTGCGGCTATATTGCTGCTGAAGTAATTTTGCTTACGTGTAGCAAATACAGCAATATAGCGATATTGCTAGTATAATTGCAGCGGTATTACAAATTTGTTATATTGCTGCAGCCTGCAGTGTCTACAGCTGCATCAACTCACTCAATTAGCCAACTGCAATATACAGCTTACATAGAGCTGCTGCAACAGCTGCTTTATCACTTCATAACAGCTGCTATATCGCTAACAGCCGCAGCACACCATCCGTTAAACGAGAGCTGCCTCAAAACCTACAGCTGTAGCAATTACAGCTGCATGTTACGGCTGCTCCAGTTAGAGCTACATGTTATGGCTTCCCCATTTAGAGCTGCATATTATGGCTTCCCTATTTACAGCTGCATGTTGCGGCTGCCCAAGTTACAGCTGCATGTTACGGTTCCCCCAGTTACAGCTGCATGTTACGGTTCCCCCCGTTACAGCTGCATGTTACGGCTGCCCCATTTAGAGCTGCATATTATGGCTTCCCTATTTACAGCTGCATGTTGCGGCTGCCCAAGTTACAGCTGCATGTTACGTCTGCCCCAGTTACAGCTGCATATGACGGCTACCCCAGTTACAGCTGCATGTTACGGCTGCCCCAGTTACAGATGCACGTTACGGCTGCCCCAGTTACAGCTGTATATGACGGCTACCCCAGTTACAGCTGCATGTTACGGCTCCCCCAGTTACAGCTGCATGTTACGGCTGCACCTGCCACCAGCTCCGAGTAAGGTATTATTCTGCCAGTTTACTTGCGAGTTTTACAAAGTTTTCAGCCGTTCAACTCTTTTCAACCACTCCAGGACCTCATTCAAATCGCTCAACAACCTCTCAACCCCTCGACAACCACTCAACCACTCCACAACCACTCAATCCCTCATACCACTTTCATCAACCCACTCATACTGCCCAGTCATTTATACCGCTTGCCAATCATAGCCCCAACACCATTCAACCATTCATACCACTCATCCCACTCATGCCACTCGTACTACTCATCGCACTCATACCACTCATACTACTCATCCCACTCATACCACTCATCCCACTCATGCCACTCATACTACTCATCGCACTCATACCACTCATACTACTCATCCCACTCATACCACTCATCCCACTCATACCACTCATCCCACTCATACCACTCATCCCACTCATACCACTCATACTACTCATGTAACTCGTACTACTCATTTTACTCATCCCACTCGTTCCACTCATACCACTCATACTTCTAATCACACTCACCTGACTCTTAACACTCTTATCATTCGAGCCATTCACACCATCATGACTGCTACACCACTCATTCACTCACACCAGTTAACCATTCACACCACTCTCACCCCGCACACCACACACACCACACACACCACACACACCACACACACCACACACACCACTCACAGAACTCACACCACACACACCACACACACCACACACACCGCACACACCACTCACACCACACACACCACAAACACCACACACACCACACATACCACACACACCACACATACCACACACACCACACACACCACACACACCACACACACCACACACACCACACACACCACACACACCACACACACCATACACACCACACACACCACACACACCACTCACACCACACACACCACTCACACCACACACACCATACACACCACTCACACCACACACACCACACACACCACACACACCACGTACACCACACACACCATACACACCACACATACCACACACACCACTCACACCACATACACCACTCACACCACACACACCACACACACCACACACACCACACACACCACACACACCACACACACCACACACACCACACACACCACACACACCACACACACCACACACACCACTCACACCACTCACACCACTCACACCACACACACCACACACACCACACACACCACACACACCACACACACCACACACACCACACACACCACACACACCACACACACCACACACACCACACACACCACACACACCACACACACCACACACACCACACACACCACACACACCACACACACCACACATACCACACACACCACGTACCCCACACACACCACACACCACACACACCACACACACCACACACACCACACGCACCACACACACCACACACACCACTCACACCACACACACCACACACACCACACACACCACACACACCACACACACCACACACACCACACACACCACACACACCACACACACCACACATACCACACACACCACGTACACCACACACACCACACACCACACACACCACACACACCACACACACCACACACACCACACACACCACACACACCACACACACCACACACACCACACACACCACGCACACCACACACACCACACACACCACACACACCACACACACCACACACACCACACACACCACACACACCACACACACCACACACACCACACACACCACTCACACCACTCACACCATACACACCACACACACCACACATACCACACACACCACACACACCACACACACCACACACACCACACACACCACGTACACCACACACACCACACACACCACACACACCACACACACCACACACACCACACACACCACACACACCACACACACCACACACACCACACACACCACGCACACCACACACACCACACACACCACACACACCACACACACCACACACACCACACACACCACACACACCACACACACCACACACACCACACACACCACACACACCACTCACACCACTCACACCATACACACCACACACACCACACATACCACACACACCACACACACCACACACACCACACACACCACACACACCACACACACCACGTACACCACACACACCACACACACCACACACACCACACACACCACACACACCACACACACCACACACACCACACACACCACTCACACCACACACACCACACACACCACACACACCACACACACCACACACACCACACACACCACACACACCACACACACCACACACACCACACACACCACACATACCACACACACCACGTACACCACACACACCACACACACCACACACACCACACACACCACACACACCACACACACCACACACACCACACACACCACACACACCACACACACCACGCACACCACACACACCACACACACCACACACACCACACACACCACACACACCACACACACCACACACACCACACACACCACACACACCACACACACCACACACACCACACACACCACTCACACCACTCATCCCTTTCGAGACACGTACTTTGCGGGCCGCTCCCTCAAATGATCGCCATATTGATGATGTTAGTCACCATAATGATGGTAGTCACCATAATGATGGTGTTAATCACCATAATGATGGTAGTCACCATAATGATGGTAGTCACCATAATGATGGTAGTCACCATAATGATGGTAGTCACCATAATGATGGTAGTCACCATAATGATGGTAGTCACCATAATGATGGTAGTCACCATAATGATGGTAGTCGCCATAATGATAGTAGTCACCATAATGATGATGTTGAACACGATAAAGCAAGTCAATCAGCAAGCCCACAAGCGAAGTAAGGAGCACAAACAAACACGCCAGTTACTTGCATTTACCTCACAGAGGGAGCCACGTTTCCCGACAGCATTATTTCGATGCAGACAAATTCAGCGAGCGAACTTTCTGTTCCATTCCAATAACGAAAAGATTTTCTCAAACGAACTCTCTTCGCCAAGCCATTCTTTGCAGCGTATTTACAGCTGCTGAACTTTAGCAGCTGTTTCCCGACGTAATTTAAGCTGCAGTTAATTACTCCGAGCCGGTGGGCAACTGTTGGTTCAGCTGGAGCCGAAACATCTGCTGCAGAACAGCTGTCACATCTGCTGCAGAACAGCTGTCACATCTGCTGCAGAATATTCGCACTTAAAAACTCTACATTAGAAACATCTGCTTCAGAACATCTGCACAAAGATACCCAGCAGAAAAAAACATCTGCAATAGCTGCAAGACAGAAACTACAACAGCTGCAGCACAATAGTTGCAGCAGCTTCAATACAACAGCTGCAGCACAACAGCTGCAGCACAACAGCTGCAACACAACAGCTGCAGCAGCTGCAACACAACAGCTGCAGCACAACAGCTGTAGCAGCTGCAACACAACAGCTGCAACACAACAGCTGCAGACGCTACACCGACAGGTACAAGCAGCGAACAAGGCAGGAGCTCAAATCGACTGGCTGCCGAAATTCCTTTGGTCTTTGGGAATTCTGCCTAAGTCTGCTGAAGTGATGCTGAAGTTCAGCCTAGGCCTGCTGAAGTGATGCTGAAGTTGTGCCTAGGCCTGCTGAAGTGATGCTGAAGTTCAGCCTAGGCCTGCTGAAGTGATGCTGAAGTTCAGCCTAGGCCTGCTGAAGTGATGCTGAAGTTGTGCCTAGGCCTGCTGTAGTGATGCTGAAGTTCAGCCTAGGCCTGCTGAAGTGATGCTGAAGTTGTGCCTAGGCCTTCTGAAGTGATGCTGAAGTTCAGCCTAGGCCTGCTGAAGTGATGCTGAAGTTCAGCCTAGGCCTGCTGAAGTGATGCTGAAGTTGTGCCTAGGCCTGCTTAAGTGATGCTGAAGTTCAGCCTAGGCCTGCTGAAGTGATGCTGAAGTTGTGCCTAGGCCTGCTGAAGTGATGCTGAAGTTCAGCCTAGGCCTGCTGAAGTGATGCTGAAGTTCAGCCTAGGCCTGCTGAAGTGATGCTGAAGTTCAGCCTAGGCCTGCTGAAGTGATGCTGAAGTTCAGCCTAGGCCTGCTGAAGTGATGTTGAAGTTCAGCCTAGGCCTGCTGAAGTGATGCTGAAGTTCAGCCTAGGCCTGCTGAAGTGATGCTGAAGTTCAGCCTAGGCCTGCTGAAGTGATGCTGAAGTTCAGCCTAGGCCTAATAAACTCACACTAAAACTGAGGGTAGGTCTACAGAACTAAAGCGGAAATTCAGTTTTTTTCAGCAATTAGTCGTAAAATTTTCATTCACTTGCGTGAGCAGAACTTGAATCTACGGTAAACTTCATCACGACCCGCAAGCGTTTTTGTGAAGTTCGGAAAAAGCAGTGAAGCAATGCCAGGATGGCCGCAGGCAGTGAAGCAATGCCAGGATGGCCGCAGGCAGTGAAGCAATGCCAGGATGGCCGCAGGCAGTGAAGCAATGCCAGGATGGCCGCAGGCAGTGAAGCAATGCCAGGATAGCCGCAGGCAGTGAAGCAATGCCAGGATAGCCGCAGGCAGTGAAGCATTGCCAGGATAGCCGCAGGCAGTGAAGCATTGCCAGGATAGCCGCAGGCAGTGAAGCATTGCCAGGATAGCCGCAGGCAGTGAAGCATTGCCAGGATAGCCGCAGGCAGTGAAGCATTGCCAGGATAGCCGCAGGCAGTGAAGCATTGCCAGGATAGCCGCAGGCAGTGAAGCATTGCCAGGATAGCCGCAGGCAGTGAAGCAATGCCAGGATAGCCGCAGGCAGTGAAGCATTGCCAGGATAGCCGCAGGCAGTGAAGCATTGCCAGGATAGCCGCAGGCAGTGAAGCATTGCCAGGATAGCCGCAGGCAGTGAAGCAATGCCAGGATAGCCGCAGGCAGTGAAGCAATGCCAGGATAGCCGCAGGCAGTGAAGCAATGCCAGATAGCCGCAGGCAGTGAAGCATTGCCAGGATAGCCGCAGGCAGTGAAGCATTGCCAGGATAGCCGCAGGCAGTGAAGCAATGCCAGGATAGCCGCAGGCAGTGAAGCAATGCCAGATAGCCGCAGGCAGTGAAGCATTGCCAGGATAGCCGCAGGCAGTGAAGCATTGCCAGGATAGCCGCAGGCAGTGAATCATTGCCAGGATAGCCGCAGGCAGTGAAGCAATGCCAGGATAGCGGCAGGCAGTGAAGCATTGCCAGGATAGCCGCAGGCAGTGAAGCATTGCCAGGATAGCCGCAGGCAGTGAAGCATTGCCAGGATAGCCGCAGGCAGTGAAGCATTGCCAGGATAGCCGCAGGCAGTGAAGCATTGCCAGGATAGCCGCAGGCAGTGAAGCATTGCCAGGATAGCCGCAGGCAGTGAAGCATTGCCAGGATAGCCGCAGGCAGTGAATCATTGCCAGGATAGCCGCAGGCAGTGAAGCAATGCCAGGATAGCGGCAGGCAGTGAAGCATTGCCAGGATAGCCGCAGGCAGTGAAGCATTGCCAGGATAGCCGCAGGCAGTGAAGCATTGCCAGGATAGCCGCAGGCAGTGAAGCATTGCCAGGATAGCCGCAGGCAGTGAAGCATTGCCAGGATAGCCGCAGGCAGTGAAGCATTGCCAGGATAGCCGCAGGCAGTGAAGCATTGCCAGGATAGCCGCAGGCAGTGAAGCATTGCCAGGATAGCCACAGGCAGTGAAGCATTGCCAGGATAGCGGCAGGCAGTGAAGCATTGCCAGGATAGCCACAGGCAGTGAAGCATTGCCAGGATAGCCGCAGGCAGTGAAGCATTGCCAGGATAGCCGCAGGCAGTGAAGCATTGCCAGGATAGCCGCAGGCAGTGAAGCAATGCCAGGATAGCCGCAGGCAGTGAAGCAATGCCAGGATAGCCGCAGGCAGTGAAGCAATGCCAGGATAGCCGCAGGCAGTGAAGCAATGCCAGGATAGCCGCAGGCAGTGAAGCATTGCCAGGATAGCCGCAGGCAGTGAAGCATTGCCAGGATAGCCGCAGGCAGTGAAGCATTGCCAGGATAGCGGCAGGCAGTGCAGCATTGCCAGGATAGCCGCAGGCAGTGAAGCATTGCCAGGATAGCCGCAGGCAGTGAAGCATTGCCAGATAGCCGCAGGCAGTGAAGCATTGTCAGGATAGCCGCAGGCAGTGAAGCAATGCCAGGATAGCCGCAGGCAGTGAAGCATTGCCAGGATAGCCGCAGGCAGTGAAGCATTGCCAGGATAGCCGCAGGCAGTGAAGCAATGCCAGGATAGCCGCAGGCAGTGAAGCATTGCCAGGATAGCCGCAGGCAGTGAAGCATTGCCAGGATAGCCGCAGGCAGTGCAGCATTGCCAGGATAGCCGCAGGCAGTGAAGCATTGCCAGGATAGCCGCAGGCAGTGAAGCATTGCCAGGATAGCCGTAGGCAGTGAAGCATTGCCAGGATAGCCGCAGGCAGTGAAGCATTGCCAGGATAGCGGCAGGCAGTGAAGCATTGCCAGGATGGCCGCAGGCAGTGAAGCATTGCCAGGATAGCGGCAGGCAGTGCAGCATTGCCAGGATAGCCGCAGGCAGTGAAGCATTGCCAGGATAGCCGCAGGCAGTGAAGCATTGCCAGGATAGCGGCAGGCAGTGAAGCATTGCCAGGATAGCCGCAGGCAGTGAAGCATTGCCAGGATAGCCGCAGGCAGTGAAGCATTGCCAGGATAGCGGCAGGCAGTGAAGCATTGCCAGGATGGCCGCAGGCAGTGAAGCATTGCCAGGATAGCGGCAGGCAGTGCAGCATTGCCAGGATAGCCGCAGGCAGTGAAGCATTGCCAGGATAGCCGCAGGCAGTGAAGCATTGCCAGGATAGCCGCAGGCAGTGAAGCATTGCCAGGATAGCCGCAGGCAGTGAAGCATTGCCAGGATAGCGGCAGGCAGTGAAGCATTGCCAGGATAGCCGCAGGCAGTGAAGCATTGCCAGGATAGCCGCAGGCAGTGAAGCATTGCCAGGATAGCCGCAGGCAGTGAAGCATTGCCAGGATAGCCGCAGGCAGTGAAGCATTGCCAGGATAGCCGCAGGCAGTGAAGCATTGCCAGGATAGCCGCAGGCAGTGAAGCATTGCCAGGATAGCCGCAGGCAGTGAAGCATTGCCAGGATAGCCGCAGGCAGTGAAGCAATGCCAGGATAGCCGCAGACAGTGAAGCATTGCCAGGATAGCCACAGGCAGTGAATCATTGCCAGGATAGCCGCAGGCAGTGAAGCATTGCCAGGATAGCCGCAGACAGTGAAGCATTGCCAGGATAGCCGCAGGCAGTGAAGCATTGCCAGGATAGCCGCAGGCAGTGAAGCATTGCCAGGATAGCCGCAGGCAGTGAAGCATTGCCAGATAGCCGCAGGCAGTGAAGCATTGCCAGATAGCCGCAGGCAGTGAAGCATTGCCAGGATAGCCGCAGGCAGTGAATCATTGCCAGGATAGCCGCAGGCAGTGAAGCATTGCCAGGATAGCCGCAGGCAGTGAAGCATTGCCAGATAGCCGCAGGCAGTGAATCATTGCCAGGAAAGCCGCAGGCAGTGAAGCATTGCCAGGATAGCGGCAGGCAGTGAAGCATTGCCAGGATAGCCGCAGGCAGTGAAGCATTGCCAGATAGCCGCAGGCAGTGAAGCATTGCCAGGATGGCCGCAGGCAGTGAAGCATTGCCAGGATAGCGGCAGGCAGTGCAGCATTGCCAGGATAGCCGCAGGCAGTGAAGCATTGCCAGGATAGCCGCAGGCAGTGAAGCATTGCCAGGATAGCCGCAGGCAGTGAAGCATTGCCAGGATAGCCGCAGGCAGTGAAGCATTGCCAGGATAGCGGCAGGCAGTGAAGCATTGCCAGGATAGCCGCAGGCAGTGAAGCATTGCCAGGATAGCCGCAGGCAGTGAAGCATTGCCAGGATAGCCGCAGGCAGTGAAGCATTGCCAGGATAGCCGCAGGCAGTGAAGCATTGCCAGGATAGCCGCAGGCAGTGAAGCATTGCCAGGATAGCCGCAGGCAGTGAAGCATTGCCAGGATAGCCGCAGGCAGTGAAGCATTGCCAGGATAGCCGCAGGCAGTGAAGCAATGCCAGGATAGCCGCAGACAGTGAAGCATTGCCAGGATAGCCACAGGCAGTGAATCATTGCCAGGATAGCCGCAGGCAGTGAAGCATTGCCAGGATAGCCGCAGACAGTGAAGCATTGCCAGGATAGCCGCAGGCAGTGAAGCATTGCCAGGATAGCCGCAGGCAGTGAAGCATTGCCAGGATAGCCGCAGGCAGTGAAGCATTGCCAGATAGCCGCAGGCAGTGAAGCATTGCCAGATAGCCGCAGGCAGTGAAGCATTGCCAGGATAGCCGCAGGCAGTGAATCATTGCCAGGATAGCCGCAGGCAGTGAAGCATTGCCAGGATAGCCGCAGGCAGTGAAGCATTGCCAGATAGCCGCAGGCAGTGAATCATTGCCAGGATAGCCGCAGGCAGTGAAGCATTGCCAGGATAGCGGCAGGCAGTGAAGCATTGCCAGGATAGCCGCAGGCAGTGAAGCATTGCCAGATAGCCGCAGGCAGTGAATCATTGCCAGGATAGCCGCAGGCAGTGAAGCATTGCCAGGATAGCCGCAGGCAGTGAAGCATTGCCAGGATAGCCGCAGGCAGTGAAGCATTGCCAGAAACAGTTACAAGAAGTGAAATACTACAAAAAAAAAGACCTGCAGGCAATGAAGTATTACGAAAAAGAGCTACAAAAGGAAAAGAAAATCACCGATGTGAACCAACTCAAGTTGCAGCAGTTGCAAAATTAAAGAAGAAAATACACGGAGAGTCCAGATGGAGTCCAGACAGGATCCAAATAGAGTTCAAATGGAGTCCATATAGAGTCAAAAAAAAGTCCAAATAGAGTCCAAATAGAGAACAAATAGAGTACAAATAGAGCCCCAATAAAGTTCAAAAAGACTCCAAATAGAGCCCAAATAGAGGACAAATAGAGGCCAAATGCAGTCCAAAAAGACTCCAAATAGAATCCAAATAGAGTCCAAATAGAGTACAAATAGAGTCCAATTATTGAACTAATAGAGTACAAATAGTTTTTTAAAAGTTGTAGAGAGTCCAAATAGATCAGCAAAGTCTAGTGCCTCAAAATTCTACAGTCATATCAGATGGCTGGGATATGCTAGTTAATAACGAACATTCATAATCAATTACTTTCAATACAAATCGTCTGCATTGCTTGGAAAATAACAATTAATCACAGGGTAATCACGACACAATAACAGTTCATCTCGCATGAAAAATGACAATTAATCACAGTGTAATAACATCATAATTACAGTTCACCCCACATGAAAAATAACAATTAATTCCAGTGGAATAACATCACACTAAGACACCACAATAATGATCCATCACAGAATCACAAAATAACGACTAATAACCGGAACGACTTCACTCGCATAATTCTGAGTTTTTTCAATAACAGGCTGTGATCATGCATCGGTCATATTGCCACACGACTCACGTAACTGTTGTTGAAATGAATAAAAAAATTATATTTCCAACAACTGACGAATAGTTGATGCATAATCAAAGTGTGGATTATTTTCTTCAATTATGATTTCAAGTTCCTTACGTGAGGTCCTATCGCAATGACATCCACGCAGGTAAATCAAGAGACAGACGCCAGTTCATTTATTAATTCTTGAAAGAATAGAAGTTCCTTTAACACATTCATTGCGGTATGACCCACCGGTGGGTCGTAGTTAGGTTTTTCCTGCTGCGAAACGACCCATCGATGGGTCGTTTTGAAGAATTCTAACAACCTTTCTAAATTAATGGTATTTAACAGGCTCAGTTGATGTTTGATACTTACAAATTTGCTTATCACTTTTGACTTAAAGTTTAAGTTGAATATTGAACTTCAGTTTAACCCATCGCAACTAACGTGTTAAGGCACCCTGCAACAACGCTCATAGCAATACTGAATACGCAACGCTTCAGGCGAAACATCTGCAGGGCGGTAATTCTTAAACTACAGTAGCTACAATCCAACGGTCAGACGCAGCGAACACAGTCTTGACTTTCGGGAACAACACACGGCTTCTCAATAAGCTGGACACGATCATTAAGGTTCAGCAAAAACTTCAGCAGAACTGCAGCGTACAGTGTAGATTTTGATTTTCTATGGTAAAAATTGTTCATTGGACCTTTATTAATTATTTCTCAATTGAACGTACTGTGCCCAGCGAACGAAATGCCCGCGCAGATCGTTAAAAGTTACATTCAATTTTGCATGCTCTAGCAGCAGCAATCTGGCACGGAAAGCAGCGTGCGAGGTAATTCCTAACTTTAACTTCCCGTTGACGAAAGTAGCGATGTTTAAGCATTAATTAAACAAAAGAAAACGAGCTGGGCACCAAGAGTCATTAGCAGCTCCCAGGAAGCGCGGCGGGCCACAGTGAGGTCTCAACTCCTATTGAAAGATAGAAGCCGTGATGAGAATGACCAAAAGGATAACGAGCAAAATCAGTTTGTAACAGTCAACACTAGGCACTTATAGTTACGAAGGCGTAGTAGCGAAACACTAAGGAATTGTAAGTATCTAAATAACTATCGAAAAAGTCGGTATAACCAAATATGTCCACCTCAAGCACACAACCCTCACACACACACCACGCCGTCGGAAGGATGGCCCACAGAAGGCAGGGCTCTGGACGGACTACGGGTGAGGTCGCGGCGGTAAAAGAATAACTAGGCAGCGCCGGTGGCTCGAGGTTTACTGCACGCAGAACAGATGAGGATTGTAACATTCACCAATGAAATTAAGGCAAGACGATGTGAACTATCATTAATTCAAACAAGGTCAAATTACATTATTTCTGAACTTAACACTGGAACACTAGACCTCGGAGTCTCACCCAAAACAATTGGTGCTGGGAGTAGCGCATGTTTCAATGCTCAAAAAGAGATTTTAGACAAGATAGATTGAGATTGGTCGACAAGAGTAATAGTTCAAGGGTAGATAATTCAAGAGTCTCCGAAGTAGCATGGTTTTCACCACCGCAAGTTTAAGAATCGTCGACTCCGGTCCAAGCAATTTTAAGAATTTCAGTTGCCTAACATTCAATGACGAATTTCGTTCAACTTCAAGGTGAGAAAAAAGCAAGTTTAAATGGAGTAATAAGATGAAGGATTATGGAGTAATATGATGGATGATGGAGTAATAAGGTGAAGGAGATCAATTAAAAAAGGTGGAGAAGGCGACAAAGAAGTCAACAAAAAGCAATTGTAACATTAACAAGAACTAGTACTGCGGTCAATGATGAGAAAAAGGAAGTTTGAGCACCCCGGCCTGCCAGCTGCGCAGACCGCCACCGTCCCACACGGAGAGTCGACAACGACCTGCGGGACTGGGCGTCCCTGAGCGAGTCGGGCAACCCACCACGACCGAGAGCGTCATGGCCGAGAGCGTCTGGAGACTGGTTAGGAAACTGCGCAATGACGCGAAGTAATGTGGACTAACTCAGACAAAAGTCGACCTGACCTGTCAACGCGGGGAAATTTCCACATTGGTCTTTTGTTGAAAATAATTAAAGAACTTTAATTTTCATCGACAAGCTGTGATCGTATGTCAATTTTAGTTGATCACACTTCATGTATAATTGATGTAAACTTTTCGATCTTACGTCAGTTGTAACTGACGTGCAATTATTTGACTTAAAATTGACGTATAATAGACGTAAGTTCAAAAGCTGTTGTTGAAAATAATAGGAATGTTCGGTGCCATTAGGACGTCCTTCAAGCAAAGAGCTTCGTTAGAGCTCGTCTCATGTGCTCTGCTACCACAGAAAATCTACGGCAAAAGCACGCCAGTTTCCAGAAAGTCAATATGAAAATCATACTGGTTTCACGTTAACTTTAAAAGTACCGGTGTCAGGTGTGTGCGGCTCCTTTGATGCTGCTCGAGTGGAGCTCAATTTGTCCGTATTCACAACCGCGTCAACTTAGGAGCACACGAAAGTGTGTCTATATCCACAACCGCGTCAATGCTTTAATTATAGTTTATAAACAAATGACCACAAAAACACAAGGGAAATGAGCTCGTATAATTTTATTCTAGTTTTTTCTGCTCTTATTTTTTACCTAATTTTAATTATTAAAGTTTTTATTGTACCAAAATATTTTATTTATTCAAAAGCATAAATCAATGTTTCAATCCATCAGTAATGCAACTTTTAATTTCATAAACTCACATCAAATATACTTAATTAGAAACTGACCATAAGTCAAACCATGACCTTACCATAAAATGCTCTACCATAATCTTGCACTGATATTAACTTACATCATCATTACTTACACAGCCATAAGTTCACACAATAGTAAACCTACATCTCCATTAACTTACACACACAAAAATCTATTATTAACGCTCATTCCCATAAATTTATTTAAACTTATACTACCTCAAATTTGACACAAACTTTTATACTGTCATGAAGTTACCATAACTTATCTTGAACTTACATTATCGTGAACATCACATACATTTTTCATATGCATACACTGCCATAAACTTGACCTAAGCTTGGTGCGAACTCATACTGCCATAAACATGACATAAGCTTAGCATAAACTCATACTACCATAAACTCGACACAAACTCACACTACCATAAACTCGACACAAACTCACACTACCATAAACTCGACACAAACTCACACTACCATAAACTCGACACAAACTCACACTACCATAAACTCGACACAAACTCACACTACCATAAACTCGACACAAACTCACACTACCATAAACTCGACACAAACTCACACTACCATAAACTCGACACAAACTCACACTACCATAAACTCGACACAAACTCACACTACCATAAACTCGACACAAACTCACACTACCATAAACTCGACACAAACTCACACTACCATAAACTCGACACAAACTCACACTACCATAAACTCGACACAAACTCACACTACCATAAACTCGACACAAACTCACACTACCATAAACTCGACACAAACTCACACTACCATAAACTCGACACAAACTCACACTACCATAAACTCGACACAAACTCACACTACCATAAACTCGACACAAACTCACACTACCATAAACTCGACACAAACTCACACTACCATAAACTCGACACAAACTCACACTACCATAAACGCATATGCGTTTGCTAAACACTCCTCACAGCACAAACTGGGCCCCTAAATTTCTGTTCCAAAATTCGCACGAATATCTTTCTAAAAACTCTTCCTTTTCTTACACCATTATCAGCTATTAAAACTTCAACACGATTTTATATTTAATACATTTCTTAGAACAAGATAAAGTATTACTGACGACGCTTCCTATCTCACCCCATTATCAGCTATTAAAACTTCAACGATATTTTATATCTAATACATGTTTTGGAACCAAATAAAGTCGTTCAATAGACGCGCAGGTAATCGTGTAAGTGGCCTACGAAAAATTCATAAGGGATCCAACCCCCTAAGGCCGCATCCATCACCCGATGTGCGATCGGATCGTCTGCTCTAGCATCAAGTTTTAATATTTTATTGGCATTTTTAAAATACGCTTCAGGGTGGAATTGCAGCCCACAGGCACACAAGCTTTCGAAATTTTATTCAACCTAGTATGAGCAATGTGCTTCGTACGTGAACGTGTTTATTATGGGAATGTGGAACATATTTTAAATGTAAACATAAAACATTCAGTAAACAAGGGAAAATCGTGCACCAAATGAGGGAAAATCATGCAGTGAATGAGTGAAAATAGTGCAGTAAATGAGGGAGAATTGTGCAGTAAATGAGGGAGAATCGTGCAGTAAATGAGGGAGAATCGTGCAGTAAATGAGGGAGAATCGTGCAGTAAATGAGGGAGAATCGTGCAGTAAATGAGGGAGAATCGTGCAGTAAATGAGGGAGAATCGTGCAGTAAATGAGGGAGAATCGTGCAGTAAATGAAGGAGAATCGTGCAGTCAATGAGGGAAAATCGTGCAGTAAATGAGGGAGAATCGTGCAGTAAATGAGGGAGAATCATACAGTAAATGAAGGAGAATCGTGCAGTCAATGAGGGAAAATCGTGCAGTAAATGAGGGAGAATCGTGCAGTAAATGAAGGAGAATCGTGCAGTCAATGAGGGAAAATCGTGCAGTAAATGGGGAAGAACCTTGCAGTAAATGAGTGAGAATCATACAGTAAATGAGGGCGAATCATACAGTAAATGAGGGAGAATCGTGCAGTAAATGAGGGAGAATCTTGCAGTAAATGAGACAGAATCTTGCAGCAAATGAGGGAGAATCTTGCAGTAAATGAGGGAGAATCTTGCAGTGAATGAGACAGAATCTTGCAGTAAATGAGGGAGAATCTTGCAGTAAATGAAACAGAATCTTGCAGTAAATGAGGTAGATTCTTGCAGTAAATGAGACAGAATCTTGCAGTAAATGAGGGAGAATCATACAGCAAATGAAGGAGAATCGTGCAGTAAATGAGGGAGAATCTTGCAGAAAATGAGACAGAATCTTGCAGTAAATGAGGGAGAATCTTGCAGTAAATGAAGGAGAATCGTGCAGTAAATGAGGGGGACTTGTGCAGTAAATGAAGGAGAATCGTGCAGTATATGAGGGAGAATCAAGCAGTAAATAAGGGAGAATCTTGCAGTAAATGAGAGACAATCATGCAGCAAATAAGGGAGAATCTTGCAGTAAATGAGGGAGAATCGTACAATAAATGAGGGAGAATCGTGCAGTAAATAAGGGAGAATTGTGCAGTAAATGAGGGAGAACCTTGCTGTAAAAAGGGAGAATCTTGCAGTAAATGAGGGCGAATCATACAGTCAGTGAGGGAGAATCTTGCAGAAATGAGGGAGAAGCGTGCAGTAAATGAGGGAGAATCGCGCGGTAAGCGACGGCTGGTGTATATAATTTCCTAATTAATGATTTTGAATTAACATAAGTTGGTTCCGCGAGCTAATTGAATATAAAAGACGTGCTGAATATCTCAGCCGCCGCTAATGAATGAATAAAGATTTTGTGCCGCGGCGCATTTTGGCACGCGTGGGCAAAGGCGTGGTGCAAAGACGCGGTCTTTATATTTGTGTGCAAAGATTTGATGGAAAGACACTGTCTGTAAATGTGTGGGTTAAGGCCTGGTACAAAGACACGGTCTTTATATGCGTGGGTAAATATCAGAGGGAAAGACATTTTGTATATGTATGGGTAAAGACCTGGTGCAAAGACACGGTCTTTATATGCGTGGGTAAATTATCAGATGGAAAGACATTTTGTACATGTATGGGTAAAGACCTGGTGCAAAGACACGGTCTTTATATGCGTGGGTAAATATCAGATGGAAAGACATTTTGTATATGTATGGGTAAAGACCTGGTGCAAAGACACGGTCTTTATATGCGTGAGTAAATATCAGATGGAAAGACATTTTGTACATGTATGGGTAAAGACCTGGTGCAAAGACACGGTCTTTATATGCGTGGGTAAATATCAGATGGAAAGACATTTTGTACATGTATGGGTAAAGACCTGGTGCAAAGACACGGTCTTTATATGCGTGGGTAAATATCAGATGGAAAGACATTTTGTACATGTATGGGTAAAGACCTGGTGCAAAGACACGGTCTTTATATGCGTGGGTAAATATCAGATGGAAAGACATTTTGTATATGTATGGGTAAAGACCTGGATCAAAGACACGGTCTTTATATGCGTGGGTGAAAACCTGGCACAAAGACCCATTCAGGGATGACTGGCTAAAGATCTGATGCAAAGTCCGATCTGTCAATGAGTGGGCAAAGACCTTACGCGAAGGCACAGTCTGTCAATGTATGTTTTGAAGCCTCAAAAATTTCACACAAAGATACAGTTCTGAAGAATAAGGTAAAGGCAGGTAGGCCTTAAATCAAAACTTTTGCTATGTATTCTAATGACATATCAAATTCTACTTCATTGGATCACATTCTTCGTGTTGGAAAATAAACGCCATCCTGTGGAACTCAAGTTCAAAGACCAGAAGCTGCAACTTGACCCCAACGTAAGCCAAAGACTCCTGTGGAACTCAAGTTCAAAGACCAGAAGCTACAACTTGACCGCAACTTAAGCCAAAGACACCCGTGGAACTTGAGTTCAAAGACCAGAAGCTACAACGTGACCTCAACTTAAGCCAAAGACACCCGTGGAACTTGAGTTCAAAGACCAGAAGCTACAACGTGACCTCAACTTAAGCCAAAGACAGCGTAGTAGTGTTCATAGCTTATGTCGATCTCAATCCGCTCCAGTACGTTGCTCAAAACTTCGTGTGGGTCAAAAATACATTTTTTTAAGGTAGGCCTATAAATAAATATTTTTACTTGGGTCTTATCAGGGCCTCATTACGCTGAAACGAGCCTCCTTTGATCGCGACGCCGTGTTTGCTACAAAGACACATCAATTTCTGGTTAGAGACGACAGCCAAAGGCAACACAGAGGTCAAAGACAAAATGTTTTTTTGGCAAAATGCACCCCTATTGGTAAAAATTTTAGCTTCTGCGAGACAAAGACAGATGCCAGCCGTCAGATTCTAAGAACACAGCTTGAAAAGAAATAAGTACCAGTGCTCATTAGGAAAGAAACTGGTTTTAGAGAATATGCACTAGTTGCCAAAGTCATTAATGCCGAAAGGTAGAAACACCATACCTGAATTAACATTCTGGAGTAACGAAAATATCAGCCAAAGAAAACAAAGACACTCGTCTTGGAGAATAAAGGAAAAGTGTATAAAGAATAACATCAGCTCAGCAAGACAAAGATACAGCAGAGCACGACAAAGACGACACCCTTGTAAGACAAAGACACCGGAACGCTTACAAGGTCTCCAGCCCTGCAAGACAAAGACATCAGACCTAAAAGACAAGGACACTAGTCTTGCAAAACATAGACACCAGCCTTGCGCAATAAAGACACCACAACGCTTACAAAGTCCCCAGCCCTGCAGAATAAAGACACCAGCCCTGCAGAACAAAGACATCAGCCTTGCGCAATAAAGACACCATAACGCTTACAAAGTCCCCAGCCCTGCAGAACAAAGAAACCAGCCTCGCAGGACAAAGACCCAGCGCGACAAAGACACCGCAACGCTGACAAAGACATCTTGCTGGCGCGCACATTAATTTTCTCCACAAATTGAACGAGCGGCGCCTCTACAGCGCCTTTGTGCCCCGCGACAAAGACAATGCGGATGCGGATCATAATGACCGCGGATGCGGATCATAATGGACGAGGATGCGGTATCACGGATACAGAATCTCGTGCATCAATGCCGATGCCTGCGATACCGCACGCGGCCCGGCGCGCGTTTTGTGCCCCGAATATCGGGTTTTGTGCCTTGAATTTCGGGTTATGAGATTCGAATTTCTTGTTTTGTGCCTTGAACTGTGGGCTTTGGGCCTTGAACTGTGGACTTTGTGCCTTGAATTCTGGTTTTTGTGCCTTGAATTCTGGGTTTTGTGCCTAGAATTGCGGGTTTTGTGCCGTGAATTGCGGGTTTTGTGCGCTGAATTTCGGGTTTTGAGCCGTGAATTGCGGGTTTTGTGCTCTGAATTTCGGGTTTTGTGCCTGGCATTGCTGGTTTTGTGCCTTGAATTGCGAGTTTTTTGCCTTGAATTGCGGGTTTTGTGCCTTTAATTGCGGGTTTTGTGCCTTGAATTGCGGGTTTTGTGCCCTGAATTGCGGGTTTTGTGCCCTGAATTGCGGGTTTTTTGCCTTGAATTGCGGGTTTTGTGCCTTGAATTGAGGTTTTTGTGACTTGAATTGTGGGTTTTGTGCCTTGAATTACAGGTTTTGTGCAAGGAATTTCGGATTTTGAGCCTTGAATAATGGTTTTGTGAAGAATTAAGGGTTTTTGCGTCTTTCATTCATATTTTTGTGCCTTAAATTCTGTTTTTTCACCGTAAATGGTGGGTTTGTGCCTTGAATTATGGGTTTGGAGCCTAAATTCTTGGTTTCGTAACTTATATTCTATGTTTTGTAACTTACATTCTGCCCTATGTAGTATGTACTCTACATTTTGAGCCTTGTTCTCTTCTTTCTACTGTTTTTGCTTTAGAGTCTATCGTTTGCGCAATCGAGTATGCTCTTTGTACCCTTCATTGTCGCCCTGTGCACCCTTCATTGTGGCCCTGTGTCCCATTCATTGTGGCCCTGTGTACCATTCATTGTGGCCCTGTGTACCCTTCATTGTGACCCTGTGTACCCTTCATTGTGGCCCTGTGTACCATTCATTGTGGCCCTGTGTACCCTTCATTGAGACCCTGTGTACCCTTCATTGTGGCCCTGTGTACCCTTTATTGTGGCCCTGTGTACCCTTCATTGTGGCCCTGTGTACCCTTCATTGTGGCCCTGTGTACCCTTCATTGTGACCCTGTGTACCCTTCATTGTGGCCCTGTGTACCCTTCATTGTGGCCCTGTGTACCCTTCATTGTGGCCCTGTGTACCCTTCATTGTGGCCCTGTGTACCCTTCATTGTGGCCCTGTGTACCCTTCATTGTGGCCCTGTGTACCCTTCATTGTGGCCCTGTGTACCATTCATTGTGTCCCTGTGTACCCTTCATTCATTCGAAGGTTCATCCACTCAAAGCTGCTTCGATGATGCCGCTATTTTGGTACGCAGAATTTTATCTTAGGGAATTTATCGTAATTTTCTGAATTGCCGCTCTAAATTAAATGAAGTAAATCTAAATTAAAACTTAATTTGTTAAAAGAAAAGATTTTTCGAGGCACACCATTTACATGAAAAACTAACGCGAGTTTCGTGTTTTGTCGCGATTGTCTATCGCAGCAGCGACCTCCGTGTCTGCATCTCTTATTTCAGCGAGCCTGTTGCTGAAACGCACACCCACTTCAGCACGCCTGGAACACACCCACTTCAGCACGCCTGGAACACACCCACTTCAGCACGCCTGAAACACACCCACTTCCCACATTTCACAACAAAAGACACACAACACACACAAACACACACACACAACAAACACACACACAAAACACACACACAAAACACACACACACAAAACACACACACACACACACACACACAAGGGATAGAATACAGTCGCTACGGAGCAGAAGAAGCCAGAGCGGAGAGCCGCAATCTCCCGGCCTCAATGCACTCTTTCAAGCATTTTCTCGCGATTTTCTGATTCGCATTATCTGGTTTCTTCTTCAATTACTGTTACCTTGGTTGATTTTTTAATTATCGTCATTTCGGTTCCCTCTCTAGTTTATGTTATCATAATTTCTTTTGTTTTTCCATTATTTTGGTTTCTATTCTTATTTCTGCTAACTTTGATTCTTTTCAAGTTTCTTTAATCTCGGATTCTTTTGTGATTTCCGTTATCTTGGTTTCTTCTCTAATTGCTATTACCCTAGTGTCTTTTGTGATTTCCATTATCTTGGTTTCTTCTCTAATTGTTATTACCCTAGTGTCTTTTGTGATTTCCATTATCTTGGTTTCTTCTCTAATTGCTATTACCCTAGTGTCTTTTGTGATTTCCATTATCTTGGTTTCTTCTCTAATTGTTATTACCCTAGTGTCTTTTGTGATTTCCATTATCTTGGTTTCTTCTCTAATTGTTATTACCCTAGTGTTTTTTGTGATTTCCATTATCTTGGTTTCTTCTCTAATTGTTATTACCCTAGTGTCTTTTGTGATTTCCATTATCTTGGTTTCTTCTCTAATTGCTATTACCCTAGTGTCTTTTGTGATTTCCATTATCTTGGTTTCTTCTCTAATTGTTATTACCCTAGTGTCTTTTATGATTTCCATTATCTTGGTTTCTTCTCTAATTGCTATTACCCTAGTGTCTTTTGTGATTTCCATTATCTTGGTTTCTTCTCTAATTGTTATTACCCTAGTGTCTTTTGTGATTTCCATTATCTTGGTTTCTTCTCTAATTGTTATTACCCTAGTGTCTTTTATGATTTCCATTATCTTGGTTTCTTCTCTAATTGTTATTACCCTAGTGTCTTTTATGATTTCCATTATCTTGGTTTCTTCTCTAATTGCTATTACCCTAGTGTCTTTTATGATTTCCATTATCTTGGTTTCTTCTCTAATTGTTATTACCCTAGTGTCTTTTGTGATTTCCATTATCTTGGTTTCTTCTCTAATTGTTATTACCCTAGTGTCTTTTGTGATTTCCATTATCTTGGTTTCTTCTCTAATTGTTATTACCCTAGTGTCTTTTATGATTTCCATTATCTTGGTTTCTTCTCTAATTGCTATTACCCTAGTGTCTTTTATGATTTCCATTATCTTGGTTTCTTCTCTAATTGTTATTACCCTAGTGTCTTTTGTGATTTCCATTATCTTGGTTTCTTCTCTAATTGTTATTACCCTAGTGTCTTTTGTGATTTCCATTATCTTGGTTTCTTCTCTAATTGTTATTACCCTAGTGTCTTTTGTGATTTCCATTATCTTGGTTTCTTCTCTAATTGTTATTACCCTAGTGTCTTTTGTGATTTCCATTATCTTGGTTTCTTCTCTAATTGTTATTACCCTAGTGTCTTTTGTGATTTCCATTATCTTGGTTTCTTCTCTAATTGTTATTACCCTAGTGTCTTTTGTGATTTCCATTATCTTGGTTTCTTTTCTAATTTACGTTGTTATGGTTCTTTTATGATTTTCACCATTTTAGTTACTCTTTTAATTTCAGCTACTTTCCATTACTTTGGTTACTTTCCTAATTTCTACTATCTTTGTTTATTTTCTAATTCCCAATATCTTAGTTTCTTTTTAAATTTCCATTATCTTAGTCTTTTTTCGTCTCCACTATTTCTGTATTTATTTCCATTCTCTTGGTATTTCCTCGGAACTTCATATAAAGATGTCCTAACTACATCACTGACCAGTCCTGCATTGCTTGCCACACACACACACACACACACACACACACACACACACTCATTACTGTAGACTCCAGTTCTGCTCAGTTTTGTAACGTTGTTGATATTGCAGGTCGGAGTGTTGCTCTCTACGAAACTCAGGGTAGATACTCATTGTCTTAGAAAATCAGAGTAGATACTTATTATCATAGAAACTCAGAGTAGATACTCATTGTCTTAGAAACTCAGGGTAGATATTCATTGTCTTAGAAAATCAGAGTAGATACTTATTATCATAGAAACTCAGAGTAGATACTCATTGTCTTAGAAATTCAGAGTAGATACTCATTGTCTTAGAAAATCAGAGTAGATACTTATTATCATAGAAACTCAGAGTAGATACTCATTGTCTTAGAAGCTCAGGGTAGATACTCATTGTCTTAGAAACTCAGGGTAGATACTTATTATCATAGAAACTCAGGGTAGATACTCATTGTCTTAGAAACTCAGGATAGATATTATCTTAGAAACTCAGGGTAGATACTCAACAATAAGCTTGTACAGATACCCATTCAGAGAATCATATATATAACAAAGCTTGCATCCCAGATACCCAGCCCCAGATATCTTCAACGTGTATTTGTGTCGAAGAGCGTATATGCTACATACTCGAGGAATTTACCTCGTTAACCTTGCATCGATACTCACGATATTTACCTCATTAACCTTGCATCAACACACAGGGCATTTACCTCGGTAACCTTGCATCCTAGACACTCGAGGCATTTACCTCATTAACCTTGAATCGATACTCAAGACATTTACCTCGTTAATCTTGCATTAACTCGTTAATCTCATTAACCTAGTAATATTGTATGAGTTTCAGGGCTATTTATAAATATTTTCTCTTGTTGGTCTATTTTCGCTAGAACAATTAACACGGTATTACAAGAACGATATTTTTGCCTTTGCAATCTTGTAGCTAAAATATTTATTATTCTTAAAAATCATCCTAGAATTCAGGCCCTCAGGGGGATACAACTATTGTATCTATGGGAATTTGCGCTCCCAGGGGGACTATGTGAGGGCCCGAGCTCAAGGTTAGGTAGGCTTCCTTTTTGTTAAAATTACAGAGGTTTTTGTTTTGTTACGGACCGTCTTTTTTCTCGGTTCACTGCTGTCCTGTTTTTTTCAGCACCTACTACTTTCTTCTTCAACTTTGATCTTGTTTCATGAACTTCTTTCTCATCTTACTGTTTCTGTGCCCTTTCTGCACAGATTCCACGTTCCCTTAACTCCATACTAAATGGTGCCTTCTTCCTTCCTCTCTTTGGATCTCATTTGTTGGGGATAGCAAGGCTTAAACTAACTAATAATCTAATCTCAGAATTTAAGTATGATAATGCCTATAACATTTATTATTTTTGAATATAATTTCAGAATTGAATCTTCATTTCGTTAGAAAATTTATTATTATTGAAGATTATTTCAAAGTTATAACTTTATTTTTTTGAGATAATTTATTACTTCTGAACGTTATTTCAGAACTAGAAATTTATTTTTGCGAGAACATTGGGACGCTCTTTGACCGGCGCGACGCGGTGGCAGCGCAGAGCTGATCTGCCGAGACCTGACCTCCTCCATCATATCCATCGACATCAAAATCATTTAGCAAAATTTATGGTCGACTTTACTGTCGATTTTCTTAAAAAGTACTTCGACTCTTCGATGAATTTTTTTTTTGAAGGGAATGTCAGGAATTTTGAATATTTTATCAGAAATTTACCGTATATCATCAGAAATCTCAAGTATTATATTAGCTAAAGTAGGGTATATCATCGCATAAAGTAGGGTATATCATCGCATAAAGTAGTGTATATCATCGCATAAAGTAGGGTATATCATCGCATAAAGTAGGGTATATCATCGCATAAAGTAGGGTATATCATCGCATAAAGTAGGGTATATCATCGCATAAAGTAGTGTATATCATCGCATGAAGTAGGGTATATCATCGCATAAAGTAGGGTATATCATCGCATAAAGTAGGGTATATCATCGCATAAAGTAGGGTATATCATCGCATAAAGTAGGGTACATCATCGCATAAAGTAGGGTATATCATCGCATAAAGTAGGGTATATCATCGCATAAAGTAGGGTATATCATCGCATAAAGTAGGGTATATCATCGCATGAAGTAGGGTATATCATCGCATAAAGTAGGGTATATCATCGCATAAAGTAGGGTATATCATCGCATAAAGTAGGGTATATCATCGCATAAAGTAGGGTATATCATCGCATAAAGTAGGGTATATCATCGCATAAAGTAGGGTATATCATCGCATAAAGTAGGGTATATCATCGCATAAAGTAGGGTATATCATCGCATAAAGTAGGGTATATCATCGCATAAAGTAGGGTATATCATCGCATAAAGTAGGGTATATCATCGCATAAAGTAGGGTATATGTATTTACAGCCAAGCAACAGCATTGCACTCTAGTGTTACATGAATTTTGCTCGCATTTATTCCATTATTTTGAAGTCTTCCCATCCATTTACCTTTTTACACTGGTATTTTTACTCCTATTTATTCGCATTCATAGGAATTTTTACTCCCATATACTTCTTCCAATTAGAATTTTTGCTCCCATATACTCCCCTACGTTGGAATTTTTACCTTGTTAGGATTCGTTAGCGATAATGATAAGGTATCAAAATACCTTTGACATCTGAAGGAAAATCCCTTCGCTCATTTCACTTTAGTTGGTGGCCGAGCGGCTTGTGACGGTCACTGTGTTTGTTCCTTTGTGCCAGTGACGTCCATGCTGTGCCTTATTTTATGTGATCATTTCTTCATTTTGGTGTTTCAAGTTTGTGTAAATATATTTTTGTGTTTGTGTAAATATAATTATCAGATTATGAAGTAATTATTTGTTTAATTACTTTAATTTAAGTAATTTAAATTAAATTTGTATTGGTATGGTGTTCAGTGTAAGAAATAAGCGTTCCGATGTTCATAAATTTATTTCTTTTGTTCCAGGTATCCTTACACTCGCACGACTCCTCCTTACCCTTACCTGTTACTCCTTGCCCAAACGACCCTATTTCGTGTTAAATGTTCTCGTTAACTTCACGTTTCTTGCATTCATTCCATAGGCCTAATCAGTCTAAATCTGGCCGAGTTTTCTTTTCTACAATAGACCAAATGCTCTGTGAAGCTGACTTGCCTCAATATTTCATTCCAGTTTCTTTTGCAATTTATTATCTTTACTGAGACTAGAATCCTTCAAGCGTACATACGACGAGGGAAATCTTAACAGCCCCATTTATTTTCTTGAATGAGAATTTTCGTTCACTCCAAATATTTTACAAAAGCAAGAATATTATAATCTGGGGAATAAAAAAGATTGTCGAGGGTCCCTTTGTGTTTGTCAATTTCTCAACATTTACTGTACATGTAATTTATGTACAAACATATGAACGTACATACACTCATATATACATGCATATCTGGGAGGCCATGATGTAAGTGCATAAAGTTGGTATGTAAACAATGGGTGCTCATAAATATGTTTATATCCAGTACGCGTATGCCTAAATGTGTACACAACCAATGTGTGCACATAAATGTGTACGCAAGTAATGTATGCACACAGATATGTGCTTCTGCAATGTATGTTCGTCTGTGAAGAAACGATTAATATACATATATATGAATAGAAGCAATATTTCTACATTAATATGCATGCAAACAAAGTACGTACATAAATATCTGTACATGTTTTACATGCATATAGTGTAAATAGGTTTATACAAAGTGTATGCACTTGAATGTGTATGATACCAGCGTATACACAGAAATAAATTATCCAGGCATGCATAACGCAAGTGAATGGCTGAGCATAGGAGTGTGTGTGGGCACATATGTAATATAAGTGCAATTACTCTTGTATTATCTGTGTGTGAGAAAACATAAACGTTTTATTCAGATGCACTTTGTAAATCCACATTCTTTGATCACACATATTTCAGCAGCTGGTAATACGAATCTAAAAACTTCACATCTAAAATCTTTTCTCAATTCAAATCAAACTTCTTGATATTATGAATCCATAATAATCCGTAATCCACATGATGTTCAGAGTAATCGACATATTTCCCACAGTAACCCACAAGCCCCGGATTACTCTGGTCATTAGATACACTGCAGCTTCGGAAAAATAATCCATGAATCTCAGATTATTCTGAACAAGCTATGCATGGCAGATTGCGACGAACAATCCATAAACCCGGGATTACACCTGCAATCTGGCGCATTGAATATCCCGGCGTGACACACATGTACGACACGTGACACACACGTACGACACGTGACACACGCGTACGACACGTGACACACACGTACGACACGTGACACACACGTACGACACGTGACACACACGTACGACACGTGACACACGCGTACGACACGTGGCACACGCGTACGACACGTGACACACGCGTACGACACGTGACACACACGTACGACACGTGACACACGCGTACGACACGTGACACACACGTACGACACGTGACACACACGTACGACACGTGACACACACGTACGACACGTGACACACGCGTACGACACGTGACACACACGTACGACCCGTGACACACGCGTACGACACGTGACACACACGTACGACGCGTGACACACGCGTACGACACGTGGCACACGCGTACGACACGTGACACACGCGTACGACACGTGACACACACGTACGACACGTGACACACGCGTACGACACGTGACACACACGTACGACACGTGACACACACGTACGACACGTGACACACACGTACGACACGTGACACACGCGTACGACACGTGGCACACGCGTACGACACGTGACACACACGTACGACACGTGACACACACGTACGACACGTGACACACGCGTACGACACGTGGCACACGCGTACGACACGTGACACACGCGTACGACACGTGACACACACGTACGACGCGTGACACACACGTACGACACGTGACACACGCGTACGACACGTGGCACACGCGTAGGACACGTGACACACGCGTACGACACGTGACACACGCGTACGACACGTGACACACACGTACGACGCGTGACACACACGTACGACACGTGACACACACGTACGACACGTGACACACACGTACGACACGTGACACACGCGTACGACACGTGACACACGCGTACGACATGTGACACACACGTACGACACGTGACACACACGTACGACACGTGACACACGCGTACGACACGTGACACACACGTACGACACGTGACACACACGTACGACACGTGACACACGCGTACGACACGTGACACACGCGTACGACACGTGACACACGCGTACGACACGTGACACACACGTACGACACGTGACACACACGTACGACACGTGACACACACGTACGACACGTGACACACACGTACGACACGTGACACACACGTACGACACGTGACACACGCGTACGACATGTGACACACACGTACGACACGTGACACACACGTACGACACGTGACACACACGTACGACACGTGACACACACGTACGATACGTGACACACACGTACGACACGTGACACACGCGTACGACACACAAGCATGACACAAAGACCTGATTTAGAGACCGGCTTCCAATTCCTACGCAGCGATCGCTTGCATGCGATTAGTTCTAATCGGGCGTGATTATTGAAATGCTGCAGTCCTGAGCGTGGCTGCGTCGTCCGGGGGGTGGTCTTTCTGCAGGGATTTGTTGTGTTCGTTTGTATTTTATTATGTTATATTGTATTATTTGTTATTGTTAGGGGTTTGTTGTGATGTGAGGATGTTGTAAGTTCTCTGGTGTTCTCTTCTCTTTCTGCAGGGATTTGTTGCTATGAAATGATATTCTTGTCTTGCTTCAGGAATTAGTTGTTATATGAGGATGTTCTCTTCTCTTTCTGAAGGGATTTGTTGTTATGAAATTATGTTCTCTTCTCTTTCTGAAGGGATTTGTTGTTATGAAATTATGTTCTCTTCTCTTTCTGAAGGGATTTGTTGTTGTGAAATTTTGTTTTCTTCTTTTTCTGAAGGGATTTGTTGTTATGAAATTATGTTCTCTTCTCTTTCTGAAGGGATTTGTTGTTATGAAATTATGTTTTCTTCTCTTTCTGAAGGGATTTGTTGTTATGAAATTATGTTCTCTTCTCTTTCTGAAGGGATTTGTTGTTATGAAATTATGTTCTCTTCTCTTTCTGAATTGATTTGTTGTTATGAAATTATGTTCTCTTCTCTTTCTGAAGGAATTTGTTGTTATGAAATTATGTTCTCTTCTCTTTCTGAAGGGATTTGTTGGTATGAAATTATGTTCTCTTCTCTTTCTGAAGGGATTTGTTGTTATGAAATTATGTTCTCTTCTCTTTCTGAAGGGATTTGTTGTTGTGAAATTATGTTTTCTTCTTTTTCTGAAGGGATTTGTTGTTATGAAATTATGTTCTCTTCTCTTTCTGAAGGGATTTGTTGTTATGAAATTATGTTTTCTTCTCTTTCTGAAGGGATTTGTTGTTATGAAATTATGTTCTCTTCTCTTTCTGAAGGGATTTGTTGTTATGAAATTATGTTCTCTTCTCTTTCTGAAGGGATTTGTTGTTATGAAATTATGTTCTCTTCTCTTTCTGAAGGGATTTGTTGTTATGAAATTATGTTCTCTTCTCTTTCTGAAGGGATTTGTTGTTATGAAATTATGTTCTCTTCTCTTTCTGAATTGATTTGTTGTTATGAAATTATGTTCTCTTCTCTTTCTGAAGGAATTTGTTGTTATGAAATTATGTTCTCATCTCTTTCTGAAGGGATTTGTTGTTATGAAATTATGTTCTCTTCTCTTTCTGAAGGGATTTGTTGTTATGAAATTATGTTCTCTTCTCTTTCTGAAGGGATTTGTTGTTGTGAAATTATGTTTTCTTCTTTTTCTGAAGGGATTTGTTGTTATGAAATTATGTTCTCTTCTCTTTCTGAAGGGATTTGTTGTTATGAAATTATGTTTTCTTCTCTTTCTGAAGGGATTTGTTGTTATGAAATTATGTTCTCTTCTCTTTCTGAAGGGATTTGTTGTTATGAAATTATGTTCTCTTCTCTTTCTGAATTGATTTGTTGTTATGAAATTATGTTCTCTTCTCTTTCTGAAGGGATTTGTTGTTATGAAATTATGTTTTCTTCTCTTTCTGAAGGGATTTGTTGTTATGAAATTATGTTCTCTTCTCTTTCTGAAGGGATTTGTTGTTGTGAAATTATGTTTTCTTCTCTTTCTGAAGGGATTTGTTGTTATGAAATTATGTTCTCTTCTCTTTCTGAAGGGATTTGTTGTTATGAAATTATGTTCTCTTCTCTTTCTGAAGGGATTTGTTGTTATGAAATTATGTTCTCTTCTCTTTCTGAAGGGATTTGTTGCTATGAAATTATGTTCTCTTCTCTTTCTGAAGGGATTTGTTGTTATGAAATTATGTTCTCTTCTCTTTCTGAAGGGATTTGTTGTTGTGAAATTATGTTTTCTTCTTTTTCTGAAGGGATTTGTTGTTATGAAATTATGTTTTCTTCTTTTTCTGAAGGGATTTGTTGTTATGAAATTATGTTCTCTTCTCTTTCTGAAGGGATTTGTTGTTATGAAATTATGTTCTCTTCTCTTTCTGAAGGGATTTGTTGTTATGAAATTATGTTCTTTTCTCTTTCTGAAGGGATTTGCTGTTATGAAATTATGTTCTCTTCTCTTTCTGAAGGGATTTGTTGTTATGAAATTATGTTCTCTTCTCTTTCTGAAGGGATTTGTTGTTATGAAATTATGTTCTCTTCTCTTTCTGAAGGGATTTGTTGTTGTGAAATTATGTTTTCTTCTTTTTCTGAAGGGATTTGTTGTTATGAAATTATGTTCTCTTCTCTTTCTGTAGGGATTTGTTGTTATGAAATTATGTTCTCTTCTCTTTCTGAAGGGATTTGTTGTTATGAAATTATGTTTTCTTCTTTTTTCTGAAGGGATTTGTTGTTATGAAATTATGTTCTCTTCTCTTTCTGAAGGGATTTGTTGTTATGAAATTATGTTCTCTTCTCTTTCTGAAGGGATTTGTTGTTATGAAATTATGTTTTCTTCTTTTTCTGAAGGGATTTGTTGTTATGAAATTATGTTCTCTTCTCTTTCTGAAGGGATTTGTTGTTATGAAATTATGTTCTCTTCTCTTTCTGAAGGGATTTGTTGTTATGAAATTATGTTTTCTTCTTTTTCTGAAGGGATTTGTTGTTATGAAATTATGTTCTCTTCTCTTTCTGAAGGGATTTGTTGTTATGAAATTATGTTCTCTTCTCTTTCTGAAGGGATTTGTTGTTATGAAATTATGTTCTCTTCTCTTTCTGAAGGGATTTGTTGTTGTGAAATTATGTTCTCTTCTCTTTCTGAAGGGATTTGTTGTTGTGAAATTATGTTCTCTTCTCTTTCTGAAGGGATTTGTTGTTATGAAATTATGTTCTCTTCTCTTTCTGAAGGGATTTGTTGTTATGAAATTATGTTCTCTTCTCTTTCTGAAGGGATTTGTTGTTATGAAATTATGTTCTCTTCTCTTTCTGAAGGGATTTGTTGTTATGAAATTATGTTCTCTTCTCTTTCTGAAGGGATTTGTTGTTATGAAATTATGTTCTCTTCTCTTTCTGAAGGGATTTGTTGTTATGAAATTATGTTCTCTTCTCTTTCTGAAGGGATTTGTTGTTATGAAATTATGTTCTCTTCTCTTTCTGAAGGGATTTGTTGTTGTGAAATTATGTTTTCTTCTTTTTCTGAAGGGATTTGTTGTTATGAAATTATGTTCTCTTCTCTTTCTGAAGGGATTTGTTGTTATGAAATTATGTTCTCTTCTCTTTCTGAAGGGATTTGTTGTTATGAAATTATGTTTTCTTCTTTTTTCTGAAGGGATTTGTTGTTATGAAATTATGTTCTCTTCTCTTTCTGAAGGGATTTGTTGTTATGAAATTATGTTCTCTTCTCTTTCTGAAGGGATTTGTTGTTATGAAATTATGTTTTCTTCTTTTTCTGAAGGGATTTGTTGTTATGAAATTATGTTCTCTTCTCTTTCTGAAGGGATTTGTTGTTATGAAATTATGTTCTCTTTTCTTTCTGAAGGGATTTGTTGTTATGAAATTATGTTTTCTTCTTTTTCTGAAGGGATTTGTTGTTATGAAATTATGTTCTCTTCTCTTTCTGAAGGGATTTGTTGTTATGAAATTATGTTCTCTTCTCTTTCTGAAGGGATTTGTTGTTATGAAATTATGTTTTCTTCTTTTTCTGAAGGGATTTATTGTTATGAAATTATGTTCTCTTCTCTTTCTGAAGGGATTTGTTGTTATGAAATTATGTTCTCTTCTCTTTCTGAAGGGATTTGTTGTTATGAAATTTTGTTCTCTTCTCTTTCTGAAGGGATTGGTTGTTATGAAATTATGTTTTCTTCTCTTTCTGAAGGAATTTGTTGTTATGAAATTATGTTCTCTTCTCTAAAATTAATCTCGTCATCCATGTTAGAAAAGGTATCTTGACACACGTATACAGGTATGGATATGTACGTTTTAATGTACATATAATGTGTGATGAAATAATTATTCATATAAAGATAATGCATTTATAAATTATGCAAATATACAGTTGTAAAATCTCTGGTTACGTATACACAGTATTCCCTTGCGAGTGCATTAAAACATACATACACATCCCCGTATGCGCATATCAAAATACATTTCTCAAAATGGACATGCACATTGCCAGCATAATCAAGTTCAAAAACAAGCAAAAACAAAAAAATCTCAAGTTCAAAAATAAGTTCATCCAGTCCATGAAACAAGCATTGAAAACCATCATTCAATTGAACTCAAGTCCATTAAATAATCTGATAACATATTCAAACTTTTGTTTACTCTCCGTTGTTACGCAAACAAAATGAATAGACTTCAACTTTGAGCTTCAAGTGTTCACAAGAAGCTTGCCTGTGATGGAAGAGCGAGGCTGGAAAGAAAGATTGAGAGAAAGGTGTAACAAACTATTGTTAGCAATGTGAGAATTTTATTTTTTATTTATTTTTCCCATAACAGAGCGTGCTAACGTTAGGAGGGATCTATTTATTTACGTTTGGAGGCATCCATCAGTTCACGTTTTGGAGGCATCCAGGTAGCTATGCTCTAATTTGACCATTGTACTAGATTTAAGAAGCAATCTACTTCTGTATCCCCTGTGGTAAATAAATTCTTTGAATAGTTTAAATTAGTTTACGTTCAGAATCATCCGTTACTTTACGTTTAGAATCATCCGTTAGCTTACGCTTAGAATGATCCGTTAGTTTCCGTTAAGAATCATCCGTTACTTCACGTTTAGAAGCATCCGTTACTTCACGTTTAGAATCATCCGTTACTTTACGTTTAGAATCATCCGTTACTTCACGTTTAGAATCATCCGTTACTTTACGTTTAGAATCATCCGTTACTTCACGTTTAGAATCATCCGTTACTTCACGTTTAGAATCATCCGTTACTTCACGCTTAGAATCATCCGTTACTTCACGTTTAGAATCATCCGTTACTTCACGTTTAGAATCATCCGTTACTTCACGTTTAGAATCATCCGTTACTTCACGTTTAGAATCATCCGTTACTTCACGTTTAGAATCATCCGTTACTTCACGTTTAGAATCATCCGTTACTTCACGTTTAGAAGCATCCGTTACTTCACGTTTAGAATCATCCGTTACTTTACGTTTAGAATCATCCGTTACTTCACGTTTAGAATCATCCGTTACTTCACGTTTAGAATCATCCGTTACTTCACGTTTAGAATCATCCGTTACTTCACGCTTAGAATCATCCGTTACTTCACGCTTAGAATCATCCGTTACTTCACGTTTAGAATCATCCGTTACTTCACGTTTAGAATCATCCATTACTTTACGTTAAGAATCATCCGTTAGTTTACGTGTGGATGCGCCCATTAAAAATAATTACTTATGGGTACAATAAAGTTACAACAAAGCTTGAAAGCCATAATTGATAGAATGACAAAAAATAGCTAACACAGTGTAACCACCTAATTGAGACTAATTGGAATTGCAATAAATAGATGCTAGTGCCCCAATTAGCCTCTGAAAGATTATTAATTAAAATCGCAATTAGTTCGTTGCTGACATTCGCCTTTGGCTTTAATTATCGACGTTGCATTGGAATTACCATTTGATTTTCACTAATTACATTTAAAGAATTGAGTTAAATGAAAATACATTGTATACATTCGTGAATGGTGACGAATGATTCATGAAATGATGAGAGGAAGTTTTTATGGAATCTAACAACATTGACGTAGTCAGGGAATTTTCTACTGTCTGAGGTTACGAACAGAGGTACATGAAGGTTTACATATACCAAATAAATATACGAGTATATATATATCCATTTTTAGAATATATATATATGTATGATATGTATATTCTGTTATGATATATATATATGTATATTCTGTTTATTTTGTGTATTAAATACATGTAGGATAAATATAATAATTGTATAAATATACATAAATATATAAAAAATTACCTATTATTTTGTTTACAAGCACATATCTGTTCATATATTTTTTATGAGGTAACAGCCGTTGTAGTGATGCCACAAGTCATCAAGCTCATATACATATCTGTACACATATGGACACAATTGCATATTTACATTATGCATTTGAACATAATTACACATTTACATTACATACATGTGCATGAGTCATAATACATATAAGCCTGAAAATGCCCCTTATTTACAGTTTTCTTCGAATTCTTCAGGATGCGTTCGAAAAATCTCTTACCTACTTGAAAAAAACGTATATAAATGTACAGTACAACTTATAAATGAGCATATATAAATGTACAGTACTACTTATAAATGCGTATATATAAATGTACAGTACAACTTATAAATGCGTATATATAAATGTACAGTACTACTTATAAATTCGTATATATAAATGTACAGTACAACTTACAAATGCGTATATATAAATGTACAGTACAACTTACAAATGCGTATATATAAATGTACAGTACAACTTACAAATGCGTATACATAAATGTACAGTACAACTTATAAATGCGTTTATATAAATGTACAGTACAACTTGTAAATGCGCATATATAAATGTACAGTACAACTTATAAATGCGTATATATAAATGTACAGTACAACTTACAAATGCGTATATATAAATGTACAGTACAACTTATAAATGCGTTTATATAAATGTACAGTACAACTTATAAATGCGTATATATAAATGTACAGTACAACTTATAAATGCGTTTATATAAATGTACAGTACAACTTATAAATGAGCATTTATAAATGTACAGTACTACTTATAAATGCGTATATATAAATGTACAGTACAACTTATAAATGCGTATATATAAATGTACAGTACTACTTATAAATGCGTATATATAAATGTACAGTACAACTTACAAATGCGTATATATAAATGTACAGTACAACTTACAAATGCGTATATATAAATGTACAGTACAACTTACAAATGCGTATACATAAATGTACAGTACAACTTATAAATGCGTTTATATAAATGTACAGTACAACTTGTAAATGCGTATATATAAATGTACAGTACAACTTATAAATGCGTATATATAAATGAACAGTACAACTTACAAATGCGTATATATAAATGTACAGTACAACTTATAAATGCGTTTATATAAATGTACAGTACAACTTGTAAATGCGTTTATTTAAATGTACAGTACAACTTGTAAATGCGTTTATTTAAATGTACAGTACAACTTGTAAATGCGTATATATAAATGTACAGTACAACTTATAAATGCGTATATATAAATGTACAGTACAACTTACAAATGCGTATATATAAATGTACAGTACAACTTATAAATGCGTTTATATAAATGTACAGTAAAACTTGTAAATGCGTTTATTTAAATGTACAGTACAACTTGTAAATGCGTTTATTTAAATGTACAGTACAACTTGTAAATGCGTATATATAAATGTACAGTACAACTTATAAATGCGTATATATAAATGTACAGTACAACTTACAAATGCGTATATATAAATGTACAGTACAACTTATAAATGCGTTTATATAAATGTACAGTACAACTTGTAAATGCGTTTATTTAAATGTACAGTACAACTTGTAAATGCGTATTCATGGACAGCATATCACCAGTACGCATCAACACGCACCTGACCAGCCCAGATACTGGAAGCCCTCAACGCTCGACTCAACGAGGAGAAACTGTCATGCTGTTCCTTGTGCACAATTAGAAATATGTATTAATGGATAACATATCACGCAAAAGCTATCATTCTGTTCGTTATACATACGCACACAAATGTATGTATTTACAGATAGGACATCATCATAAGACCGAACCTTATGTGAGTGCTCAGCGCAGTAAGTTTAGATTTTCCACACTAGCGTCAACAAAAAGAAAACTACCATTATCTTCGTTGTTCACAATTATAAATAAGCATTCATAGTCAACATATCACAAAAAATGTTGTTGTGTTTGTTGCACGTAATTATGAGTAGTTATTCATGGTTATCTAAGCATACAAAAAGATATTATTCTGTTCGTTGAGTACAACTATTAGTTGGTATACATGGTTATCTTAGCATACAAGAAGGTATTATTCAGTTCGTTGCCCATAATTTTAAATAGGCATTCATAGATAACACATCACACAAAATATATTACTCTGTTCGTCGTACACAATAACAAATAGGTAAGTATTCATAGTCAACATACGATTAAATAACACAACACAAAGTATGTGACCAGCGCAGTTAGGCTGCACTTTGAACACGAGGGTCCACAAAAAAGCATGCCATTTTTCATGGTTGAGTGGGAAAAATCCGATGCTAAGAGCGTCATGAAATGCAAATAAGAGCAATACCGAGGGCAGCGTGAGGGCTAGCGTGAGGGCAGGTCGAGTGGCGTGCTCTTGTTTGGGGCTGTTATTGAAACGGGGCTGTGTTGTGTGCTCGATATTGGTGTGTGGGGGCTGGGTGGTGAAACTGGACTGGGGCGCTGAAACTGGACTTGGGAGGTGAAACTGGACTGGGGTGATGAAACTGGACTGGGGAGGTGAAACTGGACTGGGGTGGTGACACTGGACTGGGGTGGTGAAACTGTACTGGGGCGGTGAAACTGAACTGGGGTGGTGAAATTGGACGAGGGAGGTGAAACTGGACTGAGAAGGTGAAACTGGACTGGGGTGGTGAAACTGGACTGGGGGAGGTGAAAATGGACTGAGGAAGTGAAACTGGACTGGGGAGGGGAAACTGGACTGGGGCGGTGAAACTGTACTGGGGCGGTGAAACTGAACTGGGGTGGTGAAATTGGACGAGGGAGGTGAAACTGGACTGAGAAGGTGAAACTGGACTGGGGCGGTGAAACTGTACTGGGGCGGTGAAACTGAACTGGGGTGGTGAAATTGGACGAGGGAGGTGAAACTGGACTGAGAAGGTGAAACTGGACTGGGGTGGTGAAAATGGACTGAGGAAGTGAAACTGGACTGGGGAGGTGAAACTGGACTGGGGAGGTGAAACTGGACTGGGGAGGTGAAACTGGACTCGAGTGGTGAAACTGGACTTGAGTGGTGAAACTGGACTCGAGTGGTGAAACTGGACTGGGGAGGTGAAACTGGACTCGACTGGTGAAACTGGACTCGACTGGTGAAACTGGACTGGGGTGGTACAGCTGTACTCTAAAGTTGAAACTTTGAATCACATCGTGGTCAATAATGCATTTGAGAAATGCTTTGAACTTCTAGGAGAATTTTGAGAGTTTTAAAGCAGCAAAAATTGATGATATTATGACAAAAAAGCGGTGATTTTGTTCGGAAGCATGTGGAAAGGCGTGAAGTAACTTCCTCAGCATTATTTTATAGAAGTAAAAATGCGGCAGTATGTTTATTGTTGCATGCTGCAGGTCGTCTGTTGTTGCATGTTGCATGTCGTGCTGTTGTTGCATGTTGTATGTCGTGCTGTTGTTGCATGTCGTGCTGTTGTTGCATGTTGCATGTCGTGCTGTCGTTGCATGTAGCATGTCGTGCTGTTGTTGCATGTGGCATGTCGTGCTGTTGTTGCATGTCGTGCTGTTGTTGCATGTTGTATGTCGTGCTGTTGTTGCATGTTGCATGTCGTGCTGTCGTTGCATGTTGCATGTCGTGCTGTTGTTGCATGTTGCATGTCGTGCTGTTGTTGCATGTTGCATGTCGTGCTGTCGTTGCATGTAGCATGTCGTGCTGTTGTTGCATGTTGCATGTCGTGCTGTTGTTGCATGTCGTGCTGTTGTTGCATGTTGCATGTCGTGCTGTTGTTGCATGTTGCATGTCGTGCTGTTGTGGCATGTTGCATGTCATGCTGTTGTTGCATGTTGCATGTCGTGCTGTTGTTGCATGTTGCATGTCGTGCTGTTGTTGCATGGTGCATGTCGTGCTGTTGTTGCATGTTGCATGTCGTGCTGTTGTTGCATGTTCCATGTCGTGCTGTTGTTGCATGTTGCATGTCGTGCTGTTGTTGCATGTTGCATGTCGTGATGTTGGTGCATGTTGCATGTCGTGTTGTTGTTGCATGTTGCATGTCGTGCTGTTGTTGCATGTTGCATGTCGTGCTGTTGTTGCATGTTGCATGTCGTGCTGTTGTTGCATGTTGCATGTCTAGCTGTTGTTGCATGTTGCATGTCGTGCTGTTGGTGCATGTTGCATGTCGTGTTGTTGTTGCATGTTGCATGTCGTGCTGTTGTTGCATGTTGCATGTCGTGCTGTTGTTGCATGTTGCATGTCGTGCTGTTGTTGCATGTTGCATGTCGTGCTGTTGGTGCATGTTGCATGTCGTGTTTTTGTTGCATGTTGCATGTCGTGCTGTTGTTGCATGTTGCATGTCGTGCTGTTGTTGCATGTTGCATGTCGTGCTGTTGGTGCATGTTGCATGTCGTGTTTTTGTTGCATGACCATATCCTGCTGCTATTACCTTAAAAACTGTAAGAGGAGATGCATTTCGAACCCCCCCCCGCCCCCCCCCCCCCCTCCCACAAAAAAATCGTTTTCTATGAATATCTCGTTTTTAGTCATGAAAATCATTTCTTTTCATTGAAGACGAATGATTACAAATTGCATTTCCTATAAGTATAATAAATTTATGCTCTAGGTTCAATAACGAAGAAAAAGTTCCGTAATGGGGACGCTCTCCTTAAAACGTAATTTCAAAAATTCATCACACCATATTTATCAAATTTACATTTTGAGCTGCCAAAAAAAACTCCGAAAGAATATTTTCGCGGTTCCAAAAAATATTGGAGAGTCTTCTCCAAATGTTTTTGTTCACTAAGTTATTTAAAAAAATCAGCCGCCGGCGGCGGTGGCAAGAGGTTGAACACTCGCAAGTTTTTTACTTTGTATTTATTGATTTTTTAGGGAAAAGTTAAATAGTTAAAAAGTGTCTTCATTTAATAAACGTGGCGTTAGAGAATTTGTTACGGAGAACTTTAAGACGAAGGAATTTTTCATTGTTGCACCATTTTACTGAAATGGGCGAGTTCCCTGGCGATGTTCCGTGCGTGCCTTTCTTGGTTTGAGTCCGCAACATTGTGAAACATGTGTAATGTGTGAAATATGCGATGTGTGTGAAATATGTGAACGTGAAGTATGTAGAATATGTGTAATATGTGAAACATGAGCGATATGGAAAATATGTGTAATATGGGAAGTATGGGATATATGTGTAATATATGAAATATGTGTAATATGGGAAATATGAGATATATGTGTAATATATGAAATATGTGTAATATGAAAAATATGTGTAATTTGTGAAATTTCTTAAATAATTGGAATATATGAAATACGTTAAATACGCAAATTATGGAAAATATGTGAAATAAGTTATATACGTTTTATTTCACATTTAGAGTTCCTAGCCTCGCCTGTCGGAACTGGCACGCCAGGGCCAACTAAACCATTCATGAACGCAAAATTCCTCACGTGCAAACACTCTCTACTGTAAAATGTAAACATATGTAGCGCGTATATAAATACTGTATATATATATATTTATATATATACGTATGTATGCAATAGTATACAATATTAAACTGAAATGTACCATAACATGCGATATGCCCATATTCCATAGGCAATGTGAACTGCAAACCGTACACACACGGTAATGGAATACATAACATATATGTAGATGTTAATCTAAGCCACACGCTCACATGAGGAGCGTCATCACAAAAATGATTAAGTCTATGCTCAATACATTAGAAATAAATAAGATTAAAGCAACGCACACACCACAACTGCACAACAAATAATTTATCTTCCCCGCTGTAACTCTCGAAATTGTCTTTAAATACCTCCATGGAATTTTGTGAGTTGAAGTTTTGGTGGGACTTGACTGGTGGTGACAGTCACTGAAGTAACCATACCATGACGCGGCTCCCACAACTCCTACAACTCCCACAACCCCCACAACTCCTACAACTCCCACAACTCCTACAACCCCACAACTCCCACAACTCCTACAACCCCCACGACTCCCACAACCCCCACAACTCCCACAACCCCCATAACCCTCACACCCCCACAACCCCCACAACTTCCACAACCCCCACAACTTCCCCATCTCCCCATAGGTACATTAGAAGATATCTCAGAGAAGGCTGCCTTACGACGCAATAAGCGGAGGTCTTACGTCAATGCTAAAATTGCGTTGTTATTGCCTCGTCAGTATTGCTTCGCCGGCACTGTTGCATTCTTTGCTTGGGCTGCTATTGCAGCGCGGGTATTGCTTGTGCATTGCGTCGCTATTGCCTTTGCAATGTGGTATTGCATCGCGAGTATTACTTCTGCACTTTTATGGTATCGCGTTGTCAGTGTTACTGTCCGAACTTGACTTTTTTTCGTTCAAACATGTTTTGTTCAAGTTCAAACATGTTTTATTCAAGTTCAAACTTTTTTATTCATGTTCAAACTTTTTTATTCAAGTTCAAACTTTTTTTATTCAAGTTTAAACTTGTTTTTTTTTCAATTTCAAACTTGTTTTATTCAAGTTCAAACTTGTCTCATTCACGTATAAAATAATATTAGCCACGTTTAAATTCATTTGATTTCGGCTCGAATGAATCTTTGTAATTTTACAGCAGTCTTTGTTAACATCAACGCAAACTGTCCACACATTGCTATTTATTATTCATTTGGCGTGCATAAAATAAGATTCATTTATCATTTAACATTATTTGCTCATAATCATTCATTTGACATTAATTAAATACGATACATTTATCATTTAATACTCTTTGCTCATTATCATTCATTTGGTGTTCATTAAATGACATTTATATCATTTAATACTCTTTGCTCACTATCATTCATTTGGCGTTCATTAAATGACACATTTATCATTTAGTATTCTTCGATCATTATCATTCATGTGGCCTTCATAAAATAAGACACATTTATCATATAATATTCTTTGCTTATTATCATTCATTTGGCATTCATTAAATACGATACATTTATCATTTAATACTCTTCGCTCATTATCGCTCCGTTGAACTTGTATTCATTTGTCAGCGAGAACCTAAGCCTATCGAATCTTTTGTCCTGTTGCCATGGTGATGAGCCGATTTGTCCATGTTGTTTACTCCCGCATTTTAATTGCTTGTATACAATTTCAAATGAAATGTTTGTACCTACCTATAGTTTAGTTTCAAACAATATATAAAAATTATCATTAATCATAGCGCATATTTCTGGTCGTCACTAGAAAGATGTCTTTGAATAATTGTTCGACAAAAAAAACACAATCTTTGTATCGTTAATTGCAATGAAATTTTAAGCTATATTTCTATTCAGTTTGAGATATTTTAACTCTTAGCCCAAGCGCTATTGTTTTGTAGGGCTTCCACTGTCTACCAAATTATTTAAATTAGTAAGACATGTTATGTCTAAAGTGTTTATTTAAATGTCATGTTAGAGTATTTGGGAAAATTACGTTATTTGGAACCTTATTTTTTAATAAGAAAAACGAGGTAAACGCAAATGGATTTCAAAACAACATTTTTATATTAAAAAATCGTAGAGGGATTTTACCGCAATATTGTTAAATTAAAAAACTGCAGTAGGATTTCAACCCAGTAATGTTAAATAAAAAATCTAAACGTAAAAGGGTTTCACCGCAGCATTATAAAAATTAAAAACTTAACGCAGGATTCCAAACCAATATATTTAATAAAAATAACTAAACGTAGAAACATTTCAACCTAGTATTGTTTAATTAAAATAAAACCAAACTTAGGACTTTTGCTCGACGCATTTGATTTCAACGTACTAGTGCATGGAGCAGCCCTGTTAATTTAGAAGGATTTCGATCGGCAAACCGAAGTCCTGGCCGCTGATTGGACGAAACGAGACGTCAATCTCTGCCAAGCCTAAAATCTCTGCTGGGATCATCGGGGTAATGCAGAGCCCAGGCCTGGGCTGTGCGCCTCGTGAAACTTCGGGTGAATGAGAGCTGTGGTAAATGCCTATTTTGTGGGCTTGGTGAATGGGAGATGTGTTAAATGCCTATTTTGTGGGCTTGGTGAATGGGAGCTGTGGTAATGCCTATTTTGTGGGTTTGGTGAATGGGAGCTGTGGTAATGCCTATTTTGTGGGCTTGGTGAATGGGAGCTGTGGTAATGCCTATTTTGTGGGTTTGGTGAATGGGAGCTGTGGTAAATGCCTATTTTGTGGGTTTGGTGAATGGGAGCTGTGGTAATGCCTATTTTGTGGGTTTGGTGAATGGGAGCTGTGGTAAATGCCTATTTTGTGGGCTTGGTGAATGGGAGCTGTGGTAATGCCTATTTTGTGGGCTTGGTGAATGGGAGCTGTGGTAATGCCTATTTTGTGGGCTTGGTGAATGGGAGCTGTGGTAATGCCTATTTTGTGGGTTTGGTGAATGGGAGCTGTGGTAATGCCTATTTTGTGGGTTTGGTGAATGGGAGCTGTGGTAATGCCTATTTTGTGGGCTTGGTGAATGGGAGCTGTGGTAATGCCTATTTTGTGGGTTTGGTGAATGGGAGCTGTGGTAATGCCTATTTTGTGGGCTTGGTGAATGGGAGCTGTGGTAAATGCCTATTTTGTGGGTTTGGTGAATGGGAGCTGTGGTAAATGCCTATTTTGTGGGCTTGGTGAATGGGAGCTGTGGTAATGCCTATTTTGTGGGTTTGGTGAATGGGAGCTGTGGTAATGCCTATTTTGTGGGTTTGGTGAATGGGAGCTGTGGTAATGCCTATTTTGTGGGCTTGGTGAATGGGAGCTGTGGTAATGCCTATTTTGTGGGTTTGGTGAATGGGAGCTGTGGTAATGCCTATTTTGTGGGTTTGGTGAATGGGAGCTGTGGTAATGCCTATTTTGTGGGCTTGGTGAATGGGAGCTGTGGTAAATGCCTATTTTGTGGGTTTGGTGAATGGGAGCTGTGGTAAATGCCTATTTTGTGGGCTTGGTGAATGGGAGCTGTGTTAAATGCCTATTTTGTGGGCTTGGTGAATGGGAGCTGTGTTAAATGCCTATTTTGTGGGCTTGGTGAATGAGAGCTGTGGTAAATGCCTATTTTGTGTGTTTGGTGAAACTTGTGGTGAATGGGAGCTGTGTTAAATGCTTATTTTGTGTGTTTGGTGAAACTTGTGGTGAATGGGAGCTGTGGTAATGCCTATTTTGTGTGTTTGGTGAAACTTGTGGTGAAAGGGAGCTGTGTTAAATGCCTATTTTGTGTGTTTGGTGAAACTTGTGGTGAATGGGAGCTGTGTTAAATGCCTATTTTGTGTGCTCGGTGAAATTGGAGCTGTGTTTAATACTCATTTTGAATGTTTGTTGAATAGAAGTTATCTTAAATACGCAATTTGCGTGCTGGGCGAAATTTGAGGTGAATAAGAGTTGGACTAAAATAGTGGATGATTAAGAGGCTCAATAAAATGAGGGTGAAGAAGGAGCTCAATAAAATGGGGGATTAATAGAAGATGAATGAAATAAATGATGAACTGGAAGCACATTTAAAAAGGTGATGAGTAGGTGTTACATAAAAGTAAATGATAAATGGGAGGCAAAATAAAAAGTGATGAATAGGAAGAGGAATAAAATACGGGATGATTGGAGGTTAAGTAAAACAAGTAATGCGCAAGAGATGCAATTGGATGCAGGTGTACGGCTTAATTATTTTGAATGAAGTGAAATTAAGCACAACGAGAATTTCCTTATTGAAAAAAAAAATTCAGGTTATTTTACTTTAAGAATGTGTAAGAAAGCTGCACTTATGGACGCCATATTTGTGGGCTGGTTTTCATTTTTTCGTTATGGCTTTTTTTGTTTCCAGCAACGTGCGTGTAATTGAGACATGTGTACGCAAGCGATGATGACCTATTTTTATAGGCAACAAATGGCAACGATAAGAATTTAGCAGTTCCACGAGATATCGCCCCCGCGTTCTCCAAGTTTATACCTTCAGGTTACCATCACCTTCAGTGCCGGAGTGGGGATGAAATGTACTTATCTCTTTAAGAGAGGGTTGTGAAAGTCATTTTTCATCGAAGGGTGAAGAACATCGCCCTTTGATGACATCCCCCTTTCCAGTCTCCCACAACGTTCTACGTTTCTCCACAGACCTTTTGTTTTTAGTGTTTCACAAACGTACGCCATTTATGAAACTAGTTTTGTGACTTGTTTTTACAGACCTTTTGCTTTCAGTGTAGCACAGCTGCATACGCACTAACGTCACCATTTATGGATATTATTTTATGGTTTGTTTATAGAGAACTTTCGCTATCAGCATGGCCCAACCATATCCAAATGAATATTTCTATTTATGGATATAATTTTTGAATATTCCCATTTATAGATTTGATTTCAGGACTTATTTTTTTCAAGTTTATTTTAAACTAATTTTGTAATTTTTTTTTCGGAGGTTTTGTAATCAGCGTGGGCTAAGAAATGTACGAAAGTTAGCATTAATGGACTCAATTCATCCATAATTCTTAATTGCCGCCTTTTTTTGCCTAATTGCGCTCTTGTTCCATAAAATTTCGAACAGTTTTAATGTTGTAAAATGATATAACTACCAACAATAATTAAACAATAAGTGAATAACAATAGAAAACTGAACAAACACGAAACAATTTATAATAATCAAACAATAAGTGAATAATATTAGAGAAATGAACAGTAATTGAAAAATAATTGAACCATGAAAAATAATCGTGAACAAATCTTATAGGAAAAAAATTTCTCCTGATAAAGTTTCCCATTGAAAAAACTGAAAAAAATAATCTCAAAAAAGAAAATAAATTTGAATTTCGTGAGTTGGATCGCTTCTACAAAGTGTCAAGATCGCTTTTTAAGGTCACTTGAACTCGGTTGAAAAAATTACTGCCATATTTTATGGAATATTTTACGCATGCAAAAAAAATCCATAAAAATGTACAGCGATGTCTTCAAGCTCATGTAACTGCCGTACAAAATCCTCATTAAAATGTTTTTGGATGAAATAATGCAAATAATTCTGTCAATTAAACTAATTTCGTGACGAATGAAGACACTTTCCCAGCATCCTACACCCAGCATCCCACACCCAGCATCCTACACCCAGCATCCCACACCCAGCATCCTACACCAAGCATCCTACACCCAGCATCCTACACCCAGCATCCTACACCAAACATCCTACACCCAGCATCCTACACCCAGCATCCTACACCAAGCATCCTACACCCAGCATCCTACACCCAGCATCCTACACCCAGCATCCTACACCCAGCATCCTACACCCAGCATCCCACACCCAGCATCCTACACCAAGCATCCTACACCCAGCATCCTACACCAAACATCCTACACCCAGCATCCTACACCCAGCATCCTACACCAAGCATCCTACACCAAACATCCTACACCCAGCATCCCACACCCAGCATCCCACACCCAGCATCCCACACCCAGCATCCTAAACCCAGCATCCTACACCCAGCATCCTACACCCAGCATCCCACACCAAGCATCCTACACCCAGCATCCCACACCCAGCATCCTACACCCAGCATCCTACACCCAGCATCCTACACCAAGCATCCTACACCCAGCATCCCACACCCAGCATCCTACACCAAGCATCCTACACCCAGCATCCTACACCCAGCATCCTACACCCAGCATCCTACACCAAGCATCCTACACCCAGCATCCTACACCCAGCATCCTACACCAAGCATCCTACACCAAGCATCCTACACCCAGCATCCTACACCCAGCATCCTACACCAAGCATCCTACACCCAGCATCCTACACCCAGCATCCTACACCCAGCATCCCACACCCAGCATCCTACACCCAGCATCCCACACCAAGCATCCTACACCAAGCATCCTACACCCAGCATCCTACACCCAGCATCCTACACCAAGCATCCTACACCAAGCATCCTACACCCAGCATCCTACACCCAGCATCCTACACCAAGCATCCTACACCAAGCATCCTACACCCAGCATCCTACACCCAGCATCCTACACCAAGCATCCTACACCCAGCATCCTACACCCAGCATCCTACACCAAACATCCTACACCCAGCATCCTACACCAAGCATCCTACACCCAGCATCCTACACCCAGCATCCTACACCCAGCATCCTACACCCAGCGTCCTACACCAAACATCCTACACCCAGCCTACACCCAGCATCCTACACCCAGCATCCCACACCCAGCATCCTACACCCAGCATCCTACACCCAGCATCCTACACCAAACATCCTACACCCAGCATCCTACACCCAGCATCCTACACCCAGCATCCTACACCCAGCATCCTACACCAAGCATACTACACCCAGCATCCTACACCAAACATCCCACACCCAGCATCCTACACCAAGCATCCTACACCCAGCATCCTACACCCAGCATCCTACACCCAGCATCCTACACCAAACATCCTACACCAAGCATCCTACACCCAGCATCCCACACCCAGCACCCTACACCCAGCATCCTACACCAAGCATCCCACGCCCAGCATCCTACACCCAGCATCCTACACCCAGCATCCTACGCCCGCATCCCACACCCAGCATCCTACACCATAACCGTACACCAAAATGGTGCGTTGCCACCATTTTTAAGGGCTGAAGAACTTGAAATTTTCATCGGAATTGCGTCGTCTTTGCGCCGTTATTGCGTCGTGAATAATGCGTTGTTATTGCTTCTGCGCCAGCATTGTTGCAATCTTCAGCACCTACTCAAATATGAGCCAGGTGATGATTTTCATCACTTATTCGGAGGGAGGAAGGTGAATTTTATAGCCCTGTCTGTGAAGGAAGGTGATCTTCATCACCATTTCAACGGGAGGAAGTCATGCTCATCACCCTCTAGGTGGAAGGAAGATGAGCTTCATCACCATTTCAGCCGGAGGAAGTCATGTTCATCACCCTCTAGGTGGGAGAAAGGTGATTCTCATCACCCATCAGTGGGTGATGGTGATCTTCATCACCCCATCGGTGGAGGGAAATCATTTTCATCATCCTCTACGTGTGAGGGAGGTGATGTTCATCATCCTTCGATGGGAGATGATTTTCATAACCCTCTCTGAAATAGATAGGTAACTTTCATCACCACGCCGACCCTGAAGGTGATGGTAAAAATCTGGGGAACGTGGGGGCAACATCTTGTAGAACTCGTAAATTTTTATCGTTGCCATTTGTTGCCATTTTGGTTGTACCTTACGATTGTCGTTAGAATATTGCCATTTTGGTGGCAGCTTACAGTCGTCGTAAAAATAATCGTAAATTTCCAGCGTTGTCCTTGCGACACACGCACATACATACAAACACAAGATGCGTGAAGATGTAAATAAGTAATGGATACGACAAATAAAAAATGAAGTTTTCGCGCCTGCGAGATGAGGGCGAATAGGCTCACTAAAGTGCGTGCAATTTATATCATACTAAAAAAGTAGAGAAAACTTAAAAATGAATGTATATCTTGATGGAAATTGTTCGGTTCGAATGCGTTTGGAGTTATAAGGAAATGTTTTTTCTTTAATTCCTATTATGATAGTTTTTTATAAGTCCGAGGCAACCACAAAGCAGACAAGTTCAAGGATTCGGTCAGTACAACACTCGAACAATTCAGAACACACAGCAGTCGAATGAGTATCAAGATTCACGGCTTACATTCGCACACTGAATACTTTCCTGAAAACCTTGGCGACGTCAGCGAAAAACAAGGCAAAAGGTTCAACGAAGACATTCGTGAGATAGGAAGAAAACGCAAGAGAGATGGAATGTTAACCACGGTAGAGGAAACAAGGTAGGGTCATTTCTATGGGGAAAATACACCTTCTCTTGTTCGGCTAGCCCATAGAAAGGCTTTATTTCAAACAAACTTTATGTCGTCACCAAAATGCCATGTTGTTAGGCCAATAGTGGAGCCAGGTTTGGGGGTAGCAGTGCTACCAGATGCAATATGAGCGCTGCTATTGGTTCGTTGCCGTGACGTCAGCGAAACCACAAAGTCAACGAAAAAAAGACTGGTTTGAACCTACCTTGTTTCCTCTACCGCGATGTTAACTTGATGCCTGACTTCTGTTGGTCACTCAAGCGTCTCTCTCGCAAAAGGCGGGTAATGTAATCTTGAAAATGTGATGTAAATGTTTGTTAACGTGTTTATTAACGACTTTGATTAATTTATTAACAAGTTCGTGATTGTGAACGTGTTCAATTACAATTTTGTTTAATTTATTAATATGTTTATGATTGTGAAGCGGCTGGATAATATTACAAAATGAGAACAGTTTGCTCACTTGTTTTCCGTTTGAATTATGGTGCAAGCTACTCCTGTACTCTTTGTAAATTCTAATTTAGACAAATTATTAAGAACAAATATGAATAAAGTGATAATTAAACGCTGTATAATTTCTCCAAAATGTAGATAAAGACGAAAATAAATGTGATACTTGAAACTAGCTCACAAAACTTAGTATGGTAACATAATTTTCATCGCAGAAATTTTTAAAAAGTTTCCACATGTAGAGCTGTGTTATAATCAATTATATGTATGTACTCGAGCGTAAGGTGACTAACATCGCGTGTAACATTACTGACAACACACACAAGCACACGGGAGTGTTTGTAAATAACACATCGGTGTGTTCTGTGTTTTGTGTTGTTCACTTTTGTGTTTCGCTCGCCTATTTTTGAACACATCATTAGACTGTTTTGCTCGCAATATTAGGCTATTTTGCTCGCAATATTAGGCTGTTTTGCTCGCATCATTAGACTGTTTTGCTCGCAATATTAGGCTGTTTTGCTCGCAATATTGGGCTGTTTTGCTCGCAATATTAGGCTGTTTTGCTCGCAATATTAGGCTGTTTTGCTCGCAATATTAGGCTGTTTTGCTCGCAATATTAGGCTGTTTTGCTCGCAATATTAGGCTGTTTTGCTCGCAATATTAGGCTGTTTTGCTCGCAATATTAGGCTGTTTTGCTCGCATCATTAACTGTTTTGCTCGCATCATTAGACTGTTTTGCTAGCATCATTAGACTGTTTTGCTCGCAATATTAGGCTGTTTTGCTCGCAACATTAGGCTGTTTAACTCGCAACATTAGCTGTTTTGCTCGCATCATTAGACTGCTTTGCTCGCAATATTAGGCGGTTTTGCTCGCAATATTAGGCTGTTTTGCTCGCAACATTAGGCTGTTTTGCTCGCATCATTAACTGTTTTGCTCGCATCATTAACTGTTTTGCTCGCATCATTAACTGTTTTGCTCGCAATATTAGGATGTTTTGCTCGCATCATTAGGCTGTTTTGCTCGCAATATTAGGCTGTTTTGCTCGCATCAGTAGACTGTTTTGCTCGCATCATTAGGCTGTTTTGCTCGCAACATTAGACTGTTTTGCTCGCATCATTAGACTGTTTTGCTCGCAACATTAGGCTGTTTTGCTCGCAACATTAACTGTTTTGCTCGCATCATTAACTGTTTTGCTCGCAATATTAGGATGTTTTGCTCGCATCATTAGGCTGTTTTGCTCGCAATATTAGGCTGTTTTGCTCGCAACATTAACTGTTTTGCTCGCATCATTAGGCTGTTTTGCTCGCAATATTAGGCTGTTTTGCTCGCAACATTAACTGTTTTGCTCGCATCATTAGGCTGTTTTGCTCGCAACATTAGGCTGTTTTGCTCGCAACATTAACTGTTTTGCTCGCATCATTAGGCTGTTTTGCTCGCAACATTAGGCTGTTTTGCTCGCAACATTAGACTGTTTTGCTCGCAACATTAGACTGTTTTGCTCGCATCATTAGGCTGTTTTACTCGCAACACTAGACTGTTTTGCTCTCATCATTAGGCTGTTTTGCTCGCATCATTAGGCTGTTTTACTCGCAATATTAGGTTGTTTTGCTCGCATTATTAGGCTGTTTTACTCGCAACACTAGACTGTTTTGCTCGCAATATTAGGCTGTTTTGCTCGCAACATTAGACTGTTTTGCTCGTAACATTAGGCTGTTTTGCTCGCAACATTGCTGATGCCTTTAACGAAGACATACTTACGCATTCACGCACGCAAACACATAAAAATAGGTATATACATTTAAATATGCAAATTTATATACATAACCATATTTATATACATGTGTACATAAATTCAGACAATTATTTGAGTACACACGCAACCATACACACATACATGTAGATGCACTCTTACCCACACACATACAAACATTTATAGGCTCACATAACACACAACACAAATGACTGAACACACACACAACACACAGCACACACAACACACAGCACTCACAACACACACAACTCGCACAACACACACAACATGCACAACACATACAAGGCACACAACACACACAACACAACACAACACGCACTACACACACAACACACACAACACAACACACACAACACAACAAACACAACACAACACACACACAACACAACACAACACGCACAACACACACAACACAACACGCACAGCACACACAACACACACAACACACAATACAAAACGCACAGCACACACAACACAACACACACAACACAACACGCACAACACACACAACAAACACAACACAACACGCTCAGCACACAAAACACAACACACACAACACAACACACACAACACACAATACAACACGCATAACACACACAACACAACACACACAACACACACAACACAACACACACAACACGCACAACACACACAACACAACACGCACAACACACATAAAACACACAACACAACACGCACAACACACACAACACAACACACACAACACAACACACACAACACACAATACAACACGCACAACACAACACAACACAACGCACACAACACGCACAACACACACAACACACACAACACAACACGCACAACACACACAACACACACAACACGCACAACACAACACAACACACACAACACACACAACACACACAACACGTACAACACAACACAACACACACAACACGCACAACACACACAACACACACAACACAACACGCACAACACACACAACACACACAACACGCACAACACAACACAACACACACAACACAACACGCACAACACACACACCACAACACGCACAACACACACAACACACACAACACAACACGCACAACACACACAACACAATACACACAACACAACACACACAACACACAATACAACACGCACAACACACACAACACAACACACACAACACGCACAACACACACAACACACACAACACAACACGCACAACACACAAAACACAACACGCACAACACGCACAACACACACAACACACACAACACAACACACACAACACGCACAACACACACAACACAACACACACAGCACGCACAACACAACACGCACAACAAAACACAAACAACACAGACAACACAACACACACAACACGCACAACACACACAACACACACAACATAACACACACAACACACACAACACAACACACACAACACACACAACACAACACACACAACACACACAACACAACACACACAACACACACAACACAACACACACAACATGTTGTGTGTGTTGTGTTGTGTGTTGTGTTGTGTGTTGTACAACATAACACACACAACACACACAACACAACACACACAACACACACAACACAACACACACAACACACACAACACAACCAACACAACACACACAACACAACACACACAACACACACAACACAACACGCACAACACACACAACACACACAACACAACACGCACAACACACACACCACAACACACACAACACACAATACAACACGCACAACACACACAACACAACACACACAACACAACACGCACAACACACACAACACACACAACACAAACAACACACAAAACACAAAACACAACACGCACAACACACACAACACAAACAACACACAAAACACAACACACACAACACACACAACACAAACAACACACAAAACACAAAACATAACACGCACAACACACACAACACGCACAACACACACAACACAACACAAACAACACACAAAACACAACACGCACAACACACACAACACAAACAACACACAAAACACAAAACACAACACGCACAACACACACACAACACGCACAACACACACAACACAACACACACAACACACAAAACACAACAAGCACAACACACACAACACAAACAACACACAAAACACAACACACACAACACACAATACAACACGCACAACACACACAACAAAAACAACACACAAAACACAACACACACAACACACAATACAACACGCACAACACACACAACACACACAACACAACACACACAACACACAAAACACAACACGCACAACACACACAACACAAACAACACACAAAACACAACACGCACAACACACAATACAACACGCACAACACACACAACACAACACACACAACACAACACGCACAACACACACAACACACACAACACAACACACACAACACACAAAACACAACACGCACAACACACACAACACAAACAACACACAAAACACAACACACACAATACAACACGCACAACACACACAACACAACACACACAACACAACACGCACAACACACACAACACACACAACACAACAAACACAACACACACAACACAACAAACACAACACACAACACAACACAAATGGCAGAACACCACACACACCAGCACACATCTCCAGGGACGCGCCGAACATTAATGTCCAACACGAAGTCAAATACCAAACGCTGCGCACGGCCAGGCACATTTTTGGCCGCTTCTGTTTCGCAACCCGCTCAATATTGCGCCAGCGCGGGGCATGGAACCGCAGCTCGCGCAATTTGGGGGCAATGCGTAATTTAGAAGTGATGCTGACGCAATGTTGCGGCACTGCATGAAATGGTGATGGAATTAGCGCACTATTTATTTGTTATATGACGCTTATGAGTGCTTATTATTGGATTTAATAGCTTATTGCACGCTTGAATACTGTATAATTTTACAATTTCAATATTGCACAATTTCACAATTTGAATGCTGCACAATTTAACAATTTGATTATTGCTCAACTACACAATTTCGCAATATCTGAATTTGATTATTTCAATATTTTCCAGATTCCAATATTTCAAATTCCAATATTTTCCTTTTGCTAACCACAAAGTTTGCGTCATCTTCTGCTTATAATTACATTAGTTATGATAGGAAATACAGTTATATTATATACTACTACACAACTATATACCATTGTTTGTTGCTCTGAAAACTGACTGCAAATTTTCCTATTATTAAAATTCGCTTACAGTCAGCGCACAGTCAGCGTACAGTCAGCGTACAGTCAGCGTACAGTCAGCGTATAGTCAGCGCACAGTCAGCGCACAGTTAGCGTACAGGCAGCGTACAGTCAGCGTACAGTCAGCGTACAGTCAGCGTACAGTCAGCGTACAGTCAGCGTACAGTCAGCGTACAGTCAACGTACAGTCAGCGTACAGTCAGCGTACAGTCAGCGCACAGTCAACGTACAGGCAGCGTACAGTCAGCGTACAGTCAGCGTACATTCAGCGTACAGTCAGTGTACAGTCAGCGTACAGTCAGTGTACAGTCAGCGTACAGTCAGCGTACAGTCAGCGTACAGTCAGCGTACAGTCAGCGTACAGTCAGCGTACAGTCAGTGTACAGTCAGCGTACAGTCAGCGTACAGTCAGCGTACAGTCAGCGTACAGTCAGTGTAAAGTCAGCGTACAGTCAGCGTACAGTCAGCGTACAGTCAGCGTACAGTCAGCGTACAGTCAGCGTACAGTCAGCGTACAGTCAGCGTACAGTCAGCGTACAGTCAGAGTACAGTCAGCGTACAGGCAGCGTACAGGCAGCGTACAGTCAGCGTACAGTCAGCGTACAGTCAGCAGAACGCAGCAACACGACACCCAACACCCGATATTCCTGAGCCTTCGCTCTGCCTGTTACACTTAGCTGGAAATGGGAGCTGGGGGAGCTGGGGGAGCTGGGGGAGCTAGGGGAGCTGGGGGAGCTGGTGGAGCTGGGAGAACTGGGAGAGCTGGGGGAGCTGGGGGAGCTGGGGGAGCTGGGGGAGCTGGGGGAACTGGGGGAGCTGGGGGAGCTGGGGGAGCTGGGGGAGCTAGGGGAGCTGGGGAGCTGGTGGAGCTGGGAGAGCTGGGAGAGCTGGGAGAGCTGGGAGAGCTGGGAGAGCTGGGAGAGCTGGGAGAGCTGGGAGAGCTGGGAGAGCTGGGGGAGCTGGGAGAGCTGGGAGAGCTGGGGGAGCTGGGGGAGCTGGGGAGCTGGGGGAGCTGGGGGAGCTGGGGGAGCTGGGGGAGCTGGGGGAGCTGGGGGAGCTGGGGAGCTGGGGGAGCTAGGGGAGCTAGGGGAGCTGGGGGAGCTGGGGGAGCTGGGGAGCTGGGGGAGCTAGGGGAGCTAGGGGAGCTGAGGGAGCTGGAGGAGATGGGGGAGCTGGGGGAGCTGTAGCACAGCTCATTACAGAGCACATTGAAATATAGTAACCACAAAACCTGGTTCTGTTAACAAAACTGAATATATTTTGCATAAATTTCCACCCCCAAGTATCACTAACAATTGAAATTCCTTCGAATAACAAACCTGGAAATCGATTTCAGCACAATTTTCTCCATGATTTTTCTTGCTGGAGAATGCATCGTCATTTCTACAGCCTTGTGGTCCCCGCAGCGTTGTCGCTCGGCCGAGAATTTCACAAGTCGTCTGTCCCGCAAATTTGGCAGCACTGTTAGGCCGGATACATAATGCAGGAGTTTGTGTGCCGCCAGGGGGACGCTTCTATTTTGAGCAAATGTGAACTGAGTCGGACATCTTTGAAGTCGCTATGCGACGTGCATCTGTCTCTCGTTTTTACTCGACATCCTTCTGTTTCTTATATTTTTCTCGCTGGAGACACTATAAACTTCGCTGTCGCCACTGAAAATATCATAGTTAAGAATTTTGCTCGTGACTTCAAAAATGATGCTGTGAAAATTGTGAGAATGCTTCAGAATGTTGCTTGTAACCTCAAAAAAGGGTGCTGTGAATTTTGTGAAAGGCCTCTGAATGTCAATCGTGACTTTTATGCAACATGGGTGCTTCGGAAATTGTGTAAAAGTAATCAGCAACATTACTCGCCGCTCGAGATTGGGACTATACACAAACAATTGAAAATAATGTACGACTTTCCCAGTAATTAATAAAAAGGCCCGAAAAATTGAATAAAAATAAAGAATGTCTGCGGTATGATTAAAATTTTGAGTGAAAGAAATGAAGAAGTGATTCTTAAAAAAAATTTACTCTGAACGTTTCGAGCCTAGGCTCATTCTCAACAAAAATTCTGCAAATAAAATAACATACAAGCCAGTACACCCAAAAAAAACAGAAGCGCAGAATATAAGGACGGAAAAAAAGAACACACAAACAAACAAAAAATTTAATGAAAATAATTTATCGGTTGATTCTTTTCAGAGGGTATGCACTCAGCATTTCGTAATTAAATGCAGAGGTGTTAAATATTCTACACTGTCTTTGTATTATTTTACATTGTTTTGAACTGGTTTTAAATTTTCAGCGTTTAACCACTCTTTACTTCTTTATGGTTTTATAGTTTCGAATTGTTTTCAGTGTTTTAAATTAATTGTTTTACAGTGTCTCGGCATGTTTTCTACATTGTCTTGCATTTTTTATTGGATTTGAGTTTTTTTACACTGTTATTCCAAGTTTTTATTATTTTGCCTTGTTCCACGTGATTTTACGCAGTTTTGCACAGCTTTACACCGATTTACTTTACTTTACACAGCTTCACACAATTTTGCACTGTTTGTCGACCCTTCAGATCGTTTTGCGTAGTTATACCTAATTTCGCCCTGCTCAACATTACTTTACAATGATGCACATTGCTTTCAGTAGCTACATAAGGTTTTACATCTTCTACACTGCTATTGACTCGAATATTTTCTCTTTTTCAGCAATGCAGTTATTTATTTCAATCGTTTCTCGTTAACGGCATCCAAAAAATCTGACTCTTTTAAGTATTCCAATTACAGTTTCGTTCATTGACCTCTGTATAGTACAGAAATTCTCATTTCAAACTTTTGTGTTTCCATTTTTCAATTTCCGTTGTACTCGTCGTAGCCGTGTGGTTAAAGGACCCGCTCTTCCGTGAAGGTGTCGAGGGTTCGAATCCCGGCTCTGGGTGGCGATTTTCTCCGTTGGGTATAGGGGAAAAACTCAAAGCCCAATACCCCGCTCTACCCAGGTGTCTGCAATGGGTACCGAGATGATATGATCACGCTTGATTGGGAATAAATCATCTTAAGAAGCCGATGTTTGTTTTTACAATTCTCTTCAATTTTCCAGCAATGCAACTTTGACTCATAAACACATTATTTTGATTTTTTCTTCAGCGTTTTATTGTACGCTATTTTCATTTTGTAGTTTGAACTCACGGCAGCGTACGTCTACTCTCCTGTTGCTTCGGAAGGTTATTTTATCATTTCACCTTTCAACGCCACTATTTCCCAGTTCTCATAGAGTTCATTGCTGTACAACTAACATTTTCTAAAAATTCCAAATATTTAACAATTCTCATAGACTTATATTGCTGTACAACTAACATCTATTGTGTTGCCAACAGTATCACGACTTTGATAGACTTTCATCGCTGCACAAATATCATTTTCAGTTAGTGTCTAAACAATTCATACACAGCTACCATTTTCACTGCTTCCAACAATTTCACGATATCTATGGACGCATATTTCAGCAAAAATAAGAACTACTCTTTGTTTCACAACCAAAAATTGTGAAACTCATTCATCTTGACAATTTTTTTGACTCGTAATGCTTCTCAGGACATTCGATATCGTAGCCGCCTATCCGCTCCACTGTAACCTTCCACCAAACCGGCGCTTCTGGCTTGTTCTTCTCATTTCACCCTCTTATTCTTCCCATCACACTCAATTCCACCCACTCATCCCCAATCCCACCTCCTATTCCATCCACTTGTGCCCCCTATTCCACCCCCGCATCTCCCTATTCCACCCACTCGTCCCCCTATTCCACCCACTCGTCCCCCTATTCCACCCACCCGTCCCCCTATTCCACCCCCTCGTCCCCCTATTCCACCCCCTCGTCCCCCTATTCCACCCCCTCGTCCCCCTATTTCACCCACTCTTCCCCCACATTTCACCCCCTCATTCCCCTATTCCACCCACTCATCCCCCACATTCCACCCCCTCGTCCCCCTATTCCACTCCCTCGTCCCCCTACTCCACCCACTCGTCCCCCTATTCCACCCCCTCGTCCCCCTATTCCACCCCCTCGTCTCCCTATTCCACCCCCTCGTCCCCCTATTCCACCCACTCGTCCCCCTATTCCACCCCCTCGTCCCCCTATTCCCCCCACTCGTCCCCCTATTCCACTCCCTCGTCCCCCTACTCCACCCACTCGTCCCCCTATTCCACCCCCTCGTCCCCTTATTCCACCCACTCGTCCCCCTATTCCACCCCCTCGTCCCCCTATTCCACCCACTCGTCCCCCACATTTCACCTCCTCATCTTCCTATTCCACCCACTCATCCTCGACATTTCACCCCTTCATCACCCTATTCCACCCACTCGTCCCCCTATTCCACCCCCTCGTCCCCTTATTCCACCCACTCGTCCCCCTATTCCACCCCCTCGTCCCCCTATTCCACCCCCTCGTCCCCCACATTTCACCTCCTCATCTTCCTATTCCACCCACTCATCCTCGACATTTCACCCCTTCATCCCCCTATTCCACCCACTCGTCCCCCACATTTCACCCCCTCATCTCTCCATTCCCCCAACTCGTACCTCCTATTCCACCCCCTCATCCCCCTATTACACACCCTCATCCCCTATTCCACCCCCTCGTCCCCCTATTCCACCCCTTCGTCCCCCAATTCCACCCCCTCATTCCCCTATTCCACCCACTCATCCCCCACATTCCACCCCCTCGTCCCCCTATTCCACCCCCTCATCCCCCTATTCCACCCACTCATCCCCCACATTCCACCCCCTCGTCCCCCTATTCCACCCCCTCATCCCCCTATTCCACCCACTCGCCCCCACATTTCACCCCCTCATCCCCTTATTCCACCCACTCGTCCCTACATTCCACCCCCTTGTCCCCCTATTCCACCCACTCATCCCTCCCGATACAGCCGTGCCGGAATAATTCATCGGAGATACAGAATGAGATTAGATACACCAACTGGGACTCGACTCGGGCCTAAAAGCGTGGGCCTACGTCCGGAAGTTGATCTGAATCTTGATGGACGCGCTAAGTAATGCAGCGGATTTGGTGCCGTGAGACACTGGTGTGTGCAGGTACTGGTGTGTGCAGTACTGGTGTGTGCAGTACTGGTGTGTGCAGGTACTGGTGTGTGCAGTACTGGTGTGTGCAGTACTGGTGTGTGCAGTACTGGTGTGTGCAGGTACTGGTGTGTGCAGTACTGGTGTGTGCAGTACTGGTGTGTGCAGTACTGGTGTGTGCAGTACTGGTGTGTGCAGTACTGGTGTGTGCAGGTACTGGTGTGTGCAGTACTGGTGTGTGAAGTACTGGTGTGTGCAGTACTGGTGTGTGCAGGTACTGGTGTGTGCAGTACTGGTGTGTGCAGTACTGGTGTGTGCAGTACTGGTGTGTGCAGTGCTGGTGTGTGCAGTACTGGTGTGTGCAGTACTGGTGTGGGCAGTACTGGTGTGTGCAGTACTGGTGTGTGCAGTACTGGTGTGTGCAGGTACTGGTGTGTGCAGTGCTGGTGTGTGCAGTACTGGTGTGTGCAGTACTGGTGTGTGCAGTACTGGTGTGTGCAGTACTGGTGTGTGCAGTACTGGTGTGTGCAGTACTGGTGTGTGCAGTGCTGGTGTGTGCAGTACTGGTGTGTGCAGTACTGGTGTGTGCAGTACTGGTGTGTGCAGGTACTGGTGTGTGCAGTACTGGTGTGTGCAGTGCTGGTGTGTGCAGTACTGGTGTGTGCAGTACTGGTATGTGCAGTACTGGTGTGTGCAGTACTGGTGTGTGCAGGTACTGGTGTGTGCAGGTACTGGTGTGTGCAGTACTGGTGTGTGCAGGTACTGGTGTGTGCAGTACTGGTGTGTGCAGTACTGGTGTGTGCAGTACTGGAGAGTGCAGTACTAGTGTGTGCAGTACTGGTGTGTGCAGTACTGGTGTGTGCAGTACTGGTGTGTGCAGTACTATTGTGTGCAGTACTGGTGTGTGCAGTACTGGTGTGTGTAGGTACTGATGTGTGCAGTACTGGTGTGTGCAGTACTGGTGTGTGCAGTACTGGTGTGTGCAGTACTGGTGTGTGCAGGTAGTGGTGTGTGCAGTAATGGTGTGTGCATTACTGGTGTGTGCAGTACTGGTGTGTGCAGTACTGGTGTGTGCAGGTACTGGTGTGTGCAGGTACTAGTGTGTGCAGGTACTGGTGTTTGCAGGTGCTGGAGTGTGCAGTACTGATGTGTGCATTACTGGTGTGTGCAGGTACTGGTGTGTGCAGTACTGGTGTGTGCAGTACTGGTGTGTGCAGTACTGGTGTGTGCAGTACTGGTGTGTGCAGTACTTGTGTGTGCAGTACTGGTGTGTGCAGTACTGGTGTGTGCAGTACTGGTGTGTGCAGTACTGGTGTGTGCAGTACTGGTGTGTGCAGTACTGGTGTGTGCAGTATTGGTGTGTGCAGGTACTGGTGTGTGCAGGTACTGGTGTGTGCAGTACTGGTGTGTGCAGGTACTGGTGTGTGCAGTACTGGTGTGTGCAGTAATGGTGTGTGCAGTACTGGAGAGTGCAGTACTAGTGTGTGCAGTACTGGTGTGTGCTGTACTGGTGTGTGCAGTACTGGTGTGTGCAGTACTATTGTGTGCAGTACTGGTGTGTGCAGTACTGGTGTGTGTAGGTACTGGTGTGTGCAGTACTGGTTTGTGCAGTACTGGTGTGTGCAGTACTGGTGTGTGCAGGTAGTGGTGTGTGCAGTAATGGTGTGTGCATTACTGGTGTGTGCAGTACTGGTGTGTGCAGTACTGGTGTGTGCAGGTACTGGTGTGTGCAGGTACTAGTGTGTGCAGGTACTGGTGTTTGCAGGTGCTGGAGTGCGCAGTACTGATGTGTGCAGTACTGGTGTGTGCAGGTACTGGTGTGTGCAGTACTGGTGTGTGCAGTACTGGTGTGTGCAGTACTGGTGTGTGCAGTACTGGTGTGTGCAGTACTTGTGTGTGCAGTACTGGTGTGTGCAGTACTGGTGTGTGCAGTACTGGTGTGTGCAGTACTGGTGTGTGCAGTACTGGTGTGTGCAGTACTGGTGTGTGCAGTACTGGTGTGTGCAGGTACTGGTGTGTGCAGGTACTGGTGTGTGCAGTATTGGTGTGTGCAGTACTGGTGTGTGCAGTACTGGTGTGTGCAGTACTGGTGTGTGCAGGTACTGGTGTGTGCAGTACTGGTGTGTGCAGTACTGGTGTGTGCAGTACTGGTGTGTGCAGTACTGGTGTGTGCAGTACTTGTGTGTGCAGTACTGGTGTGTGCAGGTACTGGTGTGTGCAGGTACTGGTGTGTGCAGTACTGGTGTGTGCAGTACTGGTGTGTGCAGTACTGGTGTGTGCAGGTACTGGTGTGTGCAGTACTGGTGTGTGCAGTGCTGGTGTGTGCAGTACTGGTGTGTTCAGAACTGGTGTATGTAGTACTGGTGTGTGTAGTACTGGTGTGTGCAGGTACTGGTGTGTGCAGGTACTGGTGTGTGCAGTACTGGTGTGTGCAGTGCTGGTGTGTGCAGTACTGGTGTGTGCAGAACTGGTGTATGTAGTACTGGTGTGTGTAGTACTGGTGTGTGCAGGTACTGGTGTGTGCAGGTACTGGTGTGTGCAGTACTGGTGTGTGCAGTACTGGTGTGTGTAGTATTGGTGTGTGCAGTACTGGTGTGTGCAGTACTGGTGTGTGCAGGTACTGGTGTGTGCAGGTACTGGTGTGTGCAGGTACTGGTGTGTGCAGGTAGTGGTGTGTGCAGTACTGGTGTGTGCAGTACTGGTGTGTGCAGTACTGGTGTGTGCAGTACTGGTGTGTGCAGTACTGGTGTGTGCAGGTCCTGGTGTGTGCAGGTACTTTTGTGTGCAGTACTGGTGTGTGCAGTACTGATGTGTGTTTGTACTGGTGTGTGCAGTACTGGTGTGTGCAGCACTGGTGTGTGCAGTACTGGTGTGTGCAGTACTGGTGTATGCAGTACTGGTGTGCAGTACTGGTGTGTGCAGTACTGGTGTGTGCAGTACTGGTGTGTGCAGTACTGATGTGTGCAGTACTGGTGTGTGCATTAGTGGTGTGTGCAGTACTGGTGTGTGCAGTACTGGTGTGTGCAGTACTGGTGTGTGCAGTACTGGTGTATGCAGTACTGGTGTGCAGTTCTGGTGTATGCAGTACTGGTGTGCAGTACTGGTGTGTGCAGTACTGGTGTGTGCGTGCAGTACTGGTGTGTGCAGTACTGGTGTGTGCAGGTACTGTCTGATACCGTTACTGATGGAACTCCGTGCATGTAGACCATATCCTCCTTTTTTGACCATTTATGCATATGTGTACTAAGACACAATTGAGTGAAATTTCCGTCGGCATATGCGTGTTTTGCATTATTAGTGTTTTATTAACTTTTTCAGGTGTTTTTGCGTCCTTCCAATATTTATTTGGCTGTTCACCGTTAGGTTCAATCACTTATGAAATTTTCCCATCGAGTAGTTATTTTTGATTTGCAATTGAATATAAAAATCCGACTTTTAAGATGGCTCACTCAAACTTGAGGAAAACAGATGGAACATTTTTTGGTACATTGACTGGTCAAAGGAATTGAGGGGCTTCCGAATAGTTGACCCTTTTCATAGCATTCTAACGCCGCGATGTGAGCAATGGAAAACTCACCATTGCTCAATGTCGAAAAATATATATATATATACGAGTATATATATATATATATATTTAAATATACATATATATATATATATAATAGGGGTTGGATAAAATAATCAAAACATCTAACATTTTGGAATCATAATCTTTGAACATGTTATAAACAATCCCAACTTGAATTATTTTAATTTTTTTATTGTTTATTATTGCAGGTATTTGATATTTCACTTAAATTAACTGTTGTTACTGGTCTATAAAAAAAAATTGTTATAATTTCATAAAAATACCAGACCTCTCTGACTTTAAAAGTGGTCAAATTGTTGGTGCTCGTAGTGCAGGTGGCCGTGCAACAGAAACTTTCTAGTGCTTGACGTTTGAATAGGTATTGTCACAAGAATATTGACTACTTTTGGAAAAAAAGGAAAAACGTCCTCACCAAAGCACAGGTTCGGTCGAAACTTGAAGTTGTCTGAGAGAGATTGTCGGACTCTAAATCGAATTGTTAGAGAGGTACGCAAGACACGGCTCCTAAAATCACTGCAGACCTCAATGAACACCTACAGAACTTTGTTTCCCAAAAACTGTTCGTCGGGAGCTGTTCAAATTCCGGATTCTACGGAAGCGTTGCAATTAAAAAACCTTCGCTTTCAACAACAAAATTTTGCGAAGGGTTTAGAGGGGTGTAGACACAACCAGAATTGGTGCGTCGAGCAGTGGAAAATGTGATTATCCTTGACGAATCATCGGCTACCTTATTTCCGACCTCCGGTCGAGTGTGCGTTTGAAGGCAGCGGAAAGAAGCCTTTGGTAAAGACTGCCTTCTCCAACCGTAAAACATGGCGGGGGTTCTGTGATGATCTGGGGTGCTATTTCATGGAAATCCGCAAGGGCCAATGATTTCCCTTCATAGAAGAATTAACAGCCGAGACTAATTATAATTTTTGGTTCCAGCAATATTTCCAGAAGGGAACGCCATCTTTCAAGATGATATTGCCCCAATTCATACAGCTAGAATTGATAAAGAATGGCACGAGGCACATTCTAATGAAGTTGAGCATCTCATCTGGCCACCACACTCCCCAGACCTCAACATTATTGAGTATTAAATTTTATGGTCGGTTGTAGATATTCACGCAAGAAGTCAATTTCCGCCGCCATCGTCTCTAAAAGAACTCGAAGATGTTTAACTGAAAAATGAGTTAAAATTCCATTGGAAACAATAATTCGCAATTTGTGTGTATCAACACCTCGGAGAATTTAGGCTGTAATTTCCTCAAAAGGTGGACCCTTACCAAATTAAAATATATTTTGCTTATTTTCCAAGGTGTTTCCAATATTTTGTTCAACTCCTGTATGTGTGTGTGTGTGTATCTGTGTGCGTGTGTGTGTGTGTGCGTGTGTGTGTATATTTATATATACATTTTCTAAAATTTTCATACATGGGAAGCAGACTTCAAAGCACGACACCATATGCGTATTCATGCGCAATATAATTTCCATGTGTATAAATTAAAACAAAGTAATTATATTGCACATATAATTGTATATACACACTGTAAATAAATATATATAACTATACTCGTATGGTGTCGTGATCCAGTGCACATCACAACCGATACAAGGGCAAACCGTAACTTCCGTGTTCGTCTAGTTGAGCAATAGAACTTTAAATTAGTTAACAGGTAAAATACGGCACTTTTCATGAGATCAAATGTGCTGAATGTCTGCAATTCAAAGAATTTCGTAATTCTGAGATTTTCCTTTGATTTCCTACTCATGAGCAACATTTCATGAACTCTATGCAGGAACGTCCCTTTGATTTTCTCTTCCCTAAAAATGACCTTTTGAGTCCTCTAATATGAAAAGGCTTCTTTCCATTCATTTAAGAATAAAGCTTTCTGTCGAGTTGTTCAGTCTTGAAGGTTTCTTTTGCTATATCAATTTATAAACGTAGTCGATTATTTTCCGCTGTTTGTGAAGTGCTTCCACTTACTGAGCGGAACTAAAGGTCATTGATCTCGCATTCCTATATATAGGAAACTATTTATAAACTTAAGCTGATTTTAATTTCGTAAAGTTTTCCAATAACTTCAAAGTTTTCTAAGTCCAATAAAGCTGTTGCGACCATCTTCTTACCCGAGACTGGGATCTAATATAGCGCATAATTTTATCACGTAAAGTCTTTACATTCTATCAATGTTTTGTAACTTAATTCCAGCTTTTGTGACGAGAATCTTATTGGATGTTGCGATCTAACATTACACTGATGTAATTACAAGCTCTTTCTTACTAAGCCTCACCTTCGATCGTGTTTTGAATTCTTTACATTTTGTTACATTCCTTTATATTTTACAACATTCCTTCACATTTTAAAACATTCCTTCACATTTTAAAACATTCCTTCACATTTTATAACATTACTTCATATTTTATAACATGACTTCACATTTTATAATATTACTTCACATTTTATAACATTCCTTCACATTTTACAACATTACTTCACATTTTATAAGATCCCTTCACATTTTATAACATTCCTTCATATGTTATAACATTACGTCACATTTTATAACATCCCTTCACATTTTATAACATTCCTTCATATGTTATAACATTACGTCACATTTTATAACATACTTTCACATTTTATAACATTACGTCACATTTTATAACATCCCTTCACATTTTATAACATCCCTTCACATTTTATAACATTCCTTCACATTTTATAACATGACTTCATATTCTATAACATTACTTCACATTTTATAACATTCCTTCACATTTTATAACATTACTTCATATTCTGTAACATTACTTCACATTTTATAACATTCCTTCATATGTTATAACATTACGTTACATTTTATAACATCCCTTCACATTTTATAACATTACTTCACATTTTATAACATTCCTTCATATTTTATAACATTACGTCACATTTTATAACATCCCTTCACATTTTATAACATTACTTCACATTTTTTACCATTCCTTCACATTTTATGACATTACTTCACATTTTATAACATCCTTTCACATTTTATAACATTACTTCATATTTTATAACATGACTTCACATTTTATAACATTCCTTCACATTTTATAACATTCCTTCACATTTTATAACATTACTTCACATTTTATAACATTCCTTCATATTTTATAAAATTCCTTCACATTTTATAACATCCCTTCACATTTTATAACATTACTTCACATTTTTTAACATTCCTTCACATTTTATAACATTACTTCCCATTTTATAACATTCCTTCACATTCTATATCATTACTTCACATTTTATAACATCCCTTCACATTTTATAACATTACTTCACATTTTATAACATTAATTCACATTTTATAACATTCCTTCACATTCTATAACATTACTTCACATTTTATAACATTCCTTCACATTTTATAACATTCCTTCACATTTTATAACATTACTTCACATTTTATAACATTACTTCACATTTTATAACATTCCTTCACATTCTATAACATTACTTCACATTTTATAACATTACTTCACATTTTATAACATCCCTTCACATTTTACAACATTACTTCACATTTTATAACATTACTTCACATTTTATAAAATTCCTTCACATTTTATAACATTCCTTCACATTTTATAACATTCCTTCACATTTTATAACATTACTTCACATTTTATAACATTACTTCACATTTTATAACATTCCTTCACATTCTATAACATTACTTCACTTTTTATAACATTACTTCACATTTTATAACATCCCTTCACATTTTACAACATTACTTCACATTTTATAACATTACTTCACATTTTATAACATTCCTTCACATTTTATAACATTCCTTCACATTTTATAACATTCCTTCACATTTTATAACATTACTTCATATTTTATAACATTACTTCACATTTTATAACATTACTTCACATTTTATAACATTACTTCACATTTTATAACATTCCTTCACATTTTATAACATTACTTCACATTTTATAACATTACTTCACATTTTATAACATTACTTCACATTTTATAACATTCCTTCACATTTTATAACATTACTTCACATTTTATAACATTTGTTGCCGCAGTTCTTAATTTTGACCCCAGTTAAGAAGTAGGATACCCGTGTCTGTGATGAACACGGATTATTTGATCGTGTACTTTTGCCGGTGTGACTCGTAATAATTGTGCCTACATTTTGTGATTATTCTATATAGATTCATTTACTGTTATATTTGATTTGAACCGTGACTGAATATTCTGTAATGATTTATTGTTAGATTTTACGAGTGTAGGAACAAAGTTAATGCTTAGTTTACTTATGTCTTTCCTTTATTTGCAGAACGAGACTCATATTATTTTCAACCCGTAGCCGTTCATTATTACTGCCGTTGCCATTCAGCCGTGGCCATTATCTCGTTGTGCTACCATTGGCTCCCAATTACTGTTCCATGTGATGTTGACCAGCAGAAACAAAAAATGTAAACTTAAAGACTATAATTTCAAACCTGAATGTGCTCCTGTTGACTATTTATGTTCAGTAGAATGGTGGTAAATGAATAACTAAGGCCGGTGATGCCAAGTGAAGGTGTGTGGCGCCTTCATTTAGTTGAAAATAATCAAGTCACATGCTCCTAATGAAGTGCCTATTTTAGTGGTAGATAACATTGGTGCAGTGCTCTACAATGCCTCTCTGTAGGTCGCCAGACAGGCACAGCCTGCCTGACAAATCCAGCAGACCGCCTAGTGGGCGGCTCGCTGCTGTTACAAAGAAGAAACAAGAAATTGAAGCCCTGTTGGTTGAGGTGCCTACTAATTTGGAATTAATCAAGAAGTTGTATACTTCGTACTTGGTGAAGGTCGACAACCTTCTTCGTGAATGTGGTGAGTCATTTTCTGACTGGTTGAAACCTCACGCTAGTGAGATCGAAAGGTTTCGATCGAAAGTTGATGCAATGTTGCACCCATTCACAGTAATACGTGGAGCCGAAGTTAGGTCGTCAACATCTGCTTCTAGGTCTTCAGTATCAAATCTAAAGTCATCGAAAGCTAACTCGGCAGCACTTGTCGATATGGCTGAACGAAGAGCTTCGGTTGAAGCCAATAGATTATCTTTGTCTCGACAATTTGAATTAGAAAAAATGGAGCTCAATTTGAAGATGCAACACGAAAGGGTCCTCTTGGAATTGAAGCAACAAAAGTTATTGTCGGAGTCTCTCAAAGATGATCTTCGTATGAATATATTAGAAAGCGAGTTAGGTAAGCTTCAAGTTACTACTACTAGAGAGTCTCAGCCTTTACCATCAACTCCTGCTGTGCCGTCTCATCAGTTTACAACGGCGAGAGACTCCAGACCTTCTCCTATAACGTCCACGGCCTACCCGACGATGGCGTCCACGGCCTACCCGACGATGGCGTCCACGGCCTACCCGACGATGGCGTCCACGGCCTACCCGACGATGGCGTCCACGGCCTACCCGACGATGGCGTCCACGGCCTACCCGACGATGGCGTCCACGGCCTACCCGACGATGGCATCCACGGCCTACCCGACGATGGCGTCCACGGCCTACCCGACGATGGCGTCCACGGCCTACCCGACGATGGCGTCCACGGCCTACCCGACGATGGCGTCCACGGCCTACCCGACGATGGCGTCCACGGCCTACCCGACGATGGCGTCCACCAATGCTGTTGCTCTTCCTGTGCAGCAAATGTTGAGTGAGAATGTAAACTCTCGCCTTCTCGATATTTTACAGGCTCAAAATACCATCTCAGCGTCGATGGTCCAATGTCAAGAAAAATCTATTCTTCCGAAGAAAGAAATTCAGCCGTATGACGGTAAGGATTTAACTAAATTTAAATCCTTTATTCAGAACTTTGAGAGAGTGATCGAAAATAAATGCAGCGACGATGCTGACAAGCTTATCTATCTAGAGCAATATACTAGAGATAAACCTTTGAAGTTGGTGAAGTCGTGCAGCCACTACAATGCATCGACCGCTTTTAAGAAGGCTAAAGAATTGCTCCAACGTGAGTACGGGAACGAGTTCAAGGTTACAAATGCCTACATTCAGAAACTCGATTCGTGGAACGCTATTGATAACGAAGATGCTGAAGCCTTGCACGAACTTCACATTTTTCTGCTTGATTGTCTCCACTCGCTCGAGAACTGCGATACAAGTCACCCACTTCAAAGTCCTAAACAAATGAAAACCATTGTCGCCAAACTACCCTACAAGTTGCGAGACCGTTGGCGTCGCCATACCAGTCATATTCTGGATAACGATGAATCGATTAAATTTGGGGATCTCGTCAACTTCGTGGGAAAGGAAGTCTCTGTTCTCAAGCAGCCTTTATTTGGCGATATAACAGATGTCTCCGATTCTTCCCAGAAAAAACCTTCTAGAAGTAAAATTTTATTGACATCGGATGGAAAGTCCGGTACCAAACATTGTAGTTACTGCAAGAAAACGAATCACTACGTGTCCTCCTGCAAGTTCTTGCAAGCTAAACCCACATACGAGCGCCGAAAAATAATTCGGAATTTAAATCTTTGCTTTGGTTGTTTGAGGCCTAATCATATTTCTCAAAACTGTCCTCAACGCTCAACGTGTGCCAAATGCAACGGAAACCACCCTACTATTCTTCATAACGAATCGACTGCAGTTGGAACGCCCGTTCAGTCCATGCGTTCGAGTAACACAAGAAGTGACAACTCGAAAGTGTTGCCTCCGATCGTACCCGCTAGAGTGAGGGTAGCTGGTTTCGAGAAAGCAGTAATTATAAACTGTGCTCTAGATACCGGTTCGTCGGACTGTTGGGCCAGCGAGAAACTGTTACAGCTCCTGAGTGTCAAAACAGCAAAATCGACGATAAGTATTTCTACAATGACTAGTAAAAGCGAGAAGGTTTGTGCACGGGTCATACAAAACCTTACCGTCTCCAGTCTTGATGGAAAGTTTAGTCACCAGTTAGGCTCGGTGTATACGAAGAATTCGAAGCAATGGCCCTTCAACCGCTCAGACGTACCCAAAAGCGAGGATATTTTTCATGAACCTCACCTAAAAGAGGTACCATTCCACTTCACTGACTCAGAAGTTTTGCTGCTCATTGGCCTCAACGAGCCGGACCTCGTTAAGCCCCTTCGCTTGGTCGATGGAGAAGATGGAGCCCCGTACGCGACGCTTCACACTCTCGGTTGGGCGCTCAATGGTCCGGTCAAAAAGAATTCCTCTAATAGGATTTGTAACAGAGTTGTAAGTAACTCTCAGGCTCTAGATAGTCAAATTATGAAGTTTTTCTCTCATGACTTTATTGACACCGATAACTCGATTTCAATGTCCGTAGATGACAAAAAATGGTTACAGAAGGTAGACCAGAGTACTAACAAACTTGACTCTAATCACTATGAAATAGCATTGCCTCTGAACGAAGATTATGAATTTCCTGATAACCGCTCCCAAGCATTGAATCAATTTTCTAGCCTCAGTCGTAGGTTTGATCGCGACTCCCAACTCTTTTCCGACTACGATAAATTCATGACTCAAATGATTGACAATGATTTCGTGGAAGTTGTTCCTGCCGCTGAATTGAATTCATGTCCAGAAAAGAAGTGGTATTTGACCCATCACGCTGTCTATCATAAGCGTAAGAATAAAATCAGAATTGTATTTAATTGTTCTTTGAAATGTAAGGGAATATCATTGAATGACGTGCTTCTGCAAGGCCCTGACTTGACCAACAGTTTATTTGGAGTTCTTTTACGATTCCGGCTAAATGAAGTAGCTGTTATTGGCGACATCGAAAAGATGTTTTATCAGGTAAAGGTGCCTGCAGACTGCGCCAATTTAATGAGATTCTTTTGGCTGAATGACTCTAAGACTGAAGTCATAGAATATCGTCTCAAGGTCCACGTATTTGGAGCAAAAAGCTCGCCTAGCATAGCTAACTATGCTCTGAAGCGTACAGCAACTGAGACTGGAGCTAGTTCGGAATGTAAGTTTGCTATTCTGAATAATTTTTATGTTGATGACCTATTGGTGTCGTTTTCTGATGTTCTTCACGCAACTCGAGTTCTGAAAGAAATTGAAGCAACTGTCATGTCCGGTGGTTTCAATTTGACAAACTATAACAGTAATAATGCAGAAGTCTTGAAACTTTTGCCTCAAGATAAAATCTCAAAAACCGAAACGTCAAATGTTATTCTGAATTCTGACAATTTGGAAACTGCATTGGGTGTCGTATGGGATACTAAATGCGACACTCTGGGTTACCAACCTAATTTAAAGGGTACACCTTGTGCGACGAAACGCGTTGTTCTCAAGTGTGTTGCATCAGTTTACGACCCGATAGGATTTTTTTCGCCTATAATTGTTGTTGGACGTAAAATATTTCAAGAAGCCTGTCGACTGACGACAGGTTGGGATGATCCACTACCGTTAGAGCTTCAAAATGCCTGGGTGGAATGGTTAAGAGACATGAATAACCTTGGTTCTTATAAAATCCCCCGAAGCATAACCTCTTCTAACTTCCGGTCCTATGAATTTCACGTTTTCACGGATGGAAGTGAAATGTCATATGGTGCTGTGATCTATTTAAAATCTTGCAGTGAAATTGCTTGTCATGTGTCCTTGTTAGCTAGCAAATCTCGACTCACTCCCATCGATAATTCTACGTTGAAAACTGTTCCGCGAATAGAGCTGAGTGCAGCTAAACTTGGCGTGGAGTTTCTCTTGAGAGTCTTCAAGGAATTACACCTTCTCACGAAGGATATTTTCTATTGGACCGATAGTGTTGCTGTACTCAGATACGTCAAAAATGAATCAAAACGTTTTCACAGATTTGTAGAGAACAAGATCAATTTCATTCGTAATTTTTCAGACCCTGATCAGTGGCGTTATGTGCCCTCGAGAGAAAATCCCGCTGATGTAATAACGCGCGGTGCAAGTGTAATACGGCTTCAACAATCACAGCTGTGGAACCACGGACCTGAGTTCTTAAAAGGTTCTGATCTACCTCCTCAGACTTACAATCTTGCCATTCCGGAGGAAGATGCGGAACTGAAAAGGGTGAAACTAGCACTTTCTTGCACAGCGGATAATTCACCCGTTGATAAGCTAATGAATTCTGTTTCAAGTTGGTCAAGGTTGAAGGTTCGCGTCGCTTGGTTGTTGAAGCTGAGACACTCGTTGCTAACTAAATCTAGTCTTAAGAACGAAAAAATTTCTGTTCATGATTTAAGGCAAGCTGAAAATGAAATAATTAGATATGTCCAGCGTGTTACCTTTTCGGAGGAAATATCGAATTTGAAGAATAGAAAAACGCTTAAGAAATCGTCGAAACTGCGAAAACTCTCCCCCTTTCTTGATAAGGATGAGATCTTAAGGTCCCAGGGTCGACTGCGTAATCTTGATGTTGAATATGAAACTAAATTCCCGATTATCTTGCCAAATAAGTCTTTCATTGTAAGCTTACTAGTTAAGTATGTGCATGAAACTCTCGGTCATTTAGGCCGAGAATCTATCCTGTGTAACCTTCGACGTAGATTCTGGATTTTATCTGCAAATTCTCTTGCTCGAGGCGTTGTGAAAGATTGCTTGATTTGTAGGAAGTATCATGGTAAACCATGTGGCCAGATTATGGCAGATTTACCTGCAATCCGATTAACTAGCGACCTTCGTGCGTTCAGTCACGTTGGTGTTGATTATTTTGGGCCATTTGAAGTCGTGCAGGGCCGTAAGCATGTTAAACGCTACGGCGTTGTATTTTCGTGCGCGGCATCACGTGCTATTCACATTGAAGTGGCCCATTCATTAACTACCGATTCATGTATTAACGCTTTACGGAGATTCATATGCAGGAGAGGGAACGTGTTGTCAGTGACGAGTGATAATGGCACTAATCTAGTTGGATGTAAGCGCTAACTTCGTGCAGCTATTAAACAATGGAATGTGAACCAAATCGAAAGTTACATGAAATTGAGAAATATTGCATGGAAATTTAATGTGCCTTATGCCTCTAATTTCGGAGGATTTTTTGAAGTCGAAATTCGATCTATTAGGAAGGTGCTAAATGCTTTGTTAGCAGAGCAAAAGGTTAAACTTACCGATGAAAATCTTAATACCCTCATGTGCGAAGTTGAATCTGTTCTTAATAACAGACCTTTAACTCCTGTGACCTCTGATGTAAATGGAAATTGTCCGTTGACACCGAATCACTTGCTGCTGCTCAACGCTGGTGTCACCTTCCCCCCGGGTCTTTTCTCTCCTCGAGACAACTACGTTAATCGTAGATGGAGGCAGGTTCAGTACCTCGCTAACTTATTTTGGACACGGTGGAGAAGAGAATACGTGGTTTTGTTGCAGCAGCGTCAAAAGTGGTTTGATGTAAAAAACAATCTAAAGCCTGGTGATTTAGTTCTAGTAATTAATGTTAATTCACCTAGAAATCAATGGCCGCTGGGCCTAGTAGAAAAAATAGATTTAGATGATAAGGGAATTTGTCGTTCTGCTTATGTAAAAGTTTCTCGAGGCATTGGCTCCCTCAGAGACTTCTCTTGCAATTTGGTACATCGACCTGTATCAAAGTTAGTACTGCTTAGAAGTAATTAGTAATTTTCAGAATCTGAAAATTGGGGGCGCTGTTGCCGCAGTTCTTAATTTTGACCCCAGTTAAGAAGTAGGATACCCGTGTCTGTGATGAACACGGATTATTTGATCGTGTACTTTTGCCGGTGTGACTCGTAATAATTGTGCCTACATTTTGTGATTATTCTATATAGATTCATTTACTGTTATATTTGATTTGAACCGTGACTGAATATTCTGTGATGATTTATTGTTAGATTTTACGAGTGTAGGAACAAAGTTAATGCTTAGTTTACTTATGTCTTTCCTTTATTTGCAGAACGAGACTCATATTATTTTCAACCCGTAGCCGTTCATTATTACTGCCGTTGCCATTCAGCCGTGGCCATTATCTCGTTGTGCTACCATTGGCTCCCAATTACTGTTCCATGTGATGTTGACCAGCAGAAACAAAAAATGTAAACTTAAAGACTATAATTTCAAACCTGAATGTGCTCCTGTTGACTATTTATGTTCAGTAGAATGGTGGTAAATGAATAACTAAGGCCGGTGATGCCAAGTGAAGGTGTGTGGCGCCTTCAACATTACTTCACATTTTATAACATCCCTTCACATTTTACAGCATTACTTCACATTTTATAACATTACTTCACATTTTATAACATTCCTTCTCATTCTATAACATAACTTCACATTTTATAACATCTCTTCACATTTTACAACATTACTTCATATTTTATAACATTACTTCACATTTTATAACATTACTTCACATTTTATAACATCCCTTCACATTTTACAACATTCCTTCATGTTTTATAACATTCCTTCACATTTTATAACATTCCTTCACATTTTATGACACTACTTCATATTTTATAACATTACTTCACATTTTATAACATTCCTTCACATTTTACAACATTCCTTCACAATTTACAGCATTCCATCATATTTTATGACATTGCTTCACATTTTATGACATTCCTTCATATTTTATAACAATACGTCACATTTTCTGACATTCCTTCATATTTTACAACATTCCATCATATTCTATAACATGTTCACAATGTATAACAATAACTGACATTATATAACATTACTTCAGCTCCTGCAAGAAGTTTCTTATTAGACTTCGCGATGTAAAGTTTCACGTACATTTATAAATATGTTTATATATATAGGTAAAACCTATCACACACGTGTAATCGAGTTTTACCAATAGTTATTATGTCATTACAACAGTCGCATCGTTACCATTTTAATCATATTATTATTTTCTAGCATAAAACGTAATTACACGCACTATCCGAACCTCCCCTCCTTTAAGATGAGCCATTTTCGATCGCTTATCCTCTTCTTCCTTTAAAATGATTCATTGTGTGCTTTTTTTTATTTTTTGTCGGTGAAGACGTCGTATAGAAATGCTGCGAGGTATGCAGGACTCGGTGAGGTTATCTGGACTGCTTTGGAATTTTTTTAGCTGGAGAAGCGCTCGTGCCGTAAGTGGACTTTGGTGTAGGTGTACCGTAAGTGGGCTTTGGCGTAGGTGTACCGTAAGTGGGCTTTGGCGTAGGTGTACCGTAAGTGGGCTTTGGTGTAGGTGTATCGTAAGTGGGCTTTGGCGTAGGTGTACCGTAAGTGGGCTTTGGTGTAGGTGTACCGTAAGTGGGCTTTGGTGTAGGTGTACCGTAAGTGGACTTTGGTGTAGGTGTACCGTAAGTGGACTTTGGTGTAGGTGTACCGTAAGTGGACTTTGGTGTAGGTGTACCGTAAGTGGACTTTGGTGTAGGTGTACCGTGAGTGGACTTTGGTGTAGGTGTACCGTAAGTGGACTTTGGTGTAGGTGTACCGTGAGTGGACTTTGGTGTAGGTGTACCGTAAGTGGACTTTGGCGTAGGTGTACCGTGAGTGGACTTTGGTGTAGGTGTACCGTAAGTGGATTTTGGCGTAGGTGTACCGTGAGTGGGCTTTGGTGTAGGTGTACCGTGAGTGGACTTTGGTGTAGGTGTACCGTGAGTGGACTTTGGTGTAGGTGTACCGTAAGTGGACTTTGGTGTAGGTGTACCGTAAGTGGACTTTATCATAGGTGTACCGTAAGTGGACTTTGGTGTAGGTGTACCGTAAGTGGACTTTGGTGTAGGTGTACCGTAAGTGGACTTTGGTGTAGGTGTACCGTAAGTGGACTTTGGTGTAGGTGTACCGTAAGTGGACTTTATCATAGGTGTACCGTAAGTGGACTTTGGTGTAGGTGTACCGTAAGTGGACTTTGGTGTAGGTGTACCGTAAGTGGACTTTGGTGTAGGTGTACCGTAAGTGGACTTTATCATAGGTGTACCGTAAGTGGACCTTGGTGTAGGTGTACCGTAAGTGGACTTTGGTGTAGGTGTACCGTAAGTGGGCTTTGGTGTAGGTGTACCGTAAGTGGACTTTGGTGTAGGTGTACCGTAAGTGGACTTTATCATAGGTGTACCGTAAGTGGGCTTTGGTGTAGGTGTACCGTAAGTGGACTTTGGTGTAGGTGTACCGTAAGTGGACTTTATCATAGGTGTACCGTAAGTGGGCTTTGGTGTAGGTGTACCGTAAGTGGGCTTTGGTGTAGGTGTACCTTAAGTGGACTTTGGCGTAGGTGTACCGTAAGTGGACTTTGGTGTAGGTGTACCGTAAGTGGGCTTTCGTGTAGGTGTACCGTAAGTGGGCTTTGGTGTAGGTGTACCGTAAGTGGGCTTTGGTGTAGGTGTACCGTAAGTGGGCTTTGGTGTAGGTGTACCGTAAGTGGGCTTTGGTATAGGTGTACCTTAAGTGGACTTTGGTGTAGGTGTACCGTAAGTGGACTTTATCATAGGTGTACCGTAAGTGGGCTTTGGTGTAGGTGTACCGTAAGAGGGCTTTGGTGTAGGTGTACCGTAAGTGGGCTTTGGCGTAGGTGTACCGTAAGTGGGCTTTGGTGTAGGTGTACCGTAAGTGGGCTTTGGCGTAGGTGTACCTTAAGTGGACTTTGGCGTAGGTGTACCGTAAGTGGACTTTGGCGTAGGTGTACCGTAAGTGGGCTTTGGTGTAGGTGTACCGTAAGTGGGCTTTGGCGTAGGTGTACCTTAAGTGGGCTTTGGCGTAGGTGTACCGTAAGTGGACTTTGGCGTAGGTGTACCGTAAGTGGACTTTGGTGTAGGTGTACCGTAAGTGGACTTTGGTGTAGGTGTACCGTAAGTGGACTTTGGCGTAGGTGTACCGTAAGTGGACTTTGGTGTAGGTGTACCGTAAGAGGGCTTTGCTGTAGGTGTACCGTGAGTGGACTTTGGCGTAGGTGTACCGTAAGTGGGCTTTGGCGTAGGTGTACCGTAAGTGGGCTTTGGTGTAGGTGTACCTTAAGTGGACTTTGGCGTAGGTGTACCGTAAGAGGGCTTTGCTGTAGGTGTACCGTGAGTGGACTTTGGCGTAGGTGTACCGTAAGTGGGCTTTGGCGTAGGTGTACCGTAAGTGGGCTTTGGTGTAGGTGTACCGTAAGTGGGCTTTGGCGTAGGTGTACCTTAAGTGGACTTTGGCGTAGGTGTACCGTAAGTGGACTTTGGCGTAGGTGTACCGTAAGTGGGCTTTGGTGTAGGTGTACCGTAAGTGGGCTTTGGCGTAGGTGTACCGTAAGTGGGCTTTGGTGTAGGTGTACCGTAAGTGGGCTTTGGCGTAGGTGTACCTTAAGTGGACTTTGGCGTAGGTGTACCGTAAGTGGACTTTGGCGTAGGTGTACCGTAAGTGGACTTTGGCGTAGGTGTACCGTAAGTGGGCTTTGGCGTAGGTGTACCCTAAGTGGACTTTGACGTAGGTGTACCGTAAATGGATTTTGGTGTAGGTGTATCTTGAGTGGACTTTGGCGAAGGTGTATTGTGAATAAACTTTCACGTAAGTGAACTTAAAACTTGAGCTTTTAAAAAATAGTTTCCATAGCAACAAAAGCGTTGAGAAATACTGTATTTCAACAACAAGCGACAGAAGCTGCCCACGTCATTTCTAAATCCCAACGGCAAAAATAGCGCAGAAATTTTCGCACGAACACGAAAATACCTTTTGTTATCGCACAAATTTCATGAGCGTTTGATGCGATTGAAAGGAACGTAATTGATGCGATTCCAGGAGCGCTGTGGAAGTTTTTGAAGCATAACGAGGTTTCTCTTCAATTCTGAAGCATAGTGAAGTTTCTCTTTAATTCTGAAGCATGACGAGGCTTCTCTTTCATTCTGAAGCATGGTGAGGCTTCTCTTTCATTCTGAAGCATGACGAGGCTTCTCTTTCATTCTGAAGCATGACGAGGCTTCTCTTTCATTCTGAAGCATGGTGAGGCTTCTCTTTCATTCTGAAGCATGACGAGGCTTCTCTTTCATTCTGAAGCATGACGAGGCTTCTCTTTAATTCTGAAGCATGACGAGGCTTCTCTTTCATTCTGAAGCATGACGTGGCTTCTCTTTCATTCTGAAGCATGACGAGGCTTCTCTTTCATTCTGAAGCATGACGAGGCTTCTCTTTAATTCTGAAGCATGACGAGGCTTCTCTTTCATTCTGAAGCATGACGTGGCTTCTCTTTAATGCTGAAGCATGACGAGGCTTCTCTTTCATTCTGAAGCATGACGAGGCTTCTCTTTCATTCTGAAGCATGACGAGGCTTCTCTTTCATTCTGAAGCATGACGAGGCTTCTCTTTCATTCTGAAGCATGACGTGGCTTCTCTTTAATGCTGAAGCATGACGAGGCTTCCCTTTCATTCTGAAGCATGACGAGGCTTCTCTTTCATTCTGAAGCATGACGAGGCTTCTCTTTCATTCTGAAGCATGACGAGGCTTCTCTTTCATTCTGAAGCATGACGTGGCTTCTCTTTAATGCTGAAGCATGACGAGGCTTCTCTTTCATTCTGAAGCATGACGAGGCTTCTCTTTCATTCTGAAGCATGACGAGGCTTCTCTTTAATTCTGAAGCATGGCAAATCATTTGGATGATGGAAAGTTTTTTGGATGATGACAAAACTTTTGGGTATTCGCAAATCTTTTGGATGATGAATCACTAGGATGATGTTAAATATTATGGATGATGGAAAATCTTTTGGGAGATAAATCGTTTGCATCTTTGAAAATTGTTTAATGTTATGAAAATAGTGGATGATTGGAAATATTTTGAACGTTCGGAATTCTTTTGGGTGTTGAAAAACCATTTCGATGTTGAAAATATTTTGGGTGTTGAAAAACCATTTCGATGTTGAAAATATTTTGGGTGTTGAAAAACCATTTCGATGTTGAAAATATTTTGGATGCTGGAAAATCTTTTGAATGTTGAAAAGTCTTTTGGATGTTTCAAAGGCTGCCCCTTCACTTCATGAGATCACACGGCTCTGATGACGGTGCATGGTGTTGTCTGACCGTATTCCTCTCCGATTTACTTCCTTATGAATCCTTTTCCTAGTTAAAAGTCAAGCAACTTCTTTCAATACAATTATTTGATTTATTTTCCCAAAATTATAGTTAACAGATTCATTTCTTTAAACTTATTTCTTCAGTGTAAACTCTTCAAATTCATTTTTGAAATTCATTTTTTAATTCATTTCTTTAATTAATTTCTTCAGAATCATTTCTTTAGCTTCAGATCTCGAAACTAATTTCTTCAAATTTATTTCTTCATATTCAAGTCCTCAAATGAATTTCTTCAAACTCATTTCTTCAAATTACTTAATTCAAATCCATTTTTCCAGAGTCTTTTTTTTAATTCATTTTTCCAAATTATTTTGTTTAATTTTTCGAAATGTATTTCTTTAAATTCATTTCTTCAAATTCATATCTTCGAACTCATTTTTTAAAATTGACTTCTTTGAACTCATTTCGTTAAATAAATTTCTTCAAATACATTTCATCGCGAGGCTTTATGGCAAGTGGTAAGTTTGTATGGAGTGGGTGGGAGACTGTTGAATGCGATCAAGAGTTTCTACATTGATAGCAGAGCATGTGTGAGAGTAGGGAATGAGGTGAGTGAATGGTTCCCAGTTGTAACAGGTGTGAGACAGGGATGTGTGATGTCGCCATGGTTGTTTAATTTGTTTATGGACGGTGTGGTGAGAGAAGTGAATGCCAGAGTGTTGGGAAAAGGTGCGCAGTTGGTGGGACGAAATGGTATGTATTGGGAAGTGTGTCAGCTGTTGTTTGCAGATGATACAGCGCTTGTGGCTGATTCAGAGGAAAAACTGAGGAGACTGGTTACAGAGTTTGGTAGAGTGTGCGAAAGGCGGAAATTGAGGGTAAATGTGAATAAAAGTAAGGTAATGAAATGTTCAAGAGGTGGAGTGTTTGGAACTTTGGATGTGAGGTTGAATGGGGAAGTTTTAGAGGAGGTAGAGCATTTTAGGTACCTCGGGTAGGAGGTGACTGTTAAGGATAGTATGGAAGTAGAAGTGAAGTATCGAGTGAGTGAAGGTTGTAAGACATTGGGTGCAATGAGGAAAGTTTTTGAATGCAGGAGTTTGAGTATGAATGTTAAGAGGGGACTGTATGAAAGGTTGATTGTGCCAGTTTTGTTGTATGGAGCAGAGTCCTGGGGGTTGAGAGCAGCTGAGAGGAGGAAGTTGGATGTGTTTGAGATGAAGTGTTTGAGGAGCATGTATGGAGTAACTAGAAGAGATAGGATCAGGAATGAGTTGGTTAGGGAGCAGACGGGTGTTATCAAAAAGTTGAGCAGGCGAGTGGACGAAAGAGTGCTTGGATGGTTTGGGCATGTAGAAAGAATGAATGTTGAGCGGCTGGTGAAAAAGATATATATGTCGGAAGTGAGTGGTCTTCGAGCACGAGGTAGACCACGGATGAGTTGGATGGATGGGGTGCGACGTGCTTTGTATGAGAGGGGTCTAACTGTGGACGTGGCGAGAGGGATGGCTGCGGACAGAAGTGAGTGGGGGCAGTGTATAAGGAGGTAATTTTATTTTTGACGCGTTACTGGAAGCTGCCCGCGTGTGATGGGGTTGACCTGTCATGTGCGGGGGAGGGGCTGCACTCAATGAAGCGGTCGGGGTAAACCAGCTGTTGCTGTCGGGCCTGACTGTGGAAGGTGGTTGTGCTGGGCTGTTGCTGATCCTGGCAGTTCAGGTGCGGCCAGTGCTGCCTCTCTCGCCTCCTAGTGACTAAGTGTGGTGATTGTGGCCTGCTGTCGGCTACCCTCCCATGGGGAGGATAAGCCCGGTATATGTATATGTATGTACATTTCATCACATTCATTGCTTCAAATTTTTACAAATTCATTTCTCCTACTACTTTTCTTCAAATTTATTCCTTCAATTTAATTTCTCCAAATTCATTTCTCCACATTCATTTCTCCACATTCATTTCTTCAAGTTCATTTCTTTAAGTTCATTGCTTGTGAAGCATTTCCCGCAGCAGCTGGGGCAGGGGCCGCTCAGCGCGGAAGCCAAAAAGCAAAGAAATGCCGCGACCGGAAATAAAAGTTTCGTTTTGAAATTAAGAAATTCCGGCTGCAGCACAGAACACCAGCGGCTGTGCTCTGAAAACCGGCAAAGGCTGTAAAAAATATTAGTTAAATATAAAAAATAGAATTCCACACGTTACTGAAATTATGGAAAATTTTTAGAAGGAATGTTTTTCCCCAATATTTTACGAAAAAACGGTTGAACTTTGAAGGGGTTCAAATGCCACGATTTTTTACGAACTGTGAAGAATTGTAGCGTTGCACTTTGAAAATCATTTCGATTTGTTAACGTAAATCACAACCTATTTAGTAGTGAAATTAGAGAACCGTATTCGATGTACTCTTTAGATTGTGTGGTATTGGCTCAAGTTAGATGGGCGTGTGATGTTCAGGAAATATTAAATTCAAAACTAAAATTAGGAAAAATTTTAAATATTCATGGAAACAAGCGTAAAGGTTGAGTTCACTTATATATATAAGAATGAGCAGTGATTGCACAATATAATAAAGATCAGAAAAAGTAGTAGTAGTACTATAGTAGTAGACGTAGTATTAGTAGCACAAGCAGTAGTGGAAGTATGCATACTAGTAGTTTATAATAATGCAAATATTAAAATTCAATCGAAATGGCTGAAGATGAATATTTTGAAGCATTTCTATCATGGAAGAAATTTGCAGTTTTGTTTCATGGAATGAACCGAAAAAAGCAGGACTCACAACAAAAATTTCTACGGTGTCAAAAAGAAGCAAAAAAAATGTTATTACTCTGAGTTGGTTTTTAATTTGGAATTATTCATGTTCCTTAGCAGTAGGAAGCAATACTTACTGAAGACAATCACGAACACCAGTTCTAACTGAAGAAAATCACGACAACCAGAATTAACAGAAGATAACCACGAAAATCAATACTCTCAGGTAAAAATAAGCAATTTATAAAACCCGTTAAAATATACTTAGTGCGAGATGATCATCAAAACTAAAATGAAGTCCAATAAACAAAATGCGCAATAACGAAGTGCACAGTTTCAGGAGTCGAAAAGTGAAAACTCGCAAAATTTATATAACATAACTGAATGCCGCAATAATAGCCCAGTAAAATAACCCCAATATTATATGGCCAATAACAAAAAGTGTATAGATATAGGCTACATAATAATACATGAAAAAATAAGAGCTCATCAATGAAAGCTTTCAAGCCGAATCTACGACACAAAAGTCTGTACATTCAATGTTCAATAATTATTCAAGGAAAATGCTATAAGACAGTAGTAAAAATTATCATCGTGAAACTTCTCACAAACTCTATCAATATGATAATCACGATAAACTCCAGCGATGAATCCTTGAGTAAAACTTTCCATTCAATTTTCGACAAAAACATGGTCGGTCCAAGTAATAATAGAAAATGTTAATAAATACCCGCAATGTAAGCCCATAAGTTTATAAATAATAAATTCACACAAAAAATGATATTGAAGAAATTCTGGCAATAAAATTGTAGTTTGAATAAAATCTCAGTAATATTATTACTAATAGAAGCCCATAAACAGAAACGACGATAAAAACCCGCCGCCGCCACCCTCTATATCACGAGGCGTGAGGGTATACGGCAGCGTATGAGAGGGATTCAAATCTCATATTTTAGTCAGAGGGGAAACGAAAATTACAGCGGTGAATGGTACACAGGAAAAGAAGAGACAGAGGAAAATAGAAACAGTAAGTGCTCTACGTTTTTCTACCATCGGGCACCAGATTCAGACGAGACAATGACAACTACAAATGAGATCATTTTAAATTAATTTATTCAAATTTACGATTGAATACATGAGTTGTATTACAGCAGAATTCATTGCGACACTGGACACAGATTCACGTTAACGGGCCACCATACACACAAATAGAGAAACAATCAGAATGCATTGCACTTATGACTCAAAACAAAAAGAATCCCGATGGAGAGAAAGAGTCTCAAACAATACCTGAAGGTCGCACCTGCGACTATAATTTGCTCACAGAAATGAGACAACGCAATTGTTGTGGCGAACTTGATACAATTTGCTCAACAATTAAAACGCGCATGTTGAATGCTAGCAAAACTGGATGACATTATGTTGTTCTTTTCCCCGTACAATCGCTTAAATCATAATTAACACAAGCCCCAATTAAACTCTTAAGGACCACATTATGAGTTCACTTCACAGTTCTTTTCCACTCGATTCTACCAGGAAGTGAAGTGCCACCATGTAGACCATATCTTGTACGCTGCGTCGTTGTGCCGGCCCAGGGCCGGGTTATGTCGAGGTCTTCCGGTACGACCTCCGATGCTGCTCTCGCTCGTGGTTTTGGCGTGCGTCGCTTGCACGTACGGATGCGTGAGTAAAAGTCGCTCCGTAAGGATAAGAACGTTATGCAGGCTCAATTGGTACGTTGAAGGGCGTTGCTAAAAAAAACCGTCACCCTGTGTGGGCTCGATTATGGTGTTGAAGTTTGTTTCTCGAAGACTCGAAGGCTGCAACGCTGTGCATACTCTTCTGTGTATAGTTGCGGGAGTCATGATTCCGTGGTGCATATTGTTGTGCTGAAGCACCCGGGGTAATTACCCTAACTCTAGATCCAACTCAGGAGTTATCCCACTCACTCGTTTCGTATGCCGGTTCGTCCGGCCATCTTGTTATTGGCTTTTGGCGGCTATCGGTGCGTCCGTTACGGTAGCCGTGCGTTTTAAGGACCTGCCCTTCCGTGGAGGCATCGAGGGTTCGAATCCCGGCTCTGGGTGGCGATTTTCTCCGTTGGGTATAGGGGAAAAATTCGATGCACAATACCCAACTCTACCCAGGTGTCTGAAATGGGTACCGGTCTTGACCGGGGGAAAGCGTCATGGCGTCGTGGTGTTAGTTATAAGGCATTTGAAAAAAACATTGTATAAGTTGATATGTATCAGGCTTGATTGGAAATAAAGCATCCTTAGATGCCAATGTTTGTTTGTTTCATGTGCTGCTTCTGGTGACGAGATGCTCCTGACGCTTGGTGTCCGGCGCACCGGCGTGCCGTGCCGCACACACGAAAAATTCACTTGTGCCTCTCGACCGTTCCACCATCCAAAGACCCTGTTCTGTTCTTGAGCATCTCTTTTTTCCTCTTCGCTTGCCTCATTCTGGAAGCTTCGGGAGCCTTCTCCCTTCTCCTGGAGCGTTGTTCGCTGGTTGGTCTAACCCTTGCTTGCCGTTGTATCTCTCTCTTCGGGGTACATTTCAGCGTGTTGATTGGTTGTTGCTTGGCGGGTTTCTCCTCTTATCCACGTCATCGCCTCCGCGCGCTCTTGTCCCTCGAAGAACGTTGACCGTTGTTCAGGCTTGCTTTTCCATGCCTGCCCCTTTAGAGTTGACGTAGCTATGCGCAACAGTTGCAACTTCCTTGGACGTCCAGGCCAATGTGGGGGGTAACCCGATAAGTTAAATAAATTTCAGCCAACGGAATTCAAGACATTCTACGAAATGACCGTCCAAGTTGCAGTTTCGCGCTTCTTTCGCATTATAAATATATCTCTTTCGATACAGCCACCCGCCAACCACCACTTCCACCCACCGCTGCCACCCACCACAACCACCGCCACCAACCACCACCACCGCCACCCACCACCACCGTCACCCACCACCCACCATCACACACACCGCTCCGCACCAAAGTCACCCAAAGAAACGCCCCATTTACGCGTGCAGTGCGGACGTCAGAAGCAAGTTTGCCCATGCATGGAAGATGAGCCGAGCTGTGAACCTCAGATTTGTCAGCTCGTCAGGCCGGGCAGTGTGTGTGTGTGTGTGTGCGTGTGTGTGTGTGTGTGGTGCACTTTACTGAAGTGTGTGGTGCTCATCTCATATTCATTGCGTTCTGAGGTACATGCGGTGTACTGTTCAGAGATGTGATGCGTATCTTCATTGTGGTGAGAGGTGTGGTGTGCTGCTTTGTGGTGGTGAGAGGTGTGGTGTGCTGCTTTGTTGTGGTGAGAGGTGTGGTGCGCTGCTTTGTGGTGGTGAGAGGTGTGGTGCGCTGCTTTGTTGTGGTGAGAGGTGTGGAGTGCTGCTTTGTGGTGGTGAGAGGTGTGGTGCGCTGCTTTGTGGTGATGAGAGATATGATGCACTATTTCAATTTGTTCAGAGATATGGTGCATTCCTTCATTATTTTGAGGAATATGATGTGTCGCTCCATTTTAACGAGAAATATGGTGAATCATCCAGTTTTCATATTAGTTGTGGGATCAGTAGTGGGATCAGTAGTGAGATCAGTAGTGGGATCAGTAGTGGGATCAGTAGTGGGATCAGTAGTGGTATCAGTAGTGGGATCAGTAGTGGGATCAGTAGTGGGATCAGTAGTGGGATCAGTGCCCTGTACTGCAGTGGCCTCTGAAGGCATTTTCACTAAAACAAAAATGAATGATAAAGGCCAATTTATGTGTTGGAGCAACATATGCGTACATAACCAATTTAGTGTTTTAATTATCTTTAGAAAATACAAATAACTTCACATGGAAAAAACTCTTTCTCTGGCCATCCATATTAAGTTTGTCAGTGAAATGTAAATACCGCCAACGGTCACACATTTTTAACACATTGAGATTTCAAATTTTCGTTTTAGAAATGCTTATACGTTTTGAATTTAGTTTAAAAGAACGAAGGTTTAGTCAAATGCTTCTACTCTCCACGACATCCAAGTGGTTGCATTAATTAGAGATCAATGAGAAAACGAATAAAAAATCCTGTTTTGCCTCAGCTGAAAATGAATTTTTAAATTTTCTTAAAGCAGGGGGAACGAATAGGTGCATTTTGCAGCAACTGTTAATGAGTCACCGTATTTGTAGCAACTCAAAACTAGTCACTGTATGTCTAGCATCTCGAAATGAGTCACCGCATTTGTAGCAACTCAAAATGAGTCACCGCATTTGTAGCAACTCTAAATGAGTCACCGTATTTGTAGCAACTCAAAACTAGTCACTGTATGTCTAGCATCTCGAAATGAGTCACCGCATTTGTAGCAACTCAAAATGAGTCAACGTATTTGTAGCAACTCAAAACTAGTCACTGTATGTCTAGCATCTCGAAATGAGTCACCGTATTTGTAGCAACTCTAAATGAGTCACCGTATTTGTAGCAACTCAAAACTAGTCACTGTATGTCTAGCATCTCGAAATGAGTCACCGCATTTGTAGCAACTCTAAATGAGTCACCGTATTTGTAGCAACTCAAAATGAGTCACCGTATTTGTAGCAACTCAAAACTAGTCACTGTATGTCTAGCATCTCGAAATGAGTCACCGTATTTGTAGCAACTCAAAATGAGTCACCGTATTTGTAGCAACTCAAAACTAGTCACTGTATGTCTAGCATCTCGAAATGAGTCACCGCATTTGTAGCAACTCAAAATGAGTCACCGTATTTGTAGCAACTCAAAACTAGTCACTGTATGTCTAGCATCTCGAAATGAGTCACCGTATTTGTAGCAACTCAAAATGAGTCACCGCATTTGTAGCAACTCAAAACTAGTCACTGTATGTCTAGCATCTCGAAATGAGTCACCGCATTTGTAGCAACTCTAAATGAGTCACCGTATTTGTAGCAACTCAAAACTAGTCACTGTATGTCTAGCATCTCGAAATGAGTCACCGTATTTGTAGCAACTCTAAATGAGTCACCGTATTTGTAGCAACTCAAAACTAGTCACTGTATGTCTAGCATCTCGAAATGAGTCACCGCATTTGTAGCAACTCTAAATGAGTCACCGTATTTGTAGCAACTCAAAACTAGTCACTGTATGTCTAGCATCTCGAAATGAGTCACCGCATTTGTAGCAACTCTAAATGAGTCACCGTATTTGTAGCAACTCAAAACTAGTCACTGTATGTCTAGCATCTCGAAATGAGTCACCGTATTTGTAGCAACTCTAAATGAGTCACCGTATTTGTAGCAACGAAAAAAGCGTCACCGTATTAGTAGCCACTAGAAAAAAGTCATAATTTTTATAGCAACAGGAGAAAAAAATCCCCGTATTTGTAGCAGCTTTCGAAAAGAGTCACAGTATTTGTAGCAACTCAAAAAGAAACAAAAAGAAAGAAATAAGAAAGAACAAGGATCACCTGGAAAAAATATCCCCGTACATGTAACATCTGGAAAAGAATCGCCATCTTTTATCGGGCGTACAGAAGAATCAGCGCATTTTGTAGCAAAGAACCCTGGCCTTCGAGTGCAGCTGTTCATCTCCAGCGAAGCCGTCTTTCAAGAACTCATTAAATCTTTATTGGTGTAGCGGAAGCTTTAGAGAACTTGTAAAGCGGAAATGTAATGAGACTTTGCCACTTCTCAGACGCTCTTTTAGTTTACGGTTCGATTTTCAGGAACCGAGCTCACTTTCTGGGCCATTCTTCGCGTTCATCGGAGCGAACGAGCATTTAGATCCCATAACGCTCTTCTTTTGAAGTTTCTCTAGAGTTGTTCTCATTCATTCGACCGCAGATGATAAACTTGGGGCCCTATCGTCAAGTTATCTAACGAGGTTTGGCTGGTTCTCCAGTGTCTCCAGCTCAATATCGACTTCCAGGCCATTCAACGGGGCATAAAGTTCCCCAATTGTACGTGAGTTGCTTGTGTTCACTTGCGCGTAAGTAGACTTGGCAAACACGGTAAATCTTGTCCGTCTGCACCTCCAGATGGAGAGAAACCGAAGATCTCTGGAAGCGATCGCTGCGAGTTTTTAGTGCGCCCGATGCAGCGGTCGGATTGACGGCTATGGGTCGTAAAGTGGCTTCTAGTTTACTACAGTCTTCCTTGCTGCTCATGCCGCTGCTGCTTGTGTTTTTGGCGCAGATGTTGGTGCTCCGAATGTTGGTGCTGCAGTTGTTAATGCTCAAAATGTTGGTACTGCGTGTGTTTTTGGCGCAGATGTTGGTGCTTCGAAGGTTGGTGCTGCAGCTGCTGATGTTCCAAATGATGATGCTGCATTTATTGGTGTTCCAAATGATGTTGCTGCAGCTGCTGATGCTCCAAACGACAACACTGCAGATGTTGATGACCTAAATGAAAGAACTGCAGCTGTTGACGGAACAGATGTCGGCGCTGCAGATTCTGATATGCCGGTCCAGATGGGCGATTTGAGATAGGCGATAGCGCGCCACTTGGCCCGATGCACACCGCTGTCTCGAGTAGTAAAGCTCTGCTCTCAGTATGGGCTTGAAAATGAATGTTTACGTTGAGAGCATCACAGTTTCCAGATACCGGAGTGGTGTGCGAGTTTACGAGTCTCAGGGAACGCTCACACGTAACTTATGATATGCAGGAGGCCTAAAATATTGTAATAGGTTCTCATGAAGTGGTGCTTTGTGCAACCGATGCTGTTTTATCGACGCTAAAGAGTGCAGTTCAGTTGAGCCGCTATCACAATAAGGGAGATTTTAATAAAAATCACACGTGTTGCTGCGTGGACATGAAGTTTTAATGACGTTTTAACTTGAGTTTAACATTCAACTCAAATTTAAAGTCAATTTCGGTAACCAATTTGAAGATAGCAAACATTATCTGGATCGCGCCTTCATTTTGCTTCGGTTTAAGTATTTATGAAAATTGAGTTTGTGACTACTGGTCGATCAGCAGCATTGTGAAAATTGCCTCCGTGGCCACCGGTGGCTCACATCGCGGGTACCCAGTATAAATTTTTCGCAGCCTGCATGCATGTTTTTCACAGAATTAGCGATTTAAGGGATGAAATCGCTTAGGCGGCGAAAAAAACGTATGCAGGCAGCGAAAAGGTTAGACTGAGTAACGTGTTATAGACACGAGATTAATTGCATTTTAGTGGATTTTTTTATTTTGCCGTCAATGTAACATTATTTGATGGGCTGCCATTTTGATGGACCGTCACTATGAAGAACTGTCGATTTGATGTGCTATTGATTTGATTATCTCTCATATTGACAAACTGTCGATTTGATGTACTGTCATTTGGATGTACTTTAATTTTTATGTACTGTAATTTTGATGTATTGTAATTTTGATGTATTGTAATTTTGATGCATTATAATTTTGATGTGCTGTAATTTTGATGTACTATAATTTTTATGTACTGTAATTTTTATGTACTGTAATTTTGATGTATTGTAATTTTGATGTACTGTAATTTTGATGTACTGTAATTTTTATATACTGTAATTTTTATGTACTGCAATGTTGATGTACTGTAATTTTTATGTACTGTAATTTTGATGTACTGTAATTTATATGTACTGTAATTTTGATGTACTGTAATTTTGATGTACTGCAATGTTGATGTACTGTAATTTTTATATACTGTAATTTTTATGTACTGCAATGTTGATGTACTGTAATTTTTATGTACTGTAATTTATATGTACTGTAATTTTGATGTACTGCAATGTTGATGTACTGTAATTTTTATATACTGTAATTTTTATGTACTGCAATGTTGATGTACTGTAATTTTTATGTACTGTAATTTTGATGTACTGTAATTTATATGTACTGTAATTTTGATGTGCTGCAATGTTGATGTACTGTAATTTTTATATACTGTAATTTTTATGTACTGCAATGTTGATGTACTGTAATTTTTATGTACTGTAATTTTGATGTACTGTGATGGTGATGTACTGTCGACTTGATGATTGACATTTCGATATGCCTCTTCGATGCACTGACATTTGAAGTATAAGCAATTTATTATGTTATTTTCATGGACTGCCATTTGAACAATGCATTATTTTGATGAAATTTTATTTATTTAATTCATTTTAATATACCGTCGCTTATATAATTTATCATTTTGATGGATTGTCATTTACTTCATCTGACATTTGATACACTGCCATTTAAATAATTCTTTCATTTAGTTGGGCTATCACTTACGCAAATTAACTCGAGGGACTGCAGCTCAAACTATTTCTCAATTTGCTGATTTTTGTTAAACATTTTTGAATAGAATTTTTTTATGGTAACATTCTTATTTGGACGCCATCACCTACACAAACACGCTAGAGTGTACATGTATACACAAATACATGTGGCTGTACAGGTTGTACCTACACACGCGCATGGGGCTGTACAGGTTGTACCTACACACGTACATGGGCTGTACAGGTTGTACCTAAAGCGTACATGTGTCTGTAGAGATTGTACTTACACACGTACATGTGGCTGTACCGGTTGTACCTGCACACGTACATGTGGCTTCACAGGTTGTACCTACGCACGTACATGTGGCTGTACAGGTTGTACCTACACACGTACATGTTGCTTCACAGGTTGCACCTACGCACGTATATGTGGCGGTACAGGTTGTACCTACACATGTACATGTGGCAGTACAGGTAGTACCTACACCCGTACATGTGGCGGTACAGATTGTATCTACGCACGTACATGTGGCGGTACAGGTTGTACCTACACCCGTACATGTGGCGGTACAGATTGTACCTACACACGTACATGTTGCTTCACAGGTTGTATCTACACACGTACATGTGGCGGTACAGGTTGCACCTACACACGTACTTGTCGCTGTACCGGATGCACCAATACGCGCACATGGGGCTGTACAGGGTGTACCTACACACGTACATGTGTGTTCATCACACACAATCACACAATGTGTTCATCACACGCAATCGGCTGGCTTCGGCTCTTATTATTGTATAGATTTCTATCAGTAAATTTGCATTAGTATATTTGTATTAGTATTACTTGCAATAATTAAGACAGTGCAGAGCTCGTGAACTTTAAATTGCTAAACAATAATAATAAACTCGGTTAACAACTACTTCGATCATAATGAACTTATTACAGGAACATGCTGCCTAGACCTCCTTACAAACTTTCCTTGAAGTAATTAAAGCTCCTCTGAGTGGGATCTGCGAACTCAAGCGTGAAGAAAGTTGTGTTGCTAAAGTTGTGGATGTACGTGTTGCTTCTGATAGGGGGTAAATTATCCTTCCGTAAGTGATAATCTACAGTGTACTCTGCAGCCAGTGACAATCTACAGTGTACTCTGCAACAAGTGACAATCTACAGTGTACTCTGCAGCAAGTGACAATCTACAGTGTACTCTGCAGCCAGTGACAATCTACAGTGTACTCTGCAGCCAGTGACAATCTACAGTGTACTCTGCAGCCAGTGACAATCTACAGTGTACTCTGCAGCCAGTGACAATCTACAGTGTACTCTGCAGCCAGTGACAATCTACAGTGTACTCTGCAGCCAGTGACAATCTACAGTGTACGCTGCAGCCAGTGACAATCTACAGTGTACTCTGCAGCCAGTGACAATCTACAGTGTACTCTGCAGCAAGTGACAATCTACAATGTACTCTGCAGCCAGTGACAATCTACAGTGTACTCTGCAGCCAGTGACAATCTACAGTGTACTCTGCAGCCAGTGACAATCTACAGTGTACTCTGCAGCCAGTGACAATCTACAGTGTACTCTGCAGCCAGTGACAATCTACAGTGTACTCTGCAGCCAGTGACAATCTACAGTGTACTCTGCAGCCAGTGACAATCTACAGTGTACTCTGCAGCCAGTGACAATCTACAGTGTACTCTGCAGCAAGTGACAATCTACAGTGTACTCTGCAGCAAGTGACAATCTACAGTGTACTCTGCAGCAAGTCACAATCTACAGTGTACTCTGCAGCCAGTGACAATCTACAGTGTACTCTGCAGCAAGTGACAATCTACAGTGTACTCTGCAGCAAGTGACAATCTACAGTGTACTCTGCAGCAAGTGACAATCTACAGTGTACTCTGCAGCAAGTGACAACTTAAAACCGGCAATCATTGCTAAACATAGACAATCTTTAATTTACAATGAACAATCATTTATTAGCAATAGACAAGCGTTACCCTACAACCGACCATCATTACTTATCACCGACAATCATTTCTTCGCCATGGACGCTAATCACTTACTATTGACAATCATTACTTTACAAAGTACGAACATTACTTTGCAAATATAATCATTACTCCACAATCGGCAATCATTACCTTACAATAGACAATCATTACTCCGCAATGGTCAACCGATTATAAATGAATCTTTACTTTGTGGTACAAAATCGTCACTCTGCAATCGCTACTCACCATCGAATTTCATTGATCCGCAATCGACCCTCATTACTTGATATAATTAACATTCATTAATGACCATTGTATAAACCTTTCCCTACCGTCGACAATCATGAATTACTATCGACAACCATTACTTTTCAATGGAAAATCATTACCTTACGATCGACAATCATGTCTTCACAATGGACAACCATTACTTTACAATGGACAACCATTACTGTACAATAGACAACCATTACTTCACAATAGACAATCATTACTTCACAATAGACAATCATTACTTCACAATAGACAATCATTACTTCACAATAGACAATCATTACTTCACAATAGACAATCATTACTTCACAATAGACAATCATTACTTCACAATAGACAATCATTACTTCACAATAGACAATCATTACTTCACAATAGACAATCATTACTGCACAATAGACAATCATTACTTCACAATAGACAATCATTACTTCACAATAGACAATCATTACTTCACAATAGACAATCATTACTTTACAATAGACAATCATTACTTCACAATAGACAAACATTACTTCACAATAGACAAACATTACTTCACAATAGACAATCATTACTTTACTATGGACAATCATTACTCACCATCGACGAAGGTGACGGCGCCCAGGGATTGGTGGACGCAGCCGCCAATCAGCAAGCAGCAAATTGCCAATCTGACAGTCTTGTCGATGGTTTTCAGCAACATGCGAAAGGATCTGTCAAAACCCTTCATCACTGATAATACAATTTGAACCTACAAAACTGCACTATGTTTCTTTTTTTTTTGCACTGAAGAGAAATAAGCTGTTGTAAAAATTCGCCTGTTCTGAAAATATGTCCTTTAATTTTCTGGTCTAAAGTGTCACCACTGCGAAAAATACTCTGCTCAAATGAAACATTTGTTTAAGTTAAGTTTAAACATTGCTGTTTTTTTGCTGGTAAATTTAAAAATGTGATCGTGATTTGGAGGGGGAGTTGTTCCGTTCTTGGCGGGAAATGCAAATGCTCGTCGTGGAAAAATTGGTTTCAGTTCAGGTCGAATTTAGAAGATAATAATTAACAACTAAAAGAAAAGAAACAAAAAAAAGCAGTTTGCTTCCAATAAAGATGATTTGAAAAGCACATCATCGGTTATTACCCACTCAAACTTTTTTCGGCGGAGCATGCATGTTTTCCGCCGCCTAAGCGATTTAACAACTGGGGCGGCGAAAAACATGCAGACTGGGTAAAATTAAAGTTAGACTGGGTAAAATACCTTAAAGCAAGGATCCTTAGTAGATACACACACATGAATATCGTAGTACCCATGTCGCCAGTCGAAACAAATGATTGAGGACTATGTATTCCTACTGTCGCTTAATCTAGATTTGATAACATATTTGTACCTGCAATTTGAAAAGAAGATATAATTACAATGACGGTGCATTATTGAAAACACCCTCATTAGTGCACACTTACATTGTACTATGAACTCAGGGACTTGCGGTTATAGATTCATTTTTGAAAATAAAACGGGTGGATTAAAATAATTCTGCGTCTAAGGCAACGTGGTTGACTTTCATTACTATATTTTTTAAAATATCAATGAAAGTGAAACGAAATAAAGGCTAGAAGAAATAAAAACTTTCAATTTCTCGAGAGTTGATGAGGCCGAGTGCACGCACACAGCCCGTCACAAATGTATAATAATGATCCACAAATCCCATGACACACGTTCCTATTTCCTACCAATACACGTGATATTCATTCCGACTCCCAATCTGCTGGGTTAAGGCACCGAAAATTGTGGAGTTGATGAAGCTTGTATCACAGATACGCTCATCTCACACTGCAGGCTGGTGGGTGTGACACACGGACGGACGGACGGACGGACGGACGGACGGATAGACGGGTGGACGAACAGACGGACGGATAGACAGACGGGTTGACAGACAGACGGACAGACGGATGGACGGACAGACACAGCTCCTACTATAGTGTCGATTTAATATGGTGAAACATCTATTTGTTACATTATCGCTAGAATCGTGGCCAATTTATCGTTAGTTTTTAAAGTAGTGGTCAATTTGCCTCGAACTTATTTGAAACTGAAAGTTTATTAGTAATTTCTGTGATGGTGAAATGCATGCAAATTTGTCTCTTTAACATACCCTCTACAATGCGAGTTACAAACACTAAGTACTCGCAGAACTGATGAAAATAGGCAGATGAAAAGCAAAAGCACAAGCGTACGCCTCTGTTGAAAATTCTTCCAATACCCGAACGAGTTCCTGTTCTATTTCGCGGCACAAAATTAAAAGTTCAGTAATTTCGTTGTGGGCTCGAGTTTTAAGGAGCAGGAAGCCTGATGACTTGAACTACCCTCAACGCCACTGTAGAGGAAACAGGGTAAAGTCATTTCTATGGGAAAAGTCCGCCTCATCTTGTTTGGCTAGCCAATAGAAAGGCTTCATTTGAAACTCCCTTGATGAAATCACCATTGCGGCATGTTGTTAGGCCAATAATGGAGCCATATTTGGGGCAAACATTGTAGCCAAATGCATCCTGACCGCTATTGGCTTGATTCCATGATGTCAGCATTGCATGTCGTTAGACCCAATAGTGGTGTCAGATTTGGGGCTAGCAGTGTTGCCAGATGCAATCTGAGCGCTGATATTGGCTTGATTCCATGATGACAGCATTGCATGTTGTTAGACCCAATAGTGGTGTCAGATTTGAGGCTAGCAGTGTTGCCAGATGCAATCTGAGCGCTGCTATTGGCTTGATTCCATGATGTCAGCATTGCATGTTGTTAGACCCAATAGTGGTGTCAAATTTGGGGCTGGCAGTGTTTTCAGATGCAATCTGAGCGCTGCTATTGGCTTGATTCCATGATGTCAGCATTGCATGTTGTTAGACCCAATAGTGGTGTCAAATTTGGGGCTAGCAGTGTTTTCAGATGCAATATGAGCGCTGCTATTGGTTCGATTCCATGACGTCAGCATCGTGACACGGTCGACAAAAAAAGACTGGTTTGACGCTACCTAGTTCTTTCCACCGTGCTCCTGAGCAGGCTGCACATTCGCTCTATTTCATCCCTGCAGCCGGCCCGACAAGGCGTAGCGTGGCTACCGCTACTCACGGCGTGATCATCTCGGTATCGTAAGCTCCCTTTCACCGCAATATCTCCTCGCCAAGTTCTCTGTGATCAGAGCAGTGCTTATCGAAATGAGGGAATATGGAGCAAATATTATGAAGGTGAAATCGAAGGCACAGATTTATGTCGTGAAAAAATTATGTTCATGAAAAGATGCGTGGACTTCAAATGGCAAATCTATTTCTACTGTGTAATTTTTTGTGGATTGCGATAAAATGCTAGTTTCTATAAATAAATATTTTGCACAAATAAAAGGGTGTGATTTGACACAGTTAGATATTATATTTAAGTTTATGTATATAAACATTCAAGCATATGACACGGTTAAGTATTTTATATTTTAACACCACCACCTCAGGAGACCCATTAACACCACCACCTCAGACGACCCATTAACACCACCACCTCAGGAGACCCATTAACACCACCACCTCAGGAGACCCATTAACACCACCACCTCAGACGACCCATTAACACCACCACCTCAGACGACCCATTAACATCACCACCTCAGGAGACCCATTAACACCACCACCTCAGGAGACCCATTAACACCACCACCTCAGGAGACCCATTAACACCACCACCCCAAACGACCCATTAACACCACCACCTCAGGAGACCCATTAACACCACCACCCCAAACGACCCATTAACACCACCACCTCAGGAGACCCATTAACACCACCACCCCAAACGACCCATTAACACCACCACCTCAGGAGACCCATTAACACCACCACCCCAAACGACCCATTAACACCACCACCTCAGGAGACCCATTAACACCACCACCCCAAACGACCCATTAACACCACCCCCTCAGGAGACCCATTAACACCACCACCTCAAACGACCCATTAACACCACCACCTCAGGAGACCCATTATCACCACCCCCCCAAACGACCCATTAACCCCACCACCTCAGGAGACCCATTAACACCACCACCCCAAACAACCCATTAACACCACCACCTCAGGAGACCCATTAACACCACCACCCCAAACGACCCATTAACACCACCACCTCAGGAGACCCATTAACACCACCACATCAGACGACCCACTAACACCACCACCTCAGGAGACCCATTAACACCACCACCTCAGGAGACCCATTAACACCACCACCTCAGGAGACCCATTAACACCACCACCTCAGGAGACCCATTAACACCACCACCCCAAACGACCCATTAACACCACCACCTCAGACGACCCACTAACACCACAACCTCAGGAGACCCATTAACACCACCACTTCAGGAGACCCATTAACACCACCACCTCAGGAGACCCATTAACAACACCACCTCAGGAGACCCATTAACACCACCACCTCAGGAGACCCATTAACACCACCACCCCAAACGACCCATTAACACCACCACCTCAGGAGACCCATTAACACCACCACCTCAGGAGACCCATTAACACCACCACCCCAAACGACCCATTAACACGACCACCTCAGACGACCCACTAACACCACAACCTCAGGAGACCCATTAACACCACCACCTCAGGAGACCCATTAACACCACCACCTCAGGAGACCCATTAACACCACCACCCCAAACGACCCATTAACACCACCACCTCAGACGACCCACTAACACCACAACCCCAGGAGACCCATTAACAACACCACCTCAGGAGACCCATTAACACCACCACCTCAGACGACCCACTAACACCACAACCCCAGGAGACCCATTAACACCACCACCTCAGGAGACCCATTAACACCACCACCTCAGGAGACCCATTAACACCACCACCTCAGGAGACCCATTAACACCACCACCCCAAACGACCCATTAACACCACCACCTCAGACGACCCACTAACACCACAACCCCAGGAGACCCATTAACACCACCACCTCAGGAGACCCATTAACACCACCACCTCAGACGACCCACTAACACCACAACCCCAGGAGACCCATTAACACCACCACCTCAGGAGACCCATTAACACCACCACCTCAGGAGACCCATTAACACCACCACCTCAGGAGACCCATTAACACCACCACCCCAAACGACCCATTAACACCACCACCTCAGACGACCCACTAACACCACAACCCCAGGAGACCCATTAACACCACCACCTCAGGAGACCCATTAACACCACCACCTCAGGAGACCCATTAACACCACCACCTCAGGAGACCCATTAACACCACCACCTCAGGAGACCCATTAACACCACCACCCCAAACGACCCATTAACACCACCACATCAGACGACCCACTAACACCACCACCTCAGGAGACCCATTAACACCACCACCTCAGGAGACCCACTAACACCACCACCTCAGACGACCCACTAACACCACAACCCCAGGAGACCCATTAACAACACCACCTCAGGAGACCCATTAACACCACCACCTCAGACGACCCACTAACACCAGTACACGGTAATTTTTTATTTTCCAATAATTTTCTTCCCTATTGATTAACACAAATTGTCCAGCAAAGAAATAAAACAATATAATGCTCGTATCAATGCTACGAATGGGTCTATTTTTTTAATATCTCATTGCGCAAGAAGTTTTCTCGTACAACTTAGCAAAGTCTGGAACAGTTGGAACCGCTAAATTAAAAATTGAATTCCAAATAATGTATATTATAATAAGAGCCGCGTCCGTCTGTCCGTCTGTCTGTCTGTCTTTCTGTGTGTCACACTCACCAGCCTGTAGTGTGTGATGAGTGTATTAGTGATACAAGCTTCATCAACTCCACAAGTTTCGGTGTAATCATCCATCAGATTTGAAGTCGGGTTGAATATTACGTGAATTGTTAGGAAATAGAAGCGTGTGTGACGGGATTTGTCGAACATCACAATTATAAAAGGAGCTGCGTCCGTCAGTCCGTCCCTCCGGTCGTCTGTGTGACCCCCTCTTGATTATGGTGTCCAGAATACGTAATCGGCTTATTTTTACAAAAATAAATTTTCTATGGAGCTTTCTCTGTTGAAATTCATGTCGCTTTGATACTTTTAATTGATAATGCGAAAGAAATGTTTTAAATTCGTTTGACCAGTAACCAGGCTACCACTTAGTATAAAGCCCAAGATTTTGGAACTTGAGTTATTGCTTTTGAAATTGTGATTTTCTTGAAAAGCTTCGAAGAGATAATAGACGACAGTTTAGAATAAAATTCCGGCAGAAAGGGCCACCAATGATAGAAATGTGTACAACGCAAGAGAGAAGCAGCAAGACTTCGACAGCAAGAAAAACGCCGAAGACGATGGGATGAACAACGCGAAATAGCAAGACGAAGCAATGCTGCTTGCCAACGAGAAGCTAGAGCTAAATTGACCCTTGACCGACGTTTGGAAATTCTACGGAATAATGCAGAGCAACACCGAGTAGCTAGAGAGAACTAAACACATGAAAGATGCGAGGAAATTCTGCGGCATAACGCTTGGCAACATCGAGTGGCACGAGAGAATTCAACTCAAGAAAGAAGGGGTGAAATTCTTCAGATTAATGCCTAACAGCATTGTCCTGCACAATCGAATTTAACTCAAGAAAGAAGGGATGAAATTCTTCAGATTAATGCCGACCAGAACATGTGCACTAGTAATTATATATTTTTGACGGGCCGTGTGCACTCGGCCTCATCAACTCCAGAGAGATTCAATATCTTCATTTCTTCCCGTCTTTATTTCGTTTCGCTTTCTCTCTTATCTGAAAGTGGGGGAAAAATAAAGTTGAAAGCCGCGACTTGAAGCTTCAGTTAGCTCTCATTATGACACCAACGCACAATAGAGAATGAAGCCTCTATAAATTTAAATTAAAATAAATTCTCCAGTTCAATTGTGGCGTGAAGTGTTCATTAATTGTAAGCAAATTTTGCTCAGCTTATTTTCGATAGTATTTACTTCTATAATAATGAAAAAATCACTACTAATAATTTTAGGTGCGCAATACGGCTATAAATAATAATAAAAAACTTTGCAATTTGAATGAATAGGACTCCTTTAGTAGTATCACTATCGAACTTTTTTTTAACAGTGATGTAAAAAAATGGCCGCTTCTTAAAAATATATCAACGAAGCTAGACTAAGTACAAAATGTAATAGACGAGATAACTTAAAAACTCTACGGAGTTTGTAACCAGTATTCAACTAACTATTTCTTATGCGAATGAAAATTCTACGGAGTTTGCACCCAGTATTCATCTTGTTATTTCTTTTGCGAATGAAAACTCTTCGGAGTTTGCAACCAGTATTCAACTTACTATTTCCATTTCAAATGAAAAGTCTACGGAGTTGGCAACCAGTATTCAACTTGCTATTTTTTATGCGATAGAAAACTCTACGGAGTGTGTAGCCAGTTTTCAACTTACTATTTTCTTTCCAAATGAAAACTCTACGAAGTTTGCAAGGAGTTTTTGACTTATAAATTCCAGTGCAATAAAGGTCTAGAAGGCATGAATCGAATAAAATCAATGTAGAATAAATAACAAAGTTTTAACCAGAAATATGCAATTCCGGATGCCCTGCACAATAGTATACGACTTTTTAAATGCCCAGATCAATTTTTTAGTGGACTATAGCCTCTGGGATTTTAATACTGAGTAATTTAAACATATTCTAAATCGAGTTACCAATCTAGAAAAAAAAAACTTGAGTCTGAAAGATGCACTTAAATAAATTGGAAACGGAGAATGAGGGTCCTGCAGAATGCATTAAATATTAGTAGTAATAGTAGTTATACCTCAACCTACCTATTGTAAGAATTCAAATTAATTATGTTTTCATTGTAGTCTATAATAATAGGTATATTTTCTTCCCTAATAATGACCTTTGTGTGTTTATTTATTTTATATATTTGTTTATTCATTTTTTTTTTATTTGTTTGGTGTCTGCATATTCCGTCTCTCTGTGACGCGCGTAAGGATGCTTAATGACCGTATCTGTGATACGAGTTTCATCAGTGCACAAGTACCAGAATATTTTATATTTGGGATGGATATATTTGTTTTGCATCCATATCTGCAAGATTTATTTAAGGGAAATATGAAATCCCGTCATTTTTTATGGGTTGCCTACACTCGCACACAAATCAGTAATATCATATTTCAAAAATTGTTTCGGGGATATGTCAAAAAAGCATACGAAAAAAAATTAAAATGATAATTAACCAGAGGCTAAAAAATGTATTCACTAGTCGATGTCCTTAACCAAAACACTAAAATTTTAGATTTAAAAAGTGAGCTTGCCTTGAATAACAGATACATTTTCAAATTTGTAGATTTTTCAAAAAAAAAGAGCATCTGTAAAATCAAACGTTTCAAAATTAAATTACGTATTTAGAACTTGTCTAGAACGAACAAAAGCGTGGTCTAAGGAAAAGAAGCGACCGCGGTATAGAGCACTGGTGATAATCCAGTTTACTGGTTTCTTCACCACATTTTAACAAAGAAAATATGTTGACCATGAAAAGAGAACAGTATATTTGGTATTTCCCTGCTTCCTTAACCACGTTGAGGAGTACTTATAGATGATCAATACTGCTATATATTAAGAATATTGTTCTCAGTATTTTTAACGTCTGCATTCAAGCGCTGAGGGAGACATACTCTTCCTGTAATTAAATAAGTCCTTTTCAAAGGGTCCTTCGCACGATACGGTCCTTCACAGGTAGGGAAAAAAGTAGAGTATTTCATTTTATATGCAGGGATGCTCTTTAAACCCATTAAAACCACCACCTCAGGAGACCCATAAACACCACCACCTCAGAAGACCCATTAACACCACCCCCTCAGAAAACCCATTAACACCACCACCTCAGAAAACCCATTAACACCACCACCTCAGAAGACCCATTAGCACCACCACCTCAGGAGACCCATTAACACCACCACCTCAGAAGACCCATTAACACCACCCCCTCAGAAAACCCATTAACACCACCACCTCAGAAAACCCATTAACACCACCACCTCAGAAGACCCATTAGCACCACCACCTCAGGAGACCCATTAACACCACCACCTCAGAAGACCCATTAACACCACCACCTCAAGAGACCCATTAACACCACCACCTCAGAAAACCCATTAACACCACCACCTCAGAAGACCCATTAACACCACCACCTCAGATAACCCATTAAAACCAACACCTCAGAAGACCCATTAACACCACGACCTCAGACGACCCATTAGCACCACCACCTCAGGAGACCCATTAACACCAGCACCTCAGGAGACCCATTAACACCACCACCTCAGAAGACCCATTAACACCACCACCTCATGAGACCCATTAACACCACCACCTCAGAAAACCCATTAACACCACCACCTCAGAAAACCCATTAACACCACCACCTCAGAAAACCCATTAACACCACCACCTCAGGAGACCCATTAACACCACCACCTCAGGAGACCCATTAACACCACCACCTCAGGAGACCCATTAACACCACCACCTCAGAAGACCCATTAACACCACCACCTCATGAGACCCATTAACACCACCACCTCAGAAAACCCATTAACACCACCACCTCAGAAAACCCATTAACACCACCACCTCAGAAAACCCATTAACACCACCACCTCAGGAGACCCATTAACACCACCAGCTCAGGAGACCCATTAACACCACCAGCTCAGGAGACCCATTAACACCACCAGCTCAGGAGACCCATTAACACCACCAGCTCAGGAGACCCATTAACACCACCAGCTCAGGAGACCCATTAACACCACCAGCTCAGGAGACCCATTAACACCACTCAACACACAGCCGAAAATGTGCGGAGCGAAGCAATCTCGCTATATGCTGCTCGAGTGTCCTGCCCAACTTTATTGGTTGTGTTCTCCCAACTTTATTGGTCCAGTTCAAATCAGTCTACGCTTTGTAGAACTTTGTTGAAATTTGTTGAACTGTTTGGAACTTTATTGGACTTTCTTGAACTTTCTGGTATTTTTTAATTTTCTTGAACTCTGTGGAACTTTCTTGAATTTTCTCAAACTTTCTTGAACTTTCTTAAACTTTCTCGGTCTTTTTTGAACTTTCTTGAACTTAATTGAACTTACTTGAATTATCATGAACTTAGTTGAACTTTGTTGCACTTACTTGAATTTTCTTGAACTTTGTTGAACTTTGTTAGTATTTCCAGGTTGCTTCATGAAGCGGATCACGACTGTTTTAAATTTTTATTTGTCTGGTTTCCTAAAGTAACTTTGTTTATACAGTACATGCATAAAAGAATGCTTGAAGTAGGATTTTGTTGTTTTTTCCGGAAAACATCTCGCATCTCTGAGTTATTCCTAAATAAATTCTATCAATTACAACACCGCAATCTTTTCTCTTCTCAGCTTCGTGGAAGTGATTGAGCCAGTCACAATACAACCTTTATTTTACCATCAGTTTCTTAGAAGTGATTCATCTGAACAGAATGTAACATTCATTGTCATATTCATCTAAACAGAGTGTAACATTCATTGTTTGTTTCATATACACAGAGTGTAACATTCATTGTTTGATTCATCCAAACATAGTGTAACATTCAATGTTTGTTTCATCCAAACAGAGTGTAACATTCAATGTTTGTTTCATCCAAACAGAGTGTAACATTCATTGTTTGATTCTTCCAAACACTGTGTAACATTCATTGTTTGATTCATCCAAACATAGTGTAACATTCATTGTTTGTTTCATCTAAACAGAGTGTAACATTCATTGTTTGTTTCATCCAAACAGAGTGTAACATTCATCGTTTGTTTCATCCAAACAGAGTGTAACATTCATTGTTTGATTCATCCAAACAGAGTGTAACATTCATTGTTTGTTTCATCCAAACAGAGTGTTACATTTATTGTTCGTTTCATCCTAACAGAGTGTAACATTCATTGTTTGATTCATCTAAACAGAGTGTCACATTCCATGTCTTATTAATTGCGTAAAAGTTATTCAGCAAATAACTTCTGCGAACAACACTTTCACTAATGCTCGCAGGGAATACTAATTTTTGGTAAAATATCCTACGATCCTAATTTTTACGGCACTTAAGACCAAACAAATCCAGCTAATCACGACCACGATTGATAATGACACGTTGACCTCACTAATTACAACCTCAACCTCTTCACTTCCTTAAAAGCTTCACCAAGTTTGATTCAGACAATCACGACTCCACTCTTCACAACCTAACAGCCTTTCCAAAATTAATCTGTCCAATCACTACTGCACGCGAGCAAGCGACGAGAACAGCCGCAGTAGCGCAGCATTTTGCGACATGTCGTAACTCCGCTGCTTGTCGTAACTCTCCGTCATTAAAGTAGTTATAGACTGTCGTATGCCTCAAGCTCAGAGTCGTAACTTTGTTCGCTGAGATGAGTGATATTCTAAACATGCCACTATTTGTCCATATCTTACTCACTCGGAAGAACTAGTTAATTCAATCGAGAAGTTTATGATTCATATGTATCTATACTATAACAAGAGTCGCGTCCGTTCGTCCGTCTGTCTGTCCAAAACCAGCCAAAAGTGTGTGATGAGCGTATCTGTGATACGGGCCGTGTGCACTCGGCCTCATCAACTCTCGAGAGATTGAATTTTTTTATTTTATGGCCTATCTTTCATTTCACCTACTTTCTTATTTCAAATAATGGGTGGTGGACTAGTAAATATAAAAATAACTGTACATATATATACATATATATATACATATAAGAGCTGTGCAAGGCTGCACCACTTCATTACTGCCCTCATAAACTTTGCACACAACATATGTATGTTATAGTATTAACAAACTTCATTGCTATGTATCGAAAATATTTTTTATCGTTAACTATATACTTTAGTTGGGATTCACTGCAACGTTCTCAAAATGTGCTTACAATATTAACTTCGTATTGGGATACCCTGTTACGTTCCTAAAATATTTTTGCATCGTTAACCTATCTCTGTGCTACCAATTATTAGTAAAGCATTCGAAAAATTGTGTCTAAAAAGGTGAAATCGAAGAACAATAGTTGAGGTTCAAAGCAAAGTTTCCAAAGTATTTTTGAATTTCAACCTACTCAGATTCGTGTAAAGGAAGCTCAAAATTAAAATCAAAAGATACCAGGAAGAGCAAATCTTTACTCAAAAAAGACGAATAATCCCTCTTTGTAATAATTATCTTCTTCTAAGCGCGACGAGTAAACTTGTAAAAATACAGCGTATCAAAAACAGCGAGTGAGACTTGAAAACAATGAAATTTTAGGTCTATTCAGAGCCTTCATCTGTTGTCAACGAGCTCACCAGAAGGTTTCTATAGTTACAAACGCAAAGAATTATTAAAAATTCATAAGAAACTAAATGCTGATTTATTTTTACAAAATGCTTTGAAACTTCTCCTCCGTCATACTTGCAACCCAGATACAACGAGGTTATATAATTGGTCTCATTAATAGAATACCATTTATAATCTTTTCCAGAAACCAGAACTACATTCTAAAATTTTAACATCGACCTCGGAACTACTCGCTTGTCCTAATAAAAATATGAACTGGAATTAACTGGTCGTCCAAGCATAAAATTATGCTAACTACTCATGTGCGTGGCAAGTTTTGCACCCGAATTTATGTGCAGGATTCCAAGTACTTTTTTGTATTATCCACGGGTTGTGTATAATAAAATTGTGCTGATGAGAAACACAACCTGTGGTGTAGTGTGCTGCTGATTACATTACGCGGAGGTCAGGTAATCGCTTTTCAACCCTGCAACTCGAAAAAATATCCTGGACCGCAAGGAAAACTTAAATTTGTACATCTTACGCTTAGCCCAAGTCTCCAAAATATCTCGATGAAATCGGAAAAAATTCATGTATTGTCCCCAAAGACGATATTTTTAGAAAACTTTCGTTAAAAACTATGCAATTTTCGATTCCTACATTCTTCTAAAATTGAAGAAGATGACTTCGAGGAATTGGGTTTTTATTATTGATCGGAATCGGCACATCTTCCACTAAACCAAAATCAACGCAGAGACTAAAGGAAAATTTCAAACCTGATTCCTGTATATTTGCTTATTTAAGCACGTGTAGCTAGATTCTTTTAAATCAACCAATGAAATATTTCGATAGAATTGTAGCAGGCTAACAAAAAATATTCAGCTCCATCGAAGCAGCAGAATTTTGACAGACATCTTCATTTACTTCTTCATGGACCCTTCAACTTCTGTACACCGCGCTGGCATCCCCACAAACCTTCTTTATTCAAAAATTTCGACTGGAATGGAACATGAGGGTAGACTGAAACATGAAGTTCCAAGACAATAAAGCGGGAAGACAGTTTTACAATCCGTACACATTTATAGCAGAAAATACGCTGAGTCGTGGGATTTGGACACGTTTTTAGGCGAAGGACCGCAATCATTGGAGTCCAAATGACCTCTCTGAGGCGGAAATGTTTTTTCCAAGCCTTGGATTTAAAAGACTTGAAACCTCCTATTTTCTGGGGCTATTTTGTCAGTGGTTGGTGTATAACTCAAACGTGGGGAGCAAAAGCCGCAGATTTTTTAAAGTCAGCCTGGGAAGCAGGGTTGCGGAGTCGGTGGAATAAATTTGCGACTCCGACTCCGACTCCGACTCCACCTTTCCAGAATTTGGCGACTCCGACTCCGACTCCGACTCCACCTTTTCAGAATTCGGCGACTCCGACTCCGACTCCGACTCCACCTTTTCAGAATTGCGCGACTCCGACTCCGACTCCGACTCCACCTTTTCAGAATTTGGCGACTCCGACTCCGACTCCGACTCCATTTCTCCAGAATTTGGCGACTCCAACACCGACTCCGCCTATTCACAATTTTGTGACTCCAACTTCACCTATTCATAATTTATAAGATGAATAGTTTATTTTTCAACTAGTGTACACAGACCGTCAAAAATGACAAGATTCAATACCTTTCTTCAACAAATTTTCGTTTGAGTGGAGTTTCCATGCTCTCAGCTTTTCCAAAGGTAACTTTATTTTCTTATAAGAGTAATAAACAATCAGAACACAGCATTTTTGAGCCGCAAGAGAAGTAGTTATAGCTTGGATACGTGTCGTATCCAAGATACAGAAATTCAGGATTACTGAAAGCAACTGCGAACTTGTGTATGTATATTTTAAAATGCAATACAGTACATTGCAATACAGTATATTGTAATATACAATATAGCATATTGTAATATGCAATACCCCCGCCGAACTCGGTATTCACGATACAAACTCGAGTATATAAGGCTCTGGACCGCCCTAATTGTGATGAAAGTGACTTATTATAGAGCTATTGCACAACGAAAATGAGTGTATTAATTGACAGTGAACTGGAACCAAGACGGCCAGTGCTAATTTTTTCCTATCAATTATTCTTAACAGGGTGAGACAAAACGTATAAATAAACACACGACAGTCATTCTTAGTAGTAAACGGTTGCTGGTGTTGAAACCTGTGTATATGTTCATTATATTCTTTATTAGCGAACGAATTTTAAATTGACTACAGATTGTTAATAATCAAGATACTAGTGTACATGATTGGTCAAAAATGACGGGATCTAATGGTATCATTTTAAAAAAATCTCAAGATAAAAATGGCAGACAAATTTATCCATTGTAATAGTACCCGCGATTAAAATACAGTATTCTCGTACTTGTGCACAGGTAAAACTCGTATCACAGCTACGGTCATTAAGCATTTTAAAAAACGTCACAAACGCACACAACATTATTATTATATTATATAAGAAAGTTTTAGCCTCCCTTAATTGCACGACAAAGACGTTCTATGAGAGGAAGGAGGAAGGCCCCATTTAGTTGAGGGAATGCGGAATCTATGTACAAGGTGCACAGAAACAGGAAGCTAAGAAAGAAGTTCATGAAACAAGAAAAAATTGAAGAAGAAAGTAGTAGGTGCTGGAAAACAGGACAGCAGTGAACCGAAAAAAGATGGTCCGTAACAAAACAAAAACCTATTCTATTTCAACAAAAGGAAGCCTACCTATTTTTTAGCTCAGGCCCGCACATAGTACCCCTGGGAGCGCTAATTCCCATAGATACAATAGTTGTATCCCCCTGAGGGGACGCACACAACAACCAAGCAAATTGTATAACATAATACCTATCTGAATTGTAATTTAAATTATTGTTCGCAAGAGGTTTTAAAAAATTTGCCATACCTTTTAAGCATTTAAATGCCTTTGAAATTTAAATGCGATGAGCCGCATTTTCTTGACAGTTGATTCGATTTTCACGCAATGTTTTTTACTTATAAATATAAGTGGGCAGATGCCTGGTTTTTCATATTTCGATGGTATTTATGATACTGTCCAAGCAAGCAGATTCCCATTGTAATGAGATAGGGGAAATTACGCACGAGCACATATACTTATCATTGACGGACACCTGGCTTTTTATTAAATCGGGTGTCCTGTAAAAATTTCCTCGATTTTTAATTAATTATATCTCAGCTTGAAATTAACACATCTGAATTGCCTTTTTTCACAATGTAGTAAATTTTGTTTCCTTTTCGAGGAATTTAATTTTTTGAAAATAGGTTGAATAACCACTTTACAATGTCCAATTTACTGAATGGAGTAGAAAAATTAACTGTTCAAAGGAAAAGTTTATAAAACAATATTGATATTCTTCGTTATTTTGTAGTTTCCATAAAACTGAACACACAAAAATTTTAAATCATTACCTTATATAACGTTTAAATAAATAAAATAATTTTAGTATCCAACGACATACCCTCCATTTCTCTCAAGGCAAGTATTACTTCTAGCCACCATTGAACGAAGAGTTTTACCCATTATTCCACCGTTTTCTATCAGTCCTTGAAACACTATTATTGAGAACACTTGAAACTCGAAACCTCTCAGAGGGTTTAAATACTTAGTTGTATGTACGATACATCGTTATGAAATTATTCTTAACAGTAGGTATTGAAGAATGTAGAAAAGCACCAGTTTTGTTTTTAAAACTTTTCCTTTTAACAATTTTTCTACCCATTTCAGTAAATCGATCATCTTAAAGTTTATTCAACTGATTTTAAAAAACTTAAATTATTTCGAAAGGAAACAAAATTGACTAAATTGTAAATAATAGACCATTAAAATATGTTAATTTAAAGCTGAGATATTATCAATTAAAAAGTCCGTGATATTTTTGTGGGACACGCAGTATAGTATTGATTGTTCTTATACAATAAATAGTCAAGTGTCTCCTTTGAACAAATTAATAAATAGGTTCAGCTATTTCGTGAGCAAAATCTCTCCTATGTTAGTACAATGGAGTTTTAGGATTTAAAACTCAAGGGCAATATTAACTGCTCGAACATTCATTTCAAATACAGAAGAACTTCAAGGGAACAACAGCAAGTCGATTCCCGAGATGCGCAAAAAGAGAAACCGTACCCAAGTTAGGGGGATCTTGAGGATTCCAACAGTGCGCTCAGCAGCGTCCTCTGTAATATTTTTATTATTAAATTCCTTCAAAATGGAGACCGAAGATCGTCTTTAACGTAAGGTTAGTTTTTAAAACGATACTCGCTAAAAATGGAAGACACCCAATGGACGCGGCCGGTCAGCAGCGCGTTACTCCGGTAAAAAAATTTAGAGGCGTTCTGAGTAGAGAGATGCAGTGTTTCAAGATGTCTTGTCGCCGACTAGGTGAACATCGTATCTTATTGTAAAATTGCATATAGCACTAAGATTTTAACAATTAATTGACAATTAATTACCTTGAATAATAAGTGCCTATTCAAGAGGCTGCAAAAGCCGGGTCGAGGAGTTCAAGTCGCAGAAAGAGACTGCTTTTTACGCAAGAGGAATAAGTTAGAGGTACCAGACCCACTTTTATTAAAATGACGACATGCTGCCCAAGCAGAGCAAGCTCAAAGATAATTTAATGAGTGAACGCCAGTGCGTCACGAGTAATGTTAATTTAAGTGATTTTAGGTTAATGCAGGTCTGGTAGAAGCTCAAACATGCTTAATTATAGAAAGTTAAATTTAAACAAAAAACGAAATGAAAAGATGTAGCTTCAAAACAAAAAGACGAAGAAAAGAAAAACTACTTTCAACAGTTTCAAATTCTTTTCTGTCAACTATGACAGGCCATCTGAAGGAAACTTTTTCTTCCACAAAGCCGGCATCATAAATGCGGAAGGTTTTCAACAGGAAATTTCATTGAACAAACAAATTGGCTGTCCGTCTTTGTTGGTTGGTTTGTCTCCTTTTCACGCTCTTAAAGATGCTAAATGACTGTATCTGTGATGCGAGTTTCATCAGTGCACTAGTACTAGAATATTTTAATCGCGGGTACTATTGGGTTGGATATATTTCTTGATGATCCACATTTGGAGAATTCGTATAAAGACAATATTAAATCCCATCATTTATCACGGGTCGAGTACACAATTTTATATACTGAGTGTTTCAGAACACGAGGTACAAAATTGCACACCAAGTAGACAATGGCGAAAAAAACACTTTTAATTCCATGAAATTTTCCCCCAAAAATCGGGGTCGAAAGATATTAGCTGTTTATTGTTTTCAATGATGAAATTTAATGGCACAATTATTCGTAGTTTTTATTTTGAATTCACTTTAAATAATTGTTTAAAATGTGTTAAACCTACATCAATGCACTTTTCGAATGTTACCCTTACCGACTGCCGGATATTAGGAAACACGTATGGCATTTAGGTACCTCACCTGCAGCCACTGCAATTCTGGCCACAAGATCTTCCTCAGACTCAAGCATAAAGGGTGTAGCATAAACAAGGCTCTTCATGTGTCCCCAAAAATTGAAATCGAGTGGAGTCATGTCAGGAGATCTAGGAGGTCATGCAACTAGCACATTTCGCCCGATCAACGTAAATTCAAAATAAATATTGCGAGTAGTTTATTCAATAAATTTCACCCGTTAACAATAAACTGCTAATATCTCAATGTCTCTTTCTTTGGAAAATTATATAGAAGAAAAAGTTTTTATTTGGATATCTTCTACTTGGTGTGCAATTTTTTGCCTCTTATTCTGAATCTGAAACACCCTGTATATTACTGACAAGTGTTTTCTGAGTAGGTAATATTGGCATTGTCTACACTGAGAAGCATAGATATGTATCAACAGTTTTTTATTACTAAGTATACACTAATTCAGTGAAATTATAATAGTTAATTCAATGACTATGCTTCAAATCCCCAAAATTATGATATACGTGTAGATTAGGTAGGCCAAATTTGCACACTGCCTTTTCTTCTTTGTATCTACACTATGCAGGGTAACAATGCAGAAAAGGTGTCATATTATTGCTCAACACTATGTTACATTTCGGCTATAATAAGCAAAAGTTGTTCTGCTTTCATTGCAGGGGCAGGACGTTTTCGGAAAGTTCTTTTTACGAATAAAAGTCACTTCTAGCTTCTTTGCGTGTATTATGATACTATCTCTTATTTTCGTCTAACTTTTTACTTTGTATTGGACACTTTGTTATTTTAATAAACGCCCAGGTTCTTCTCATTTCGTGTTTTTTGGAGCAATTTGAAACGTTTCCAGCAAGAGAATTTGTGCTATCGCATAAATGCAAAAACCATTGCAGCTGAGATAGTGCATTGTTTTCAGTTACAATGTGTGTGTGACTGTAAGTGAAGTTTTTGCTGGTGTGTGTAATTATTTTCATTGCAGCTCGTTTACATAGTATTTTAATTTTTTCAAGTGTCTCAATGCCGATATAGATAACCTTACAACATTTCCAAATCTTCCTTTACCAGAATTAATTAATTATATAATGCTACAAAACGAATACTATTTCAGTTTTTAAAAATGTATCAACATAATTATAAAATTCTCCATTTCAGCGTATACTTGCTTAGAAACTGGGGAGTGATACGAAGATAAAAATTAAACATGATGATGATATAGTGATATTCAATATAACTCTGAAAGAACCAAATTACATTCAAGGAATAATTTGAGAAATGAGCAGAAATTTTCATTGTTAATACATGTTAACTTGACTTAAAAACACGGAAGCCATATCAATTTTGATAACATGACTTGAAAACTAGAAGCCTTTGTGCACTAGACCATAGCTTCAGGTTTCAGCAAAGACTACTCATTGGCAATGAATCATAACCTAAAGACTAGAAATGTTTAAGATCATTATCAATTAATGCAACATTTTGAGCATACAGAGTTACCACTCTTTATGTGAGTACAATGTATTGCATCAGCTGAAATGTTCTACAAGTAACTTGCAACACATTTACTACTATTTTCCAGTTCTTATGTATCAATTGAAGAAAAAATGAACAAAACAGAAATATACAGAATGAATTTGCGATGCTTTCAATTACTAATTCCTGCTTTTAACTACAAAATGTACATTAATGCTGGGAACAAAAATTATACTTAGCACTCGTAGGTTTCTCATATATATATATCTGTGCAAACCCTCAATGACTAGATAACATGACCGTATTAGGTGATAGGAATAAATACGCTGCTTCATACTTAGAACAAAACAATCAACAAAAACATTGCGTATTTTTTAGATTTTTCAGCAAAGCATTCTAACTCTGTTGTGGTTTACTTTTAGTTTTAAAGAATTATAGATAATTTTTAGCAAAAATTAGAATCGAAGACACCAAAAAATAGCGACTCCAACCACGACTCTACCACATCCGAATGAACGACTCCGACTCCGACTCCGACTCCACCGCATTCGGAAAAGCGACTCCGACTCCGACTCCGACTCCATCACACTTCAGAGTAGCGACTCCGACTCCGACTCCGACTCCACCACACTTCAGAGAAGCGACTCCGACTCCGACTCCGACTCCACCCTAAAACATCCGACTCCGGCGACTCCGACTCCCGACTCCGACTCCGACTCCGCAACCCTGCTGGGAAGGCAAGTCTTGTAGAATTTAAAACTTCCGAATGAGAATACAGGATCGCGGACTGTTTTACGGCAGGAAAAACAGAGAAAAGCAAAGTCACTGGTAATTTAGAAGTCCGTTTGTGGAGAGAGGACAATTCTCCTTTAAAGTTCTGCTGCCAAAACAAAGATTGAAGACAGCAATGGCGGCTTTGGTTACTTTTCGAATTGCCACTGCTTAGGGATTCAATTAAATGAGTGTCTGATCATAACACTTTAGCTCAACTAAGTAAATAAGTGATGTAAAAAAGAGAATGTCTAGCGTTCATACCTGGAGAACTCTACGATGTGAAAATGGAAGGTCGAAAATTACAAGGTTAAGGATAAAAACCAAAAATTAAACGACTTAGAAATAAAGATACATCATATGAAAATGATGTATCTGATGATGCTGACTAAGAAGAAGATATACCGTAAATGAAGATACAGAACACTAGAGTGTTGTATGTGAAGATACCAAGTCCGGCTTTATTGAAATTAAAGATGCAAAGTAACGATGTAGATGATGGACTCGAACATGAAACTTGTGGCAACAAAAAATTAGAAACTAAAACGCTTCGCTGAGCTCGAAGGTCAATCCGAGTGAATCTGGCGACTTACCAGCTCTGCTTTGATCTAAAATGGATGTCCGCAACATCACGGCCTGAAATGTGGTAACCCAAAAATCGCAGGCCAGCTTTGGGATTAAAAAGTTAGCATGTTGGCCGGGTCTCTTCGAAGTTTAAAGTAGCGAACTGCGCTAGTCGAGTTCTGATCTGAGAGCTCGGTGGAGCTGGAGATTTGTTGCAATACTGAACAGCAATGCAGCACTTCTGGCCTGGTCCATAACCTTGTGCTGACGTTGTGGGGGTCATGGTTCTTGTGATGTTGCAATATTGAGCAGCAATGCAGCACTTCTGGCCTGGTCCATAACCTTGTGCTGACGTTGTGGGGGTCATGGTTCTTGTGACCACTACATCAATGGTTGTGAGTGTAATGACAAAGTTGTTGTGACCTCAAAATTAGTTCTCTGTTCTCCTCCTCGTAAATGGTTGTGTTGGTGATGTCTAAGTTGTTGTTAGTTCTTGTTTCTTCATTATTTTACTGTAGAGGTCGGTTTGTGGAGAGAGAACAATTCTCCTTGGAAGTTTTACTGATAAAATAACGATTGAAAACACCTGTATCGGTTTTCGTTATATTTTGAATTGCGGCAGTTATTGGGATCCATTTAATGGACTGAGAGAGAGCAAAGTCAATGTGATCGTGAAATTAGTTCTTCGTGGCTCAAAATCAAATAGTGATGAAGTGTTAAAATAAATTGAGAGAGGAGAGAAGGAGTAGATAAAAATCTACGGAAAATTTGAATCATTTTTAAGCCTTCCCAGGAATTGTAAATACTTGATATAACTAAAGTATACGGAACTGTCATTGCGCCTCGTATACAGGCAGTGAAGTGAAGAAATCTGACAATGAAACTCTTAAATTATTCGATTGAACATCCAATTTATTTCATTACCAATTTATTTATATCATTTTCATCTTATTTATATCGTTGCCATCAAAGAAAAAAATATGAGCAATTCTTTGCAGTTAAGTTATTTTTCATCATGTTAATTTTACCAGAATATTTTAGGAATAAAAGAAATGTTGAATTTATTTTTCAGAAAATATGCAGTACACCTTTTCTTCAGTCACCTGCTCTCCTCCTGAGGGTAGAGTGCAAGAATTATTTATAAAAGGTGAGTTTTGTTAGGTCTTTCTCCTTATGAAATGTTGCAATGACTACATAAGATTTCATTACTAGTCATTTGCCATCAAATATATATATATATAATGATAAGTAATGTATGAACCAATGAGCTTTAGACAACGAATTGAGCTAAATAGATCTTGGTGAGCGTGAAGCCTTTTTCATTCTACATATAGCCTTTTTCATTATACATATATCCTTTTTCATTATACATATAGCCTTTTTTATTATACATATAGCCTTTTTAGTATACATATAGCCTTTTTCATTATACATATATCCTTTTTCATTATACATATAGCCTTTTTTATTATACATATAGCCTTTTTAGTATACATATAGCCTTTTTCATTATACATATAGCCTTTTTTATTATACATATAGCCTTTTTAGTATACATATAGCCTTTTTCATTATACATATAGCCTTTTTTATTATACATATAGCCTTTTCATTCTACATATAGCCTTTTTTATTATACATATAGCCTTTTCATTCTACATATTACTTTTTTTATTGTACATATAGCCTTTTTTATTATACATATAGCCTTTTTTATTATACATATAGCCTTTTTTATTATACATATAGCCTTTTCATTCTACATATAGCCTTTTTTATTATACATATAGCCTTTTCATTCTACATATTACTTTTTTTATTGTACATATAGCCTTTTTTATTATACATATAGCCTTTTTTATTATACATATAGCCTTTTCATTCTACATATTACTTTTTTTATTGTACATATAGCCTTTTTTATTATACATATAGCCTTTTTTATTATACATATAGCCTTTTCATTCTACATATAGCCTTTTTTATTATACATATAGCCTTTTCATTCTACATATTACTTTTTTTATTGTACATATAGCCTTTTTTATTATACATATAGCCTTTTTTATTATACATATAGCCTTTTCATTCTACATATAGCCTTTTTCATTCAACATATTACTTTTTTTATTGTACATATAGTCTTTTTTATTACACATATAGCCTTTTTTATTATACATATAGCCTTTTCATTCTACATATAGCCTTTTTTATTATACATATAGCCTTTTCATTCTACATATAACCTTTTTTATTATACATATAGCCTTTTCATTCTACATATAACCTTTTTTATTATACATATAGCCTTTTTTATTATACATATAACCTTTTTCATTCTACATATAGCCTTTTTCATTATACATATAGCCTTTATCATTATACAAATAGCCTTTTTCATTATACATATAGCCTTTTTCATTATACATATAGCCTTCATCATTATACATATAGCCTTTTTCATTCTACATATTACTTTTTTTATTGTACATATAGCCTTTTTTATTATACATATAGCCTTTTTTATTATACATATAGCCTTTTTTATTATACATATAGCCTTTTCATTCTACATATAGCCTTTTTTATTATACATATAGCCTTTTCATTCTACATATAACCTTTTTTATTATACATATAGCCTTTTTTATTATACATATAGCCTTTTTCATTCTACATATAGCCTTTTTCATTATACATATAGCCTTTATCATTATACAAATAGCCTTTTTCATTATACATATAGCCTTTTTCATTATACATATAGCCTTTATCATTATACACATAGCCTTTTTCATTCTACATATTACTTTTTTTATTGTACATATAGCCTTTTTTATTATACATATAGCCTTTTTTATTATACATATAGCCTTTTTTGTTATACGTATAGCCTTTTCATTCTACATATAACCTTTTTTATTATACATATAGCCTTTTCATTCTACATATAACCTTTTTTATTATACATATAGCCTTTGTTATTATACATATAGCCTTTTTCATTCTACATATAGCCTTTTTCATTATACATATAGCCTTTATCATTATACATATAGCCTTTTCATTCTACATATAGCCTTTTTCATTATACATATAGCCTTTATCATTATACATATAGCCTTTTTCATTCTACATATTACTTTTTTTATTGTACATATAGCCTTTTTTATTATACATATAGCCTTTTTTATTATACATATAGCCTTTTCATTCTACATATAGCCTTTTTTATTATACATATAGCCTTTTCATTCTACATATAACCTTTTTTATTATACATATAGCCTTTTCATTCCACATATAACCTTTTTTATTATACATATAGCCTTTTTTATTATACATATAGCCTTTTTCATTCTACATATAGCCTTTTTCATTATACATATAGCCTTTATCATTATACATATAGCCTTTTTCATTATACATATAGCCTTTTTCATTTTACATAGAGCCTTTTTCATTATACATATAGCATTTTTCATTATACATAGAGCCTTTTTCATTATACATATAGCCTTTTCATTATGCATATAGCCTTTGTCATTCTACATATAGCCCTTTTCATTATACATATAGCGTTTTTCATTATACATATAGCCTTTTTCATTATACATAGAGCCTTTTTCATTATACATATAGCCTTTTCATTATACATATAGCCTTTGTCATTCTACATATAGCCCTTTTCATTCTACATATATGCTTTTTCATCATATATATAGTCTTTTTCATTCTATATATAGCCTTTTTCATTATACATATAGCCTTTATCGTTATACATTTAGCCTTTTTCATTATACAGATAGCCTTTTTCATTATACATATAGCCTTTTCATTCTACATATAGGCTTTTTCATTCTACATATAGCCTTTTTCATTATACATATAGCCTTTATCATTATACATATAGCCTTTTTCATTATACATATAGCCTTTTTCATTAAACATACAGCCTTTTTCATTATACATATAGCCTTTTTCATTATACATATAGCCTTTTTCATTCTACATATAGCCCTTTTCATTATACATATAACCTTTTTCATTCTACATATAGCCTTTTCATTCTACATATAGGCTTTTTCATCAAACATATAGTCTTTTTCATTCTATATATAGCCTTTTTCATCATATATATAGTCTTCTTCATTATACAAATTGTCTTTTTCATTATACATATAGTCTTTTTCACTATACATATAGTCTTTTTCATTATACAAATAATCTTTTTCATTATGCACAGTCTTTTTCATTATGCATAGTCTTTTTCATTACACAAATAGTCTTTCACATTCTAAAAGATATACATAAGTAACTTCAAATTAGGATCCATGGCCACGTTCTAGAACTATTTTTCCATCGTTTACTTTTTACTTGAGGCAATTTAGAGATCTTACAGGTCACCTTTGTATAGATCTCCTTCATAATGTTGTGCTTAACATCAATTTAATATACATTTTATCGACTGATGAACCCAGCAAATGAAATTCTCCGCTAGAAACCTTATATGGAACTTGTATGAAATTTTGCTACAAACGAGCTATACCCAGTCTAACATTTTCGCCACCTACATGCATGTTTTTCGCCCCCTAAGTGATTTGATCGCTTAGGCAACTAAAAACATGCCTGCAGGTGGCAAAAATGTTTGACTGGGTAGTGACGATCACAACCGCAACACAACAGCCACACAACAGAAACACAACAGCCACACAACAGCCAACAACAGCCACACAACCGCAACACAACAGCCACACAACAGAAACACAACAGCCACACAACAGCCAACAACAGCCACACAACCGCAACACAACAGCCACACAACAGCCACATAACAGCCGCACAAGAGCCATTTACAGCCACACAACAGCCAAACAACAGCCACACAACAGCCACACAACAGCCACACAACAGCCACACAACAGCCAACAAGAGCCACACAACAGCCACACAACAGCCATGTAACAGCCAAATAACAGCTACATAACAGCCACACAACAGCCACACAACAGCCACACAACAGCCACACAACAGCCACATAACAGCCCCACAAGAGCCACATTACAGCCACACAACAGCCAACAACAGCAACACAACAGCCACACAACAGCCACACAACAGCCACACAACAGCCACATAACAGCCACACAACAGCCACACAACAGACACACAACAGCCATGTAACAGCCAAATAACAGCCACATAACAGCCACACAGCAGCCGCACAACAGCCACACAACAGCCACACAACAGCCAACAACAGCCACACAACAGCCACATAACAGCCAACAAGGGCCACACAACAGCCACACAACAGCCACACAACCGCAACACAACAGCCACACAACAGCCCCATAACAGCCACACAAGAGCCACATTACAGCCACACAACAGCCAACAACAACCACACAACAGCCACACAACAGCCACACAACAGCCACACAACAGCCACACAACAGCCACACAACAGCCAACAACAGCCACACAACAGCCACACAACAGCCACACAACAGCCAACAACAGCCACACAACAGCCCTACAACAGCCACACAACAGCCAACAACAGCCACAAAACAGCCACCCAACCGCCCCACAACAGCCACACAACAGCCAACAACAGCCACACAACAGCCACACAACAGCCACACAACAGCCACACAACAGCCACACAACAGCCACACAACAGCCACACAACAGCCAACAACAGCCACACAACAGCCCCACAACAGCCACACAAAAGCCACATAACAGCCAACAAGGGCCACACAACAGCCACACAACAGCCACGTAACAGCCAAATAACAGCTAAATAACACCCACACAACAGCCACGTAACAGCCAAATAACAGCCACATTACAGCCACACAACAGCCACACAACAGCCACATAACAGCCACACAACAGCCACATAACAGCCATCGAAACGGCGGTCAGCAGTGGTTGCTGATGCAATATTCTGGATGCTAACACGTTGGGCTCTAGTCAGACACAGATGTTTTCTGCTGTGTCAATACAGACACAGATGTTGTCTGTTGTGTCAATACAGACACAGATGTTGTCTGCTGTGTCAATACAGACACAGATGTTGTCTGCTGTGTTAATACAGACACAGATGTTTTCTGCTGTGTCAATACAGACACAGATGTTTTCTGCTTTGTCAATACAGACACAGATGTTGTCTGTTGTGTCAATACAGACACAGATGTTGTCTGCTGTGTCAATACAGACACAGATGTTGTCTGCTGTGTCAATACAGACACAGATGTTGTCTGCTGTGTTAATACAGACACAGATGTTTTCTGCTGTGTCAATACAGACACAGATGTTTTCTGCTGTGTCAATACAGACACAGATGTTTTTTGCTGTGTCAATACAGACAATGATGTTTTCTGCTGTGTCAATACAGACACAGATGTTGTCTGCTGTTTCAATACAGACACAGATGTTTCCTGCTGTGTCAATAGAGACACAGATGTTGTCTGTTGTGTCAATACAGACACAGATGTTTTCTGCTGTGTCAATACAGACACAGATGTTTTCTGCTGTGTCAATACAGACACTGATGTCTTCTGCTGTGTCAATACAGACACAGGTTGTCTGCTGTGTCAATACAGACACAGATGTTTTCTGTTGTGTCAATACAGACACAGATATTTTCTGCTGTGTCAATACAGACACAGATGTTGTCTGCTGTGTCAATACAGACACAAATGTTGTCTGCTGTGTCAATACAGACACAGATGTTGTCTGCTGTGTCAATACAGACACAGATGTTGTCTGCTGTGTTAATACAGACACAGATGTTTTCTGCTGTGTCAATACAGACACAGATGTTTTCTGCTGTGTCAATACAGACACAGATGTTTTTTGCTGTGTCAATACAGACAATGATGTTTTCTGCTGTGTCAATACAGACACAGATGTTGTCTGCTGTGTCAATACAGACACAGATGTTTTCTGCTGTGTCAATACAGACACAGATGTTTTTTGCTGTGTCAATACAGACACTGACGTTTTCTGCTGTGTCAATACAGACACATATGTTGTCTGCTGTGTCAATACAGACACTGATGTCTTCTGCTGTGTCAATACAGACACAGATGTTGTCTGCTGTGTCAATACAGACTCAGATGTTTTCTGCTGTGTCAATACAGACACAGATGTTGTCTGCTGTGTCAATACAGACACAGATGTTTTCTGCTGTGTCAATACAGACACAGATGTTGTCCGCTGTGTCAATACAGACACAGATGTTGTCTGCTGTGTCAATACAAACACAGATGTTGTCCGCTGTGTCAATACAGACACAGATGTTTTCTGCTTTGTCAATACAGACACAGATGGTGTCTGTTGTGTCAATACAGACACAGATGTTGTCTGCTGTGTCAATACAGACACAGATGTTGTCTGCTGTGTCAATACAGACACAGATGTTGTCTGCTGTGTTAATACAGACACAGATGTTTTCTGCTGTGTCAATACAGACACAGATGTTTTCTGCTGTGTCAATACAGACACAGATGTTTTTTGCTGTGTCAATACAGACAATGATGTTTTCTGCTGTGTCAATACAGACACAGATGTTGTCTGCTGTTTCAATACAGACACAGATGTTTCCTGCTGTGTCAATACAGACACAGATGTTGTCTGTTGTGTCAATACAGACACAGATGTTTTCTGCTGTGTCAATACAGACACAGATGTTTTCTGCTGTGTCAATACAGACACTGATGTCTTCTGCTGTGTCAATACAGACACAGGTTGTCTGCTGTGTCAATACAGACACAGATGTTTTCTGCTGTGTCAATACAGACACAGATATTTTCTGCTGTGTCAATACAGACACAGATGTTGTCTGCTGTGTCAATACAGACACAAATGTTGTCTGCTGTGTCAATACAGACACAGATGTTGTCTGCTGTGTCAATACAGACACAGATGTTGTCTGCTGTGTCAATACAGACACAGATGTTGTCTGCTGTGCCAAGACAGACACAGATGTTGTCTGCTGTGTCAAGACAGACACAGATCTTGTCTGCTGTGTCAAGACAGATACAGATCTTGTCTGCTGTGTCAAGACAGACACAGATGTTGTCTGCTGTGTCAATACAGACACAGATGTTTTTTGCTGTGTCAATACAGACAATGATGTTTTCTGCTGTGTCAATACAGACACAGATGTTGTCTGCTGTGTCAATACAGACACAGATGTTTTCTGCTGTGTCAATACAGACACAGATGTTTTTTGCTGTGTCAATACAGACACTGACGTTTTCTGCTGTGTCAATACAGACACAGATGTTGTCTGCTATGTCAATACAGACACTGATGTCTTCTGCTGTGTCAATACAGACACAGATGTTGTCTGCTGTGTCAATACAGACTCAGATGTTTTCTGCTGTGTCAATACAGACACAGATGTTGTCTGCTGTGTCAATACAGACACAGATGATTTCTGCTGTGTCAATACAGACACAGATGTTGTCCGCTGTGTCAATACAGACACAGATGTTGTCTGCTGTGTCAATACAAACACAGATGTTGTCCGCTGTGTCAATACAGACACAGATGTTTTCTGCTGTGTCAATACAGACACAGATGTTGTCTGCTGTGTCAATACAGACACAGATGTTTTCTGCTGTGTCAATACAGACACAGATGTTGTCCGCTGTGTCAATACAGACACAGATGTTGTCTGCTGTGTCAATACAGACACAGATGTTGTCTGCTGTGTCAATACAGACACGGAGGTTGTCTGCTGTGTCAATACAGACACAGATGTTGTCTGCTGGGTCAATACAGACACAGATGTTGTTTGCTGTGTCAATACAGACACAGATGTTGTCTGCTGTGTCAATACAGACACAGATGTTGTCTGCTGTGTCAATACAGACCCAGATGTTGTCTGCTGTGTCAATACAGACACAGAGGTTGTCTGCTGTGTCAATACAGACACAGATGTTGTCTGCTGTGTCAATAAAGACACAGATGTTGTCTGCTGTGTCAAGACAGACACAGATGTTGTCTGTTGTGTCAAGACAGACACAGATCTTGTCTGCTGTGTCAAGACAGACACAGATGTTGTCTGCTGTGTCAAGACAGACACAGATGTTGTCTGCTGTGTCAATACAGACACAGATGTTTTTTGCTGTGTCAATACAGACAATGATGTTTTCTGCTGTGTCAATACAGACACAGATGTTGTCTGCTGTTTCAATACAGACACAGATGTTTCCTGCTGTGTCAATAGAGACACAGATGTTGTCTGTTGTGTCAATACAGACACAGATGTTTTCTGCTGTGTCAATACAGACACAGATGTTTTCTGCTGTGTCAATACAGACACTGATGTCTTCTGCTGTGTCAATACAGACACAGGTTGTCTGCTGTGTCAATACAGACACAGATGTTTTCTGTTGTGTCAATACAGACACAGATATTTTCTGCTGTGTCAATACAGACACAGATGTTGTCTGCTGTGTCAATACAGACACAAATGTTGTCTGCTGTGTCAATACAGACACAGATGTTGTCTGCTGTGTCAATACAGACACAGATGTTGTCTGCTGTGTTAATACAGACACAGATGTTTTCTGCTGTGTCAATACAGACACAGATGTTTTCTGCTGTGTCAATACAGACACAGATGTTTTTTGCTGTGTCAATACAGACAATGATGTTTTCTGCTGTGTCAATACAGACACAGATGTTGTCTGCTGTGTCAATACAGACACAGATGTTTTCTGCTGTGTCAATACAGACACAGATGTTTTTTGCTGTGTCAATACAGACACTGACGTTTTCTGCTGTGTCAATACAGACACATATGTTGTCTGCTGTGTCAATACAGACACTGATGTCTTCTGCTGTGTCAATACAGACACAGATGTTGTCTGCTGTGTCAATACAGACTCAGATGTTTTCTGCTGTGTCAATACAGACACAGATGTTGTCTGCTGTGTCAATACAGACACAGATGTTTTCTGCTGTGTCAATACAGACACAGATGTTGTCCGCTGTGTCAATACAGACACAGATGTTGTCTGCTGTGTCAATACAAACACAGATGTTGTCCGCTGTGTCAATACAGACACAGATGTTTTCTGCTTTGTCAATACAGACACAGATGGTGTCTGTTGTGTCAATACAGACACAGATGTTGTCTGCTGTGTCAATACAGACACAGATGTTGTCTGCTGTGTCAATACAGACACAGATGTTGTCTGCTGTGTTAATACAGACACAGATGTTTTCTGCTGTGTCAATACAGACACAGATGTTTTCTGCTGTGTCAATACAGACACAGATGTTTTTTGCTGTGTCAATACAGACAATGATGTTTTCTGCTGTGTCAATACAGACACAGATGTTGTCTGCTGTTTCAATACAGACACAGATGTTTCCTGCTGTGTCAATACAGACACAGATGTTGTCTGTTGTGTCAATACAGACACAGATGTTTTCTGCTGTGTCAATACAGACACAGATGTTTTCTGCTGTGTCAATACAGACACTGATGTCTTCTGCTGTGTCAATACAGACACAGGTTGTCTGCTGTGTCAATACAGACACAGATGTTTTCTGCTGTGTCAATACAGACACAGATATTTTCTGCTGTGTCAATACAGACACAGATGTTGTCTGCTGTGTCAATACAGACACAAATGTTGTCTGCTGTGTCAATACAGACACAGATGTTGTCTGCTGTGTCAATACAGACACAGATGTTGTCTGCTGTGTCAATACAGACACAGATGTTGTCTGCTGTGCCAAGACAGACACAGATGTTGTCTGCTGTGTCAAGACAGACACAGATCTTGTCTGCTGTGTCAAGACAGATACAGATCTTGTCTGCTGTGTCAAGACAGACACAGATGTTGTCTGCTGTGTCAATACAGACACAGATGTTTTTTGCTGTGTCAATACAGACAATGATGTTTTCTGCTGTGTCAATACAGACACAGATGTTGTCTGCTGTGTCAATACAGACACAGATGTTTTCTGCTGTGTCAATACAGACACAGATGTTTTTTGCTGTGTCAATACAGACACTGACGTTTTCTGCTGTGTCAATACAGACACAGATGTTGTCTGCTATGTCAATACAGACACTGATGTCTTCTGCTGTGTCAATACAGACACAGATGTTGTCTGCTGTGTCAATACAGACTCAGATGTTTTCTGCTGTGTCAATACAGACACAGATGTTGTCTGCTGTGTCAATACAGACACAGATGATTTCTGCTGTGTCAATACAGACACAGATGTTGTCCGCTGTGTCAATACAGACACAGATGTTGTCTGCTGTGTCAATACAAACACAGATGTTGTCCGCTGTGTCAATACAGACACAGATGTTTTCTGCTGTGTCAATACAGACACAGATGTTGTCTGCTGTGTCAATACAGACACAGATGTTTTCTGCTGTGTCAATACAGACACAGATGTTGTCCGCTGTGTCAATACAGACACAGATGTTGTCTGCTGTGTCAATACAGACACAGATGTTGTCTGCTGTGTCAATACAGACACGGAGGTTGTCTGCTGTGTCAATACAGACACAGATGTTGTCTGCTGGGTCAATACAGACACAGATGTTGTTTGCTGTGTCAATACAGACACAGATGTTGTCTGCTGTGTCAATACAGACACAGATGTTGTCTGCTGTGTCAATACAGACCCAGATGTTGTCTGCTGTGTCAATACAGACACAGAGGTTGTCTGCTGTGTCAATACAGACACAGATGTTGTCTGCTGTGTCAATAAAGACACAGATGTTGTCTGCTGTGTCAATACAGACACAGATGTTGTCTGCTGTGTCAAGACAGACACAGATGTTGTCTGCTGTGTCAAGACAGACACAGATGTTGTCTGCTGTGTCAATACAGACACAGATGTTGTCTGCTGTGTCAAGACAGACACAGATGTTGTCTGCTGTGTCAATACAGACACAGATGTTGTCTGCTGTGTCAAGACAGACACAGATGTTGTCTGCTGTGTCAATACAGACACAGATGTTGTCTGCTGTGTCAAGAGAGACACAGATGTTGTCTGTTGTGTCAAGACAGACACAGATCTTGTCTGCTGTGTCAAGACAGACACAGATGTTGTCTGTTGTGTCAAGACAGACACAGATGTTGTCTGCTGTGTCAATACAGACACAGATGTTGTCTGCTGTGTCAAGACAGACACAGATGTTGTCTGCTGTGTCAATACAAACACAGATGTTGTCTGCTGTGTCAAGACAGACACAGATGTTGTCTGTTGTGTCAAGACAGACACAGATCTTGTCTGCTGTGTCAAGACAGACACAGATGTTGTCTGTTGTGTCAAGACAGACACAGATGTTGTCTGCTGTGTCAATACAGACACAGATGTTGTCTGCTGTGTCAAGACAGACACAGATGTTGTCTGTTGTGTCAAGACAGACACAGATCTTGTCTGCTGTGTCAAGACAGACACAGATGTTGTCTGCTGTGTCAAGACAGACACAGATGTTGTCTGCTGTGTCAATACAGACACAGATGTTGTCTGCTGTGTCAAGACAGACACAGATGTTGTCTGTTGTGTCAAGACAGACACAGATCTTGTCTGCTGTGTCAAGACAGACACAGATGTTGTCTGCTGTGTCAAGACAGACACAGATCTTGTCTGCTGTGTCAAGACAGACACAGATGTTGTCTGCTGTGTCAAGACAGACACAGATCTTGTCTGCTGTGTCAAGACAGACACAGATGTTGTCTGCTGTGTCAAGACAGACACAGATCTTGTCTGCTGTGTCAATACAGACACAGATCTTGTCTGCTGTGTCAAGACAGACACAGATCTTGTCTGCTGTGTCAAGACAGACACAGATGTTGTCTGCTGTGTCAATACAGACACAGATGTTGTCTGCTGTGCCAAGACAGACACAGATGTTGTCTGCTGTGTCAAGACAGACACAGATCTTGTCTGCTGTGTCAAGACAGACACAGATGTTGTCTGCTGTGTCAAGACAGACACAGATCTTGTCTGCTGTGTCAAGACAGACACAGATGTTGTCTGCTGTGTCAAGACAGACACAGATCTTGTCTGCTGTGTCAATACAGACACAGATCTTGTCTGCTGTGTCAAGACAGACACAGATGTTGTCTGCTGTGTCAAGACACACACAGATGTTGTCTGCTGTGTCAAGACAGACACAGATCTTGTCTGCTGTGTCAAGACAGACACAGATGTTGTCTGCTGTGTCAAGACAGACACAGACATTTATAGCAGCGTCGAATTCTTTACGCAGTCATAAAATATTTTCTAGCCGTGTGCGCGAACTGACCCCCCGCGAGAATTATGATATTGAGTTTTGAAATCAGAGCATTTGTGCGTCCAATTTTATCGTATAGGCTGGCTTAAAATATAATTATTAGTCAAGAGAATAATTTTATAATTTCTGCGTGCGAGTAGCCGTGTTTATTTTGGTCTAAGTTTTGATTTAATAATTTTTGGCGCTTGACTTTCCTATTAACAGCATCGTTTATTTGCGAGTGTAAATACATCGAGAGCAACTTATTCATGTAGGCCTACAGATAATTTTTCGAAAAATGAATAAAAAATTTAGAAATTCCTAATAAAAAGTTTTCAATATTTAAAACCCAACGTTCAGTTTACTGGCTGAATGAAAAAAGACAACTAAGGTGACTAAATATTCGACGACTAACTCTCTTTTATATAATCAAATTTTAGTTTGCCAATTTCTGACGACGGAAAATGTTCATTGCCAAAAAATATCAAAATCTTTCAAATAATAAATAAATAACTTAATCAGAACTTATTTGTAATACAAAAAATGTAAAACCTAATTGAATAATTTACAAAATATAATCATTGTTTCAGGCGGTATGATACAGTAAGCCCTTTTTTCATGTCTTTTCATGACTTTTTTTCATGACTTATAAGCTGAGTGAAAAAAATGCAAAACTTGAAATAACTTTGAATAGTTATGAAAAAAGGTAATTCAAAAATAGGTTAAACCATAAAAAATAAAAATTGAATTATTTTACGATTGGGCACATCCAAGAAAAAAACGCGTACCTTCACTGAGATTAAATGAAAGTAGTAAATAAATACTAATTGATCCAAATCACGCATGGAAAAGCGAAACGCAACAACTAAGTGAAATTAAATCAAATGAATAAAAAATAAAATTCTTATGACCTCACCTGCATAAAAAAAGCAATAACAAATTGACCGGAAATCTAATTAAATGAACAAAAGCATTCCTTAAGAAAATTAAAAAAGCGAAATACTTCAAATGTAAAACTGAGTTTATAACAGGATAAAGATATGCCACAGGAAAGTAAAAAACGAAACACAACATCAAACTTCTAACTAAATATATATTAACATAAAAAATTCCACCGGGAAGTAAAAAAAAAACGAAACACAACATCAAACTTCTAACTAAATTTATATTAAAATAAAACTATTCCGCAGGAAAGTAAAAAAAACGAAACACAACATCAAACTTCTTACTAAATTTATATTAAAATAAAAATATCCCGCACGAGAGTAAAAAAAGAAACACAACATCAAACTTCCAGTTGAATTTAAAATAGGCACCAAAAAACAAGAGACGGCGCCTCGGGAATTATGAAGGCAACAAAACAAGGGCGACCTCAATTATTTGTTCAGCTACGGGCCAGTTTGTCGGGCGGCGGCGGCCGGGCGTCGGGGGCTGGTTTTTGGGCTCTTTTGTGAGGGATGGACGGCCGTGTTGTGCTGTGGCGGTGATAACTTTGTGTCGCTTTAATTAATTAGGGGGACCGACTCACATTACAGCGACCGACACAAACGACAGCGACCGACACACATTAGAGAGACAGACACACATTAGGGAGACAAACACACATTAGAGAGACAGACACACATTAGAGAGACAGACACAAATTAGAGAGACAGACACACATTAGCGAGACAGACACACATTAGAGAGACAGACACACATTAGAGAGACAGACACACATTAGAGAGACAGACACACATTAGCGAGACAGACACACATTAAAGAAACAGATACACATTAGAGAGACAGACACACATTAGAGAGACAGACACACATTAGAGAGACAGACACAAATTAGAGAGACAGACACACATTAGCGAGACAGACACACATTAGAGAGACAGACACACATTAGCGAGACAGACACAAATTAGAGAGACAGACACACATTAGCGAGACAGACACACATTAGAGAAACAGATACACATTAGAGAGACAGACACACATTAGAGAGACAGACACACATTAGAGAGACAGACACACATTAGAGAAACAGATACACATTAGAGAGACAGACACACATTAGAGAGACAGACACACATTAGAGAGACAGACTCACATTAGCAAGACAGACACATATTAGAGCGACAGACACACATTAGAGAGACAGACACACATTAGAGAGAAAGACACACATTAGAGAGACAGACACACATTAGAGAGACAGACACACATTAGAGAGACAGGCACACATTAGAGAGACAGGCACACATTAGAGAGACAGGCACACATTAGAGAGACAGACACACATTAGAGAGACAGACACACATTAGAGAGACAGACACACATTAGAGAGACAGACACACATTAGAGAGAAAGACACACATTAGAGAGACAGACACACATTAGAGAGACAGACACACATTAGAGAGACAGACACACATTAGAGAGACAGGCACACATTAGAGAGACAGGCACACATTAGAGAGACAGACACACATTAGAGAGACAGACACACATTAGAGAGACAGACACACATTAGAGAGACAGGCACACATTAGAGAGACAGACACACATTAGAGAGACAGACACACATTAGAGAGACAGACACACATTAGAGAGACAGGCACACATTAGAGAGACAGACACACATTAGAGAGACAGACACACATTAGAGAGACAGACACACATTAGAGAGACAGACACACATTAGAGAGACAGACACACATTAGAGAGACAGACACACATTAGAGAGACAGACACACATTAGAGAGAAAGACACACATTAGAGAGACAGACACACATTAGAGAGACAGACACACATTAGAGAGACAGACACACATTCTAGAGACAGACACACATTAGAAAGAGACAGACACACATTAGAGAGACAGACGCACATTAGAGAGACAGACACACATTAGAGAGACAGACGCACATTAGAGAGACAGACACACATTAGAGAGACAGACACACATTAGAGAGAGACAGACACACATTAGAGAGACAGACAGACACACATTAGCGAGACAGACACACATAAGAGAGACAGACACACATTAGAGAGACAGACCCACATTAGAGAGAGACAGACACACATTAGCGAGATAGACACAAATTAGAGAGACAGACACACATTAGAGAGACAGACACACTTTAGAGAGACAGACACACATTAGAGAGACAGACACACATTAGAGAGACAGACACACATTAGGGAGACAGACACACATTAGAGAGACAGACACACATTAGAGAGACAGACACACATTAGAGAGACAGACACACATTAGCGAGACAGACACACATTAGAGAAACAGATACACATTAGAGAGACAGACACACATTAGAGAGACAGACACACATTAGAGAGACAGACTCACATTAGCGAGACAGACACATATTAGAGCGACAGACACACATTAGAAAGACAGACACACTTTAGAGAGACAGACACACATTAGAGAGATAGACACACATTAGAGAGACAGGCACACATTAGAGAGACAGACACACATTAGAGAGACAGACACACATTAGAGAGACAGACACACATTAGAGAGACAGACACACATTAGAGAGACAGACACACATTAGAGAGACAGACACACATTAGAGAGACAGACACACATTAGAGAGACAGACACACATTAGAAAGAGACAGACACACATTAGAGAGACAGACACACATTAGAGAGACAGACACACATTAGAAAGATAGACACACATTGGAGAGACAGACACACATTAGAAAGAGACAGACACACATTAGAGAGACAGACACACATTAGGGAGACAGACACACATTAGAGAGACAGACACACATTAGAGAGACAGACACACATTAGAGAGACAGACACACATTAGAGAGACAGACACACATTAGAGAGACAGACACACATTAGAGAGACAGACACACATTCTAGAGACAGACACACATTAGAAAGAGACAGACACACATTAGAGAGACAGACGCACATTAGAGAGACAGACACACATTAGAGAGACAGACGCACATTAGAGAGACAGACACACATTAGAGAGACAAACACACATTAGAGAGAGACAGACACACATTAGAGAAACAGACAGACACACATTAGCGAGACAGACACACATAAGAGAGACAGACACACATTAGAGAGACAGACCCACATTAGAGAGAGACAGACACACATTAGAGAGACAGACACACATTAGGGAGACAGACACACATTAGAGAGACAGACACACATTAGAGAGACAGACACACATTAGAGAGACAGACACACATTAGAGAGACAGACACACATTAGGGAGACAGACACACATTAGAGAGACAGACACACATTAGAGAGACAGACACGTATTAGAGAGAGACAGTCACACGTTAGCGAGACAGACACACATTAGAGAGACAGACACAAATTAGAGAGACAGACACACATTAGAGAGACAGACACACTTTAGAGAGACAGACACACATTAGAGAGACAGACACAAATTAGAGAGACAGACACACATTAGGGAGACAGACACACATTAGAGAGACAGACACACATTAGAGAGACAGACACGTATTAGAGAGAGACAGTCACACGTTAGCGAGACAGACACACATTAGAGAGACAGACACACATTAGAGAGACAGACACACATTGGAGAGACAGACACACATTAGAAAGAGACAGACACACATTAGAGAGACAGACACACATTAGAGAGACAGACACACATTAGAGAGACAGACGCACATTAGAGAGACAGACACACATTAGAGAGACAGACACACATTAGAGAGAGACAGACACACATTAGAGAGACAGACACGTATTAGAGAGAGACAGTCACACGTTAGAGAGACAGACACACATTAGAGAGACAGACACACATTAGAGAGACAGACACACATTAGAGAGACAGACACACATTGGAGAGACAGACACACATTAGAGAGACAGACACACATTAGAGAGACAGACACACATTAGAGAGACAGACACACATTAGAGAGACAGACACTCATTAGAGAGACAGACACACATTAGAGAGACAGGCACACATTAGAGAGACAGACACACACTAGAGAGACAGACACACATTAGAGAGACAGACACACATTAGAGAGACAGACACACATTAGAGAGAGACAGGCACATATTAGAGAGACAGACACACATTAGAGAGACAGACACACATTAGAGAGACAGACACACATTAGAGAGAGACAGACACACATTAGAGAGAGACAGACACACATTAGAGAGAGACAGACACACATTAGAGAGAGACAGACACACATTAGAGAGACAGACACACATTAGAGAGACAGACACACATTAGAGAGAGACAGACACACATTAGAGAGAGACAGACACACATTAGAAAGAGACAGACACACATTAGAGAGAGACAGACACACATTCGAGAGAGACAGACACACATTAGAGAGACAGACACACATTAGAGAGACAGACACACATTAGAGAGACAGACACACATTAGAGAGACAGACACACATTAGAGAGACAGGCACACATTAGAGAGACAGACACACATTAGAGAGACAGACACACATTAGAGAGACAGGCCCACATTAGAGAGACAGACACACATTAGAGAGACAGACACAGATTAGAGAGACAGACACACATTAGAGAGACAGACACATATTAGAGAGACAGACACACATTCGAGAGACAGACACACATTTGCGAAAGACAGACACACATTAGAGAGACAGACACACATTAGAGAGACAGACACACATTAGAGAGACAGGCACACTTCAGAGAGACAGACACACATTAGAGAGACAGACACACATTAGAGAGACAGACACACATAAGAGAGACAGACACACATTAGAGAGACAGACACACATTAGCGAGACAGACACACTTTAGAGAGACAGACACACATTAGAGAGACAGACACACATTAGAGAGACAGACACACATTAGCGAGACAGACACACTTTAGAGAGACACACATTAGAGAGACAGACACACATTAGAGAGACAGACACACATTAGAGAGACAGACACACATTAGCGAGACAGACACACATTAGAGAGACAGACACACATTAGAGAGACAGACACACATTAGCGAGACAGACACACATAAGAGAGACAGACACACATTAGAGAGACAGACACACATTAGCGAGACAGACACACATTAGAGAGACAGACACACATAAGAGAGACAGACACACATTAGAGAGACAGACACACATTAGAGAGACAGACACACATTAGAGAGACAGACACACATTAGAGAGACAGACACACATTAGCGAGACAGACACACATTAGAGAGACAGACACACATTAGAGAGACAGACACACATTAGAGAGACAGACACACATTAGAGAGACAGACACACATTAGAGAGACAGACACACATTAGCGAGACAGACACACATTAGCGAGACAGACACACATTAGAGAGACAGACACACATTAGAGAGACAGACACACATTAGCGAGACAGACACACATTAGAGAGACAGACACACATAAGAGAGACAGACACACATTAGAGAGACAGACACACATTAGAGAGACAGACACACATTAGAGAGACAGACACACATTAGAGAGACAGACACACATTAGCGAGACAGACACACATTAGAGAAACAGACACACATTAGAGAGACAGACACACATTAGCGAGACCGACACACATAAGAGAGACAGACACACATTAGAGAGACAGACACACATTAGCGAGACAGACACACATTAGAGAGACAGACACACATTAGAGAGACAGACACACATTAGCCAGACAGACACACATTAGAGAGACAGACACACATTTGCGAGACAGACACACATTAGAGAGACAGACACACATTAGAGAGACAGACACACATTAGAGAGACAGACACACATTAGAGAGACAGACACACATTAGAGAGACAGACACACATTAGCGAGACAGACACACATTAGCGAGACAGACACACTTTAGAGAGACAGACACACATTAGAGAGACAGACACACATTAGAGAGACAGACACACATTAGAGAGACAGAAACACATTAGAGAGACAGACACACATTAGAGAGAGACAGACACACATTAGAGAGAGACAGACACACATTAGAAAGAAACAGACACACATTAGAGAGAGACAGACACACATTCGAGAGAGACAGACACACATTAGAGAGACAGACACACATTAGAGAGACAGACACACATTAGAGAGACAGGCACACATTAGAGAGACAGACACACATTAGAGAGACAGACACACATTAGAGAGACAGGCCCACATTAGAGAGACAGACACACATTAGAGAGACAGACACACATTAGAGAGACAGACACACATTAGAGAGACAGGCACACATTAGAGAGACAGACACACATTAGAGAGACAGACACACATTAGAGAGACAGACACACATTAGCGAGACAGACACACATTAGAGAGACAGACACACATTAGAGAGACAGACACACATTAGAGAGACAGGCACACATTAGAGAGACAGACACACATTAGAGAGACAGACACACATTAGAGAGACAGACACACATTAGAGAGACAGACACACAATAGAGAGACAGACACACATTAGAGAGACAGACACACATTAGAGAGACAGACACACATTCGAGAGACAGACACACATTTGCGAAAGACAGACACACATTAGAGAGACAGACACACATTAGAGAGACAGACACACTTCAGAGAGACAGACACACATTTGAGAGACAGACACACATTAGAGAGACAGACACACATTAGAGAGACAGACACACATTAGAGAGACAGACACACATTAGCGAGACAGACACACATTAGAGAGACAGACACACATTAGAGAGACAGACACACATTAGCGAGACAGACACACATAAGAGAGACAGACACACATTAGAGAGACAGACACACATTAGCGAGACAGACACACTTTAGAGAGACAGACACACATTAGAGAGACAGACACACATTAGAGAGACAGACACACATTAGCGAGACAGACACACTATAGAGAGACACACATTAGAGAGACAGACACACATTAGAGAGAGAGACACACATTAGAGAGACAGACACACATTAGAGAGACAGACACACATTAGCGAGACAGACACACATTAGAGAAACAGACACACATTAGAGAGACAGACACACATTAGAGAGACAGACACACATTAGCGAGACAGACACACATAAGAGAGACAGACACACATTAGAGAGACAGACACACATTAGCGAGACAGACACACATTAGAGAGACAGACACACATTAGAGAGACAGACACACATTAGCGAGACAGACACACTTTAGAGAGACAGACACACATTAGAGAGACAGTCTCACATTAGCGAGACAGACACACATTAGAGAGACAGACACACATTAGAGAGACAGACACACATTAGAGAGACAGACACACATTAGCGAGACAGACACACATTAGCGAGACAGACACACATTAGAGAGACAGACACACATTAGCGAGACAGACACACATTAGCGAGACAGACACACATTAGAGAGACAGACACACATTAGAGAGACAGACACACATTAGAGAGACAGACACACATTAGCGAGACAGACACACATTAGAGAGACAGACACACATTAGAGAGACAGACTCACATTAGCGAGACAGACACACATTAGAGAGACAGACACACATTAGCGAGACAGACACACATTAGAGAGACAGACACACATTAGAGAGACAGACACACATTAGAGAGACAGACACACATTAGAGAGACAGACACACATTAGAGAGACAGACACACATTAGCGAGACAGACACACATTAGCGAGACAGACACACATTAGAGAGACAGACACACATTAGAGAGACAGACACACATTAGCGAGACAGACACACATTAGAGAGACAGACACACATTAGAGAGACAGACACACATTAGAGAGACAGACACACATTAGAGAGACAGACACACATTAGCGAGACAGACACACATTAGCGAGACAGACACACATTAGAGAGACAGACACACATTAGAGAGACAGACACACATTAGAGAGACAGACACACATTAGAGAGACAGACACACATTAGAGAGACAGACACACATTAGAGAGACAGACACACATTAGAGAGACAGACACACATTAGAGAGACAGACACACATTAGGGAGACAGACACACATTAGAGAGACAGACACACATTAGCGAGACAGACACACATTAGAGAGACAGACACACATTAGCGAGACAGACACACATTAGAGAGACAGACACACATTAGCGAGACAGACACACATTAGCGAGACAGACACACATTAGAGAGACAGACACACATTAGAGAGACAGACACACATTAGAGAGACAGACACACATTAGGGAGACAGACACACATTAGAGAGACAGACACACATTAGCGAGACAGACACACATTAGAGAGACAGACACACATTAGCGAGACAGACACACATTAGAGAGACAGACACACATTAGAGAGACAGACACACATTAGAGAGACAGACACACATTAGAGAGACAGACACACATTAGCGAGACAGACACACATTAGCGAGACAGACACACATTAGAGAGACAGACACACTTTAGAGAGACAGACACACATTAGAGAGACAGACACACATTAGAGAGACAGACACACATTAGGGAGACAGACACACATTAGAGAGACAGACACACATTAGCGAGACAGACACACATTAGAGAGACAGACACACATTAGCGAGACAGACACACATTAGAGAGACAGACACACATTAGAGAGACAGACACACATTAGAGAGACAGACACACATTAGAGAGACAGACACACATTAGCGAGACAGACACACATTAGCGAGACAGACACACATTAGAGAGACAGACACACTTTAGAGAGACAGACACACATTAGAGAGACAGACACACATTAGGGAGACAGACACACATTAGAGAGACAGACACACATTAGCGAGACAGACACACATTAGAGAGACAGACACACATTAGCGAGACAGACACACATTAGAGAGACAGACACACATTAGAGAGACAGACACACATTAGAGAGACAGACACACATTAGAGAGACAGACACACATTAGAGAGACAGACACACATTAGAGAGACAGACGCACATTAGCGAGACAGACACACATTAGAGAGACAGACACACATTAGAGAGACAGACACACATTAGAGAGACAGACACACATTAGCGAGACAGACACACATTAGAGAGACAGACACACATTAGAGAGACAGACACACATTAGAGAGACAGACACACATTAGAGAGACAGACACACATTAGAGAGACAGACACACATTAGCGAGACAGACACACATTAGCGAGACAGACACACATTAGAGAGACAGACACACATTAGAGAGACAGACACACATTAGAGAGACAGACACACATTAGAGAGACAGACACACATTAGCGAGACAGACACACATTAGCGAGACAGACACACATTAGAGAGACAGACACACATTAGAGAGACAGACACACATTAGAGAGACAGACACACATTAGCGAGACAGACACACATTAGAGAGACAGACACACATTAGAGAGACAGACACACATTAGAGAGACAGACACACATTAGCGAGACAGACACACATCAGAAAGCCAACACGGCAGCTTGAGCTCTCAAGATTGCATTTGAATTTGTCTCCGAACTGACGAGAATTTTTCACTCCGGTGTGAGATTGTTGCTTCTCAGGTTAAGTTGCCGACATTTTGTGATTTTTTTCCCCTAATCTACGATTAAAACCGCTGTTCTCAATCCTTTATTGCTGCCAGCAATCCATGGTCAATGGTCTTGATCTACGATTGTTATCCTCATACTATGACTGGCTTTCAGAATCTAAGATCTTTGTTCGCAATCTATGTTCGCTATTGCAATCTGTGTTTGCAATTGCAACCTATGATTGTTGACCAGGATCCATGACTGGCGCTCCCATTTTATGTTGTTTCAAAATGTTTTATTTCCTATTTGTTTGGAATTTAGATTTTTCGGTTGTGAACGATTGGAATTTTTTCATGATGCTTCCATATAGTTTTATCTAGATACTCACGCATGCTTTGCCATTCGTCTTAAAAGTGAGTTGAAATTTAGATTTGTGTCTTGGATCAGAAATAAATCGGCAATTTGTTGTCAAAAATAATTAAAATTTAAATGTATAGTGTCACATTAAAAAGAAATCGGCCATTTCCTTTCGAAGTAAATTTAGGTTTAAATTTGTGTCTTCATACTAAAATAGAACTCAGCAATTTTCTCTCAAAGTAAGCTGAGATTCCACTTCATATCTTTAAATTGAAGAAAAAATCAATCACCCAAATAAATCTATTATAAATTCTCTAAAATCTTCGATAACGTGAAGAATTTGGAATAACACATGAGCTTGAAATCTTAAAATCAAGAGCTCTAAAACAAACTCTGAAAATCAAGAGCTTTGAATAAAAATCTTGAAATAAAGAGATTGAAATCCTAAATTTTCGAATTCAAGAGTTTAAAATCTTAAAACCAAAAGCTTGAACCCCTGAAATCAAGAGCTTAAAATTAAACTCTGAAAATCAAGACCTTAAGAATAAAATCTTAAAATCGAGAGCTCACAGTCTTTAAATCAAGAGCTTAAAATCTTAAAATCAAAAGCATAAAGTCTTAAAATCAAGAGCTTAGAATCTTCAAATCAAGAGCTTAAAATCTTAAAATCAAGGGCTGAAATTAAAGTCTTGAAAGTTTGGAATAACTTAAGAGGTCAAAACCTTGAACAAGTTCGAGGACAAGCTGCACTTGAAGATAATAAACGAATCGAGAACTCGAAGGACTTCAATTACTTGAATGAGTTCAAGGAATTAAAATTCGCCTTGGACTTGAGGGAGGTGAAGGACGTTGAGGCCTTGGAGAGTTAAACGACTTGGAGGACTTGAAATATCTGTAAGGGCTTAAGGACTTAAAAGATTTCTGAGACTTGTTAGAAATGAAGGACTTAGAAGACAAAAAGCTTGGAAGAATCAAAGGACTTTCAAGACTCGAAATACCTTTATGAATTAAGGGACTTAGAAGACTATGAACACTTGTAAGATACAACGGACTTTGATAACCGCAGAATAGTTATAGAGGTCATTTTCCATTCAGAAAATAAGGATTGCAGAAAAGTTAAACGATTTTAAATTTCTTAAAAATTTGTGGCTGTTAGAATCATTGAAGAACTTGGAAGCACGTTAGAATTAAATGACCTGAAAGTTTGTAAAATTAAAGAACTTAAAAATCATAAAAGACTTAATAAAATTAAAAACAGAATGAAGGCCATTAAATATTTAGAGGTTAAAAAAAATGAAAAACTTAAGTAACTGGTGGGTGTCTGAGGAGTTGAATAATCAATAAAATCTACGAAAATTAAGCTCCTGCCTTGAATAACTACAAAGTTGGCGAAGGACTTCATTAACTTGTAGAAACTCTACCAAATTGATAATTTTTCAATATATAAAAGACTAGAAAGGCATAATTAGAAAGGAAAAAATGAAAAATTTAATAAAGTACGAATATGAGGAGCTCTAAAAATATTTAAAAAAGTAAAAACATACAAAGTTTAATAAAACCAAAAACTTTATACACACCTATTGAGTACTGGTAAGTTTTTAAAGAAAAATAGAACAACGTTCGCAAGGTAATTTACTTAGCTAAAATTAAAGGGTGTACCACCCACATTTTATCTTTCAAAAACTATTAATACATCCTCAATGTGGGGAGAAAGTTCTCAGGTTCTGGCCTCAAAAAAATTACTTCGAATTCAATATTCCTGCGACACTTTTTCTCATTAAAAAAAGAGGCGTCTATGATAGAGACACCTCTATTTTAATTATATTATTGTATAAATATAATTGTTATAATATACAAATAATAAATATTAATTAGAATTATTAATATTTTATTTTAATTTACAAATAAAAATTATTAATAATTATATGTATATTTAGAGCTTTTCTTATGCGTGTACATCTTAGCCGGAGTTATGGTCGAGTTGTGAAGAAATACTGCAAGGTAAAAACTCTAATACTCTAATACTCTAAACTTTTACGCTAATACTTTTAAATACTCTAATACTCAAATACTCTAATATTTTACTCTAATACTTTTAAATACTATAATACTCTAATACTTAAATACTTTAATACCCTAATATTTTAATGCTCTAATACACTAATACTGTAATATTCTAAATAATGCATGATAAATACTCTAAAACTCGAATATTGTAATACTTATACTCCAATACTCTAATACTAATGCTGTTATACTTTAAATACTGAACGTTTCAAACTTAAGTACTATAATACTCTGAATACTGCACGTTAAATACTCCAATACTCTAATACTCTAAATACTGCACGTGAAATACTCCGATACTCTAATACTCTAAATACTGCACGTGAAATACTCCGATACTCTAATACTCTAAATACTGCACGTTAAATACTCTAATACATTCAAAATATGCTTTAGCACACTGAGTAGACGAACCATATTCCGTTCAGGCGGCACTTTTCCAAATACATTTTTTTCTGTGTAAATCAGAATTAAATATCTAGTTAAAATACTTCATTTTCCTCTTCAAAATCTGACAACTTTTGCAGCATTTTTGTGATATGTGCCATAATTATGAGGCTTAAGCCCATGCACTTTATTTTGTACTACTCATGTATCTTGAAAAATTTACTCTACCCAAAACGAAAACACTGGAATCCTTTATCTTAATCATAAATCACTGCAGTTGTAAGAAAATCTTTACTCCATCTCTATCCTAACCACTATTACAAGAAAATATTCATTTTCATGCTTAATCCCAGCAGTTGCATGATAATCTTCACTTCGGCTCTACCCTAACCATTATTATGCGAAAACATTTATTTTCAACCTAAATCACAACAGTTTCAGGAACACATTTCGTAGGAGGAAAAATGCGGTGGCCGTAATATCGCCGCCATCTCACTTAACTGAACCAGAGAGCGGGAAGATGTATGGCTCTGTGCAGCAGACGCTCCCGCCGGGCTGGAATGCGGTCCTATGACTTTAATTGCAGAATTCCAAGCCGGAAATTTGTGAGAAAGATTGCAATTGGACCACTTCTACGACAACATTTCATCCGGAACAATCTGATCGTCAGGGTCCAGTAACGTTACTCTTTGTGGGGAAATTACGGGGTACGTTGAACATGATGGAAATTACGGGGTACGTTGAGCATGATTGATCTTATGAGGTACGTTGAACATGATGGAAATTACGGGGTATGTTGAACATGATGGAAATTACGGGGTACGCTGAACATGATTGATCTTATGAGGTACGTTGAACATGATGGAAATTACGGGGTACGTTGAGCATGATGGAAATTACGGGGTATGTTGAACATGATGGAAATTACGGGGTACGTTGAACATGATTGAAATTACGGGGTACGTTGAACATGATGGAAATTACGGGGTACGTTGAACATGATGGAAATTACGGGGTACGTTGAACATGATGGAAATTACGGGGTACGTTGAACATGATGGAAATTACGGGGTACGTTGAACATGATGGAAATTACGGGGTACGTTGAACATGATGGAAATTACGGGGTACGTTGAACATGATGGAAATTACGGGGTACGTTGAACATGATGGAAATTACGGGGTACGTTGAACATGATGGAAATTACGGGGAACATGAATGAAATTGCTTTACCATTATTTCAGAGAATGAAAATTACCCCAAAGAGTCAGATTGGCGCATAATTTTTCGAAAAAATAGAATTTAAATAAAACGAAGTTTGCAACATGTTTTAAGTTTCTCACACTCCGTCATGGAGCAAAACTCCTCGTGCAAATACCTTAGATATAAGTTCATGAAGCGACTATTGAAGCAAGTAATTATAGAGGCTTCTCGCTTTTCACCAGCGTGAATTTCATAGAGGTGGTTCATATTTCAAAACGCGTTATTGAATAAAGCACCTTCCACGGTCAGCAATACTAACGCACTGTTTTTCAAAAGCCTCACTACAGATCTGAAAATTGAACCCATATGGCATAGAATGTGAAAAAAATATATTTGTGTGTAAAATGATCATTATTCTTGTATAACAAGAACGTTATTCTTGTACAACAAGTATTTTATTCTTGTATATATTATTATATTTAAATCATTTTTGTATGACATATATATTTTTCTTTTATATATTAACAAAAAAATAATTGCGGGAATTAATAAAACTATTCTATTGTGGATTTTTGTACCATTAATTTTATTTTTACGATTCTTCCCACCCCAGTTTTCAGCATCATTACCATAGGAAATGTACTTATATTTCTAACAATTACAAATCCTGTGTTAAATGATATCGGCTTCAAATTAATGACCATTCCTTTCATAAAATAACTCCTAACTACCTCATTATAAACAGATATTTGAAACGTGCTCCGAATTTTCAAAACATCTTCATAAAATAAACGGGCAACAACATTCAAATATTTTTTTGTAAATTTTGTAAGAGAATAACCGAGCCCAGAAAGTCTACGGAAATGCTCCATAAGATTTAACTTACTTCTGACATCTCAGCTGAGCGTCGTGATATTATACAGCACGAGCAGAATTATTTATTGTTCGAGAATTTAGTCCAAATTTTTGCGTAATATGGCTTTAATGTGTAGTATATACATTATGACACTAATATACTATAAAATTTACCAATATAGTTATATTCCAAATAATATACATGTATGTAATTGGTACTTGCACACCAATAACACGAGTGAACCTCCTGGACCACTTATATCAACATACGCATTCAAAAACAACGCTTGATCCAAAAACAAAATATCTGACCAATTTTTAGTTTATATATATCCATAATTACTTTTTTATTTCCTAAATATCTGACCAATCAAATCCCAATTTAATTTTCTCAGCACCTGCTAGTGCCGTAAAGAAATAAGTTCACTCACTCACGATCAAGAGAAAACCTAACCATATTACCAACCGAGCCGCAATGACGCTGGGCGATGACGTGTTTATAAACTAAAACAAATGCAATTATAAAATATACTACGTGCAGATTGAGAACAATATCAGTCCATGAACTGAAGCCATGATAATTTTCAGCAAATATTATTCACAGAACCAAATATTTTTACAGCCAGTATTTCTCACTGAGTGTGGAATGTCACAGATGAAGGAACTTTGAAACTGCGACAGTCTCGAGAACTACAACAGTTTTTCAGGAGTAACAGTTCTACAGCCACAACAGTTTCACAACTGCAAAAGTTCTACAGCTGCAGTGAGTTCCCATTTGCAAAAGTTTCACAACTGCAACAGCATTGCAGCTGTGTCAGTTTTATAGCTGTAACAGCTTTAGAGCTACAACAATTTCACAGCTGCATTAATTTTACAACAGCAACAGTTTCACAGTGGCATCAGTTTTACACCTGCAGCAGTTTCACAGCTGCAACAATTTCATAGCAGCAACAGTTTCACAGCTGCAACAATTTCACAGCTACAACAGTTTCACAGCAGCAACAATTTCACAGCTGCAACAGTTTCACAGCTACAACAGTTTCACATCTGCAACAGTTTCACAGCTGCAACAATTTCACAGCTACAACAGTTTCACAGCAGCAACAATTTCACAGCTGCAACAGTTTCACAGCTACAACAGTTTCACACCTGCAACAGTTTCACAGCTGCAACAGTTTCACAGCTGCAACAGTTTTACAGCTGCAACAGTTTCACAGCTGCGACAGTTTCACAGCTGCAAAGAAAATTCGTCGAAAACATACCCACGAGTTTTCACTGTACGTCAGACAATGAAATAGTGTGCAGACTTCCCCTCTTTTTTGAAAAAAATATTCAAGTTTTTTCCTACAGTGAACGAAAGTTAGATATCCACTTTTAATGTGATAATTACTTTTTATATTTAAATATGTATCAAGCGTAGAAAATAGCTCGCTCGGATCATTGCCCTTTTGTGTTGAATTAACTTTAGGTATATTTTTACTCCATATCATGGTGCTTTTTAATTTTAATTTTGCTTCATAAACGTTGTGATGAAAATTACTCATGTAGCACATGGTTCAGATATGGAAAGCGATTAGAAAATGTTTTAATATAAAAAATAATCGATTTTGCTCCTACAAAGGGGTAGAAAATGCACATTGAAGAATTAGAACAAATGAAAAGGCTGAATAATTATGGCGCATGGGTCGGTAAACCATTTTTTATTAACCAATCAGCTAATGTAGCAGTAAATCATCTATCCATCGGATGAAATTTCTTGCAAGTAAAGCGGGAAGTGAAGTGAAGAAAGTAAAGTGGGAAGTAGAGTAAAGGAAGTAAAGTGGGAAGTAAAGTAAATAAGTGAAATGGGAAGTAAAGTAAAGGAAGTAAAGTGGGAAGTAAATTAAAGGAAGTAAAGTGGGAAGTAAAGTAAAGGAAGTGAAATGGGAAGTAAAGTAAAGGAAGTAAAGTGGGAAGTAAAGTGAAGGAAGTAAAGTGGGAAGTAAAGTAAAGGAAGTGAAATGGGAAGTAAAGTAAAGGAAGTAAAGTGGGAAGTAAAGTAAAAGAAGTGAAATGGGAAGTGAAGTAAAGGAAGTAAAGTGGGAAGTAAAGTAAAAGAAGTGAAATGGGAAGTGAAGTAAAGGAAGTAAAGTGGGAAGTAAAGTAAAGGAAGTAAAGTGGGAAGTAAAGTAAAGGAAGTGAAATGGGAAGTAAAATAAAGGAAGTAAAGTGGGCGAGATCTTCTTTGAATCCTTTCTTAAAGCACTTTTGTATTCGTTTGCACATCAGGCAAATGTGTCCACCAAAAATGTATTCCCTTGCTTTGAATATCCGCGATACAACATCATTCTCTCGTGTTCATTGGGTGCCATTTTGTAGGGATATAAAACTAATGATATATATTAGCACTAAACTGAAAACTATTGAAGAATATCAGAATTAAACTCTTGTATGGTATCATAGATGAGTGATAATATTTATATTTTAAATCAGTAGATAATTTTAATGGACAGTAATATGTAAAACTATTTGATTAATGTGATGAGTAAAAGTTGTAGTTTGCGTTGCACGTATGTAGATAATAATACTTATAAATACTGTATTCAAACGTGAATTGTACCACACTGTGCCAGGTATGAATGCGATCACATAGTGAAGGCCTAATGCATTTCTAAAAAGCAGGAAGTACGACTAAAATGAAAGACTTTTTTCATATACATGGAATGTCCTGCTCCGCTTTCCAAAGTTGTATCAATGTAAAATCTCTATCATGAATAACGAAAATAAACCGATAATAATTAGGGAATATTAAAAATAAATCAATAATTAATGATTTATTTTCGTTATGATTGATTGAATAATAATTATAAGTATTCAGTCATTCGATCTCATGCTTCCATTAACATAAGCAGTAGACAATTTCCCAAATAATACGCTATAGAAATACCCGGAATAATGTACTACCACCGCGCCCCGTTCATTAAAATAGTCAATACCAGCACAACCAGAGCGGGGGAATGGAATCAGACGCTTTTGTGTCGGTGCCGTGACGCGTTACGACATTTCACTGATGTCCTTCAATGAAAATCTGGGGATTTAAATCAGGGGTTGTCCTTATGCAAGCAAAATGCGTTCTTCAGTTTTCAGCAAACGACTGTTTGTTCTCTGTATGACTTTCTTTAATACGAAAGATACTTTATGTGCTACACTCAAACATCGAAGAATCAAAACAATTGAAAAAAAGCACGCGAATATGCAAAAAAAAACAGTTTGTTATCCTTACTGGACTCAAATATCAAAAAAGCAGAACGAATGAACAAAAAACAACTACGCCGATGTAAAAAACATCGGTTTGTTATCATTACCGTACTCAAATATCAAAAAAGCAGAACAAATGAACAAAAAACAACTACGCCGATGTAAAAAACATCGGTTTGTTATCATTACCGTACTCAAATATAAAAGAATCAGAACAAATGAACAAAAACAACTACGCCGATGCAATAAGCAAAGGTTTGTTGTCGTTACGGCCTTCCGTCATTACCGAGGCCATTGCCGGCATTCCTCAGCGCCGCGGCGCATCGTGTGCGTTGAAAATTTTGTAATTAATTTTAATTTCTCGGCCTTGAGACCGACGCTCGCAAGAGTCCAGCTTGCGTCGCGGAATTACAAAGGCTGACGCGTTTCATACCATGTTTCACTCACAAAATGAAACGGAGAGTTTCACTCACAAAATGAAACGGAGAGTTTTAACCACATAATGAAACGGAGAGTTTCACTCACAAAATGAAACGGAGAGTTTCACTCACAAAATGAAACGGAGAATTTCAACCACATAATGAAACGGAGAGTTTCATTCACATAATGAAACGGGGAGTTTCAACCACATAATGAAACGGAGAGTTTCACTCACATAATGAAACGGAAAGATTCAACCACATAATGAAACGGAGAGTTTCATTCACATAATGAAACGGAGAGTTTCAACCACATAATGAAACGGAGAGTTTCATTCACATAATGAAACGGGGAGTTTCAACCACATAATGAAACGGAGAGTTTCACTCACAAAATGAAACGGAGAGTTTCATTCACATAATGAAACGGGGAGTTTCAACCACATAATGAAACGGAGAGTTTCACTCACATAATGAAACGGAAAGATTCAACCACATAATGAAACGGAGAGTTTCAACCACATAATGAAACGGAGAGTTTCATTCACATAATGAAACGGAGAGTTTCAACCACATAATGAAACGGAGAGTTTCACTCACATAATGAAACGGAGAGTTTCAACCACATAATGAAACGGAGAGTTTCATTCACATAATGAAACGGAGAGTTTCAACCACATAATGAAACGGAGAGTTTCACTCACACAATGAAACGGAGAGTTTCACTCACAAAATGAAACGGAGAGTTTCACTCACAAAATGAAACGTAGAGTTTCACTCACAAAATGAAACGTAGAGTTTCACTCACAAAATGAAACGGAGAGTTTCACTCACAAAATGAAACGGAAAGTTTCACTCACAAAATGAAACGTAGAGTTTCACTCACAAAATGAAACGGAGAGTTTCACTCACAAAATGAAACGGAGAGTTTCAACCACAGAATGAAACGGAGAGTTTCATTCACATAATGAAACGGAGAGATCCAATCACATAATGAAACGGAGGAGACTTAGGAACGCCAGTTTTTTGCTCAGGAATCAGGGATTTTTGGGATTTAATTCAAAACTTATCAAGAGTTATAAGGAGACTTCCTTGGGATTTTTTAAAAGAATTTTTAGGGATTTTGTGTAAAATTTCTCGTGATATAACAGAAGAGTGCCTTGGGATTTAGAAATAGAATTTCTCGATATTAATAAAAAATATACCACGGGATACAATAAATGAAGTTTTTAAATTTTATAAAAGAACATTGTAGGATTTATATAAAAAAGTCCTTATATTTGAAAAAAGATTTTCTAGTGATTTAGAAAAAGAACTTCATGTGATTTGATGAAAAAATCTCAGAATTTAATTCAATAATTCCTTTGAATTAAACACAAAAACTTTTGGGGGTTTAATAAAATGATAAACAAAATTTGTATAAAACAAAATAATTGTTGGGATCCAATAAAAAATTCCCCGAGATTCAACATAAAAATTCACTGGGGCTGAACGAAAGAGTTCCCTTTAAATTTATTAAAATTATTTTAATGTTAGCTTCGTAGAAGACATTAGATAGGTCCCATTATTTTGATTATACTGAAGGACCTCGGCCTGTGCTCTATTTACTGCGCTCGTGAGCGCGACGCAAATGATCTCCTTGTTCTTTTTGAAGGCGCTCTTCAATACAGCGAAATGAAGGTTATTTTGTCCGTGATATGTTTCCCTTGATATTGCAGCATGATGTTATTGCTGTCAGCATACTCAAGGGGAAATGCGTTATTGCTGTCAGCATACTGAAGGGGAAATGCGTTATTGCTGTCAGCATACTGAAGGGGAAATGCGTTATTGCTGTCAGCATACTGAAGGGAAAATGCGTTATTGCTGTCAGCATACTGAAGGGAAAATGCGTTATTGCTGTCAGCATACTGAAGGGGAAATGCGTTATTGCTGTCAGCATACTGAAGGGAAAATGCGTTATTGCTGTCAGCATACTGAAGGGAAAATGCGTTATTGCTGTCAGCATACTGAAGGGAAAATGCGTTATTGCTGTCAGCATACTGAAGGGAAAATGCGTTATTGCTGTAAGCATACTGAAGGGAAAATGCGTTATTGCTGTCAGCATACTGAAGGGGAAATGCGTTATTGCTGTAAGCATACTGAAGGGAAAATGCGTTATTGCTGTCAGCATACTGAAGAAAAAATGCGTTATTGCTGTCAGCATACTCAAGGGGAAATGCGTTATTGCTGTCAGCATACTGAAGGGAAAATGCGTTATTGCTGTCAGCATACTCAAGGGGAAATGCGTTATTGCTGTCAGCATACTGAAGGGAAAATGCGTTATTGCTGTCAGCATACTGAAGGGAAAATGCGTTATTGCTGTCAGCATACTGAAGGGGAAATGCGTTATTGCTGTCAGCATACTGAAGGGAAAATGCGTTATTGCTGTCAGCATACTGAAGGGGAAATGCGTTATTGCTGTCAGCATACTGAAGGGGAAATGCGTTATTGCTGTCAGCATACTGAAGGGAAAATGCGTTATTGCTGTCAGCATACTGAAGGGGAAATGCGTTATTGCTGTCAGCATACTGAAGGGAAAATGCGTTATTGCTGTCAGCATACTGAAGGGAAAATGCGTTATTGCTGTCAGCATACTGAAGGGGAAATGCGTTATTGCTGTCAGCATACTGAAGGGAAAATTCGTTATTGCTGTCAGCATACTGAAGGGAAAATGCGTTATTGCTGTCAGCATACTGAAGGGAAAATGCGTTATTGCTGTCAGCATACTGAAGGGAAAATGCGTTATTGCTGTAAGCATACTGAAGGGAAAATGCGTTATTGCTGTCAGCATACTGAAGGGGAAATGCGTTATTGCTGTCAGCATACTGAAAGGAAAATGCGTTATTGCTGTCAGCATACTGAAGGGAAAATGCGTTATTGCTGTCAGCATACTGAAGGGAAAATGCGTTATTGCAGTCAGCATACTGAAGGGAAAATGCGTTATTGCTGTCAGCATACTGAAGGGAAAATGCGTTATTGCTGTCAGCATACTGAAGGGGAAATGCGTTATTGCTGTCAGCATACTGAAGGGAAAATGCGTTATTGCTGTCAGCATACTGAAGGGAAAATGCGTTATTGCTGTCAGCATACTGAAGGGAAAATGCGTTATTGCTGTCAGCATACTGAAGGGAAAATGCGTTATTGTAGTCAGCATACTGAAGGGCAAATGCGTTATTACTGTCAGCATACTGAAAGGAAAATGCGTTATTGCAGTCAGCATACTGAAGGGAAAATGCGTTATTGCTGTCAGCATACTGAAGGGAAAATGCGTTATTGCTGTCAGCATACTGAAGGGAAAATGCGTTATTGTAGTCAGCATACTGAAGGGCAAATGCGTTATCACTTTTAGCATACTGAAGGGAAAATGCGTTATTGCAGTCAGCATACTGAAGGGAAAATGCGTTATTGCTGTCAGCATACTGAAGGGAAAATGCGTTATTGCTGTCAGCTTACTGAAGGGAAAATGCGTTATTGCAGTCAGCATACTGAAGGGAAAATGCGTTATTGCTGTCAGCATACAGAAGGGAAAATGCGTTATTGCTGTCAGCATACTGAAGGGGAAATGCGTCATTGCTGTCAGCATACTGAAGGGAAAATGCGTTATTTCTGTCAGCATACTGAAGGGAAAATGCGTTATTGCTGTCAACACACTGAAGGGAAAATGCGGCATTGCTGTCAGCATACTGAAAGGAAAATGCGTTATTGCTGTCAGCATACTGAAGGGGAAATGCGTTATTGCTGTCAGCATACTGAAGGGAAAATGCGTTATTGCTGTCAGCATACTGAAGGGAAAATGCGTTATTGCAATCAACACACTGATGGGAAAATGCGTTATTGCTTTCAGCATACTGAAGGGAAAATGCGTTATTGCTGTGAGCATACTGAAGGGAAAATGCGTTATTGCTGTCAGCATACTGAAGGGAAAATGCGTTATTGCTGTCAGCACACTGAAGGGAAAATGCGTTATTGCTGTCAGCATACTGAAGGGGAAATGCGTTATTGCTGTCAGCATACTGAAGGGAAAATAAGTTATTGCTGTCAGCATACTGAAGGGAAAATGCGTTATTGCTGTCAACACACTGAAGGGAAAATGCGTTATTGCTGTCAGCATACTGAAGGGGAAATGCGTCATTGCTGTCAGCATACTGAAGGGAAAATGCGTTATTGCTGTCAACATACTGAAGGGAAAATGCGTTATTGCTGTCAGCATACTGAAAGGAAAATGCGTTATTGCTGTCAACACACTGAAGGGAAAATGCGTCATTGCTGTCAGCATACTGAAGGGAAAATGCGTTATTGCTGTCAGCATACTGAAGGGGAAATGCGTTATTGCTGTCAGCATACTGAAGGGAAAATGCGTTATTGCTGTCAGCATACTGAAGGGGAAATGCGTCATTGCTGTCAGCATACTGAAGGGAAAATGCGTTATTGCTGTCAGCATACTGAAGGGAAAATGCGTTATTGCTGTCAGCATACTGAAGGGAAAATGCGTTATTGCTGTCAACACACTGAAGGGAAAATACGTTATTGCTGTCAGCATACTGAAGAGAAAATGCGTTATTGCTGTCAGCATACTGAAGGGAAAATGCCTTATTGCTGTCAGCATACTGAAGGGGAAATGCGTTATTGCTTTCAGCATACTGAGGGAAGATGCGTTATTGCTGTCAGCATACTGAAGGGGAAATGCGTTATTGCTGTCAGCATACTGAAGGGAAAATGCGTTATTGCTGTCAGCATACTGAAGGGAAAATGCGTTATTGCTGTCAGCATACTGAAGGGAAAATGCGTTATTGCTGTCAACACACTGAAGGGAAAATGCGTCATTGCTGTCAACACACTGAAGGGAAAATGCGTTATTGCTGTCAACACACTGAAGGAAAAATGCTTTATTGCTGTCAACACACTGAAGGGAAAATGCGTTATTGCTGTCAGCATACTGAAGGGAAAATGCGTTATTTCTGTCAGCATACTGAAGAGAAAATGCGTTATTGCTGTCAACACACTGAAGGGAAAATGCGTTATTGCTGTCAGCATACTGAAGGGGAAATGCGTTATTGCTGTCAGCATACTGAAGGGAAAATGCGTTATTGCTGTCAGCATACTGAAGGGAAAATGCGTTATTGCTGTCAGCATACTGAAGGGAAAATGCGTTATTGTAGTCAGCATACTGAAGGGCAAATGCGTTATTACTGTCAGCATACTGAAGGGAAAATGCGTTATTGCAGTCAGCATACTGAAGGGAAAATGCGTTATTGCTGTCAGCATACTGAAGGGAAAATGCGTTATTGCTGTCAGCATACTGAAGGGAAAATGCGTTATTGTAGTCAGCATACTGAAGGGCAAATGCGTTATCACTGTTAGCATACTGAAGGGAAAATGCGTTATTGCAGTCAGCATACTGAAGGGAAAATGCGTTATTGCTGTCAGCATACTGAAGGGAAAATGCGTTATTGCTGTCAGCTTACTGAAGGGAAAATGCGTTATTGCAGTCAGCATACTGAAGGGAAAATGCGTTATTGCTGTCAGCATACAGAAGGGAAAATGCGTTATTGCTGTCAGCATACTGAAGGGGAAATGCGTCATTGCTGTCAGCATACTGAAGGGAAAATGCGTTATTTCTGTCAGCATACTGAAGGGAAAATGCGTTATTGCTGTCAACACACTGAAGGGAAAATGCGGCATTGCTGTCAGCATACTGAAAGGAAAATGCGTTATTGCTGTCAGCATACTGAAGGGGAAATGCGTTATTGCTGTCAGCATACTGAAGGGAAAATGCGTTATTGCTGTCAGCATACTGAAGGGAAAATGCGTTATTGCAATCAACACACTGATGGGAAAATGCGTTATTGCTTTCAGCATACTGAAGGGAAAATGCGTTATTGCTGTGAGCATACTGAAGGGAAAATGCGTTATTGCTGTCAGCATACTGAAGGGAAAATGCGTTATTGCTGTCAGCACACTGAAGGGAAAATGCGTTATTGCTGTCAGCATACTGAAGGGGAAATGCGTTATTGCTGTCAGCATACTGAAGGGAAAATAAGTTATTGCTGTCAGCATACTGAAGGGAAAATGCGTTATTGCTGTCAACACACTGAAGGGAAAATGCGTTATTGCTGTCAGCATACTGAAGGGGAAATGCGTCATTGCTGTCAGCATACTGAAGGGAAAATGCGTTATTGCTGTCAACATACTGAAGGGAAAATGCGTTATTTCTGTCAGCATACTGAAAGGAAAATGCGTTATTGCTGTCAACACACTGAAGGGAAAATGCGTCATTGCTGTCAGCATACTGAAGGGAAAATGCGTTATTGCTGTCAGCATACTGAAGGGGAAATGCGTTATTGCTGTCAGCATACTGAAGGGAAAATGCGTTATTGCTGTCAGCATACTGAAGGGGAAATGCGTCATTGCTGTCAGCATACTGAAGGGAAAATGCGTTATTGCTGTCAGCATACTGAAGGGAAAATGCGTTATTGCTGTCAGCATACTGAAGGGAAAATGCGTTATTGCTGTCAACACACTGAAGGGAAAATACGTTATTGCTGTCAGCATACTGAAGAGAAAATGCGTTATTGCTGTCAGCATACTGAAGGGAAAATGCCTTATTGCTGTCAGCATACTGAAGGGGAAATGCGTTATTGCTTTCAGCATACTGAGGGAAGATGCGTTATTGCTGTCAGCATACTGAAGGGGAAATGCGTTATTGCTGTCAGCATACTGAAGGGAAAATGCGTTATTGCTGTCAGCATACTGAAGGGAAAATGCGTTATTGCTGTCAGCATACTGAAGGGAAAATGCGTTATTGCTGTCAACACACTGAAGGAAAAATGCGTCATTGCTGTCAACACACTGAAGGGAAAATGCGTTATTGCTGTCAACACACTGAAGGAAAAATGCTTTATTGCTGTCAACACACTGAAGGGAAAATGCGTTATTGCTGTCAGCATACTGAAGGGAAAATGCGTTATTTCTGTCAGCATACTGAAGAGAAAATGCGTTATTGCTGTCAACACACTGAAGGGAAAATGCGTTATTGCTGTCAGCATACTGAAGGGGAAATGCGTTATTGCTGTCAGCATACTGAAGGGAAAATGCGTTATTGCTGTCAACACACTGAAGGGAAAATGCGTTTTTGCTGTCAACACACTGAAGGGAAAATGCGTTATTGCTGTCAACACACTGAAGGGAAAATGCGTTATTGCTGTCAACACACTGAAGGGAAAATGCGTTATTGCTGTCAACACACTGAAGGGAAAATGCTTTATTGCTGTCAGCATACTGAAGGGAAAATGCCTTATTGCTGTCAGCATACTGAAGGGAAAATGCGTTATTGCTGTCAACACACTGAAGGGAAAATGCGTTATTGCTGTCAGCATACTGAAGGGAAAATGCGTTATTGCTGTCAGCATACTGAAGGGAAAATGCGTTATTGCTGTCAACACACTGAAGGGAAAATACGTTATTGCTGTCAGCATACTGAAGAGAAAATGCGTTATTGCTGTCAGCATACTGAAGGGAAAATGCCTTATTGCTGTCAGCATACTGAAGGGGAAATGCGTTATTGCTTTCAGCATACTGAGGGAAGATGCGTTATTGCTGTCAGCATACTGAAGGGGAAATGCGTTATTGCTGTCAGCATACTGAAGGGAAAATGCGTTATTGCTGTCAGCATACTGAAGGGAAAATGCGTTATTGCTGTCAGCATACTGAAGGGAAAATGCGTTATTGCTGTCAACACACTGAAGGAAAAATGCGTCATTGCTGTCAACACACTGAAGGGAAAATGCGTTATTGCTGTCAACACACTGAAGGAAAAATGCTTTATTGCTGTCAACACACTGAAGGGAAAATGCGTTATTGCTGTCAGCATACTGAAGGGAAAATGCGTTATTTCTGTCAGCATACTGAAGAGAAAATGCGTTATTGCTGTCAACACACTGAAGGGAAAATGCGTTATTGCTGTCAGCATACTGAAGGGGAAATGCGTTATTGCTGTCAGCATACTGAAGGGAAAATGCGTTATTGCTGTCAACACACTGAAGGGAAAATGCGTTATTGCTGTCAACACACTGAAGGGAAAATGCGTTATTGCTGTCAACACACTGAAGGGAAAATGCGTTATTGCTGTCAACACACTGAAGGGAAAATGCTTTATTGCTGTCAACACACTGAAGGGAAAATGCGTTATTGCTGTCAGCATACTGAAGGGGAAATGCGTTATTGCTGTCAGCATACTGAAGGGAAAATGCGTTATTGCTGTCAGCATACTGAAGGGAAAATGCGTTATTGCTGTCAGCATACTGAAGGGAAAATGCGTTATTGCTGTCAGCACACTGAAGGAAGGAATTGCACACATGCAGGATACACACGCATAACACGTGACAGAACCAATAAATTATTTGTGTGTCTGCAAAACTTTCAGAACCAAGCGGACGTGACTAAGATGTATAATTTACTGAAAAATAATTTATTGAAAAATAACTTATTGAAAAATAATTTATTGAAAAATAATTTACTGAAAAATAACTTATTGAAAAATGATTTATTGAAAAATAATTTATTGAAAAATAATTTATTGAAAAATAATTTATTGAAAAATAACTAATTAAACAATGATTTATTGAAAAATAATTTATTAAAAATGATTCATTGAAAAATTGCAAATTGAAAAATAATTTCTTGAAAAATATCTCATTACGGATAACTAATCATAAATCGCTTATTGAAGAATAATTTGTGGTTTGAAATCAAATATTCAGAGGGTAAATAATCAGTACATTCTTGCATGTACGGGCGATGTGGCAGCAAAACATACATTGCAGTCGGGAAATTAATTAGATTGATTTGAATTAATTGGATTAGTTAAAATATACTCGTACCACTGAGAGCTGGGAGTTATTAGTGAGTGAAAATGCGTTATTGCAGTGATGTTACATGTTATTGAAGAATAGAAGTGAATTTTTTCAATAATGATGAGTGATTCCTACACACGATACAGCGTTTCCTACAGACGATACAGCGTTTCCTTCAGACGATGCAGCATTTCCTTCAGACGATACAGTGTTTCCTCCGGACGATACAGTGTTTCCTTCAGACGATGCAGCATTTCCTTCAGACGATACAGTGTTTCCTCCGGACGATACAGCGTTTCCTTCAGACGATGCAGCATTTCCTTCAGACGATACAGTGTTTCCTCCGGACGATACAGTGTTTCCTTCAGACGATGCAGCATTTCCTTCAGACGATACAGTGTTTCCTCCGGACGATACAGCGTTTCCTTCAGACGATGCAGCATTTCCTTCAGACGATACAGTGTTTCCTCCGGACGATACAGTGTTTCCTTCAGACGATGCAGCATTTCCTTCAGACGATACAGTGTTTCCTCCGGACGATACAGTGTTTCCTTCAGACGATGCAGCATTTCCTTCAGACGATACAGTGTTTCCTCCGGACGATACAGCGTTTCCTTCAGACGATGCAGCATTTCCTTCAGACGATACAGTGTTTCCTCCGGACGATACAGTGTTTCCTTCAGACGATGCAGCATTTCCTTCAGACGATACAGTGTTTCCTCCGGACGATACAGCGTTTCCTTCAGACGATACAGTGTTTCCTCCGGGCGATACAGCGTTTCCTTCAGACGATACAGCGTTTCTTACAGACGATGCAGTGTTTTCTACAGACGATACAGCGTTTCCTACAGACGGTACAGCGTTTTCTACAGACGATGCAGTGTTTTCTACAGACGATACAGCGTTTCCTACAGACGGTACAGTGTTTCCTACAGACAATACAGTGTTTCCTACAGACGATACAGCGTTTTCTACTGACGATACAGCGTTTCCTAACGATGATACATCGTTTCCTACAGACGATATAGAGTTTCCTACAGACGATACATCGTTTCCTACAGCCGATAAAGTGTCCTACGGACGATAAGGTATATCCTACAAACGATAAAGTATTTCCTACAGACGATAAAGTATTTCCTACAGACAAAAAAGTATTTCCTACGGACGAAAAAGTATTTCCTACAGACGATAAAGTATTCCCTACAGACGATAAAGTATTTCCTACAGACGAAAAAGTATTTCCTACGGACGATAAAGTATTTCCTACGGACGAAAAAGTATTTCCTACTGACGAAAAAGTATTTCCTACGGACGATAAAGTATTTCCTACGGACGAAAAAGTATTTCCTACGGACGATAAAGCGTGCAGTCCCCACACACAGGCTCGTAATGATGATGTCAAAACCGCGAGTTTAAGCAATTAAATCGACTTCACAAAACGAGGGTTTCGTTTCCCACCACCGAGGGTTTCTAGTAAGTTTACAGATGTGATTATGATTATTATACAGAAGTAAGTACTGTGATTATACAGAGGCAAGCATAGTGATTATATAGTGGTAATTATAGTGATTATACAGTGTTAATTATAGTGATTATACAGAAGTAATTATATTGATTATACAGTGTTTTATTATATAGATTACACAGTATTATTTATAGTGATTATAAAATTGTAATTATAGGGATTATTCAGTGATCATTATAGTGATTATACAGTGGTAATTACTGTGATTACACAGAGGTATTTGTAATGCTTATACAGTGGTAATTATAGTGATTTTACTATGGTAATTATGGTTATTATACAGTGGTTAATATAATGATTTTACACTGGTAATTATGGTGATTATACAGAGGTAATTATAATGATTATACAGTGGTTATTAGAGTGAAAAAACAGTGTTAATTACCATGATTGAATAGATATAACTATAGTGATTATAGAGAGGTAATTATAGTAATTAAACAGGGGTAATTATGGTAATTATACAGTGGTAATTATGGTGATTTTACAGAGGTAGTTACACCGTGGTAATACTTGAATGTCATTGTCAGAAGTGCGATGCTAGCTCTAGCCAATGATCAAAAGTGCGATACGACAATCACGACAATCAACCAAAGATCATAAGTGCCATACGACAATCATTCAACGATCATACGTGTCATACGACAATCATTCAACGATCATAAGTGCCATACGACAATCATTCAACAACCATAAGTGCCATACGACAATCATTCAACAATCATAAGTGCTATACGACAATCATTCAACAATCATAAGTGCCATACGACAATCATTCAACAATCATAAGTACCATACGACAATCATTCAACAACCATAAGTGCCATACGACAATCATTCAACAATCATAAGTGCCATACGACAATCATTCAACGATCATACGTGTCATACGACAATCATTCAACGATCATAAGTGCCATACGACAATCATTCAACAACCATAAGTGCCATACGACAATCATTCAACAATCATAAGTGCTATACGACAAGCAATCAATAACCCAAAGCTCAACACGACCATCATTCAACGATCGACCGTAGGATACGACAGTCAATGATCGACTGTGCGATACGTTAGTCATTTGATAATCAAAACGGCAACACGACCATCAGTCAATGGTCAAAAGTGCGATACGACAACCAGTCTATGATCGACTGTACCATACGACAACCACCCAACAATTGACTGTACCATACGACAACCACCCAACAATCGACTGTACCATGCGGCAATCATCCAACAATTGACTGTACCATACGACAACCACCCAACAATCGACTGTACCATGCGGCAATCATCCAACAATCCGTCGGCTGACACTCAACAAGCTCCGCTGAGCGCCACAGGCCCTGACGTCAGATGCCTGCCTCGGACGTCGCGTTTTTACCAACTCCGTCATCAAAATTACGGCGACGTAGTGAAAACGTAGCGTCGTAATTGAGTTAAGCGTTCCTTCCAACGTTCATCTCGAGCGCTGAGCGAGTCGAGACAGCACCGCAGTGTTCTCTCTTAAGCCCAGCAAAAATATTAACAAATGAACGGTGGTTATGCGTGTGTTAGTGTGCACCTCAGAACAGCGTTGGTGGTGATAGGAATTAGAAGTCGCTGAAGTTATTCTGGCCTTCAAGTAGCTATACTCGAATGTGTCTATAGTACTATTAAACAAATTCTACTTGTGTGTCGTTTGCAGTAAATAAATTATTTTAATTGTTTTAACTGTTTGCATTATGAATGCTATAAGTTGTAAGTTCTTGTAAAACCAGCGTATGTCGTGTCAAAAATGACTGTTTTTTTAAATTAAAATTTATCCCTTCGGGAAAATTTATTTCATTTGAACCTGTATATTTTCATTTATTTTTCCAATTCCTCTATTTATGTGTTGGGATAACTACGGAATCCAATTCCATGAGGATTAAATATAATTAATAGAAAAACAGAAGTTTGCAGTCGTTACGCAGTGTTGATGTAGTCCGTATACAAGGCGGGCGTTGTGATGGATGAACCGAGCAAACACGCAAGCAAGCGAACAAGCAAGCAAGCAAGCGAGCGAGTAAGCAAGCAATACATTGTATATTAAAATCAACGAAACCGCTCAGAAAGAAACGTGCACTTAAACTTAAAAATGCACTAAATTCATGTTGTCAAGAAAATGGTGGGGGTAGTATTAATTTCAATAAAATAAGAATGTGCAAAATGTGTGTGTGGGAAACGTTAATCAAACCTCGAGATAAAAAACCAAAAAATTATAAACATCTGAATGCTATCAGACTATTTCAATTAGTTGAATAAACCCCGATCAATAATTCAGCTTAAAAACGGATTAAGTTGTTTAACATAAACCAACAGGCGATGCAGGAACCCCTGCATCGTTCAATAAATAATTTAATGCTATTAGTAGGATACAGGGGACGGAGCTCGAGATATCGTGGGGGGCAGGTCTTGTCTCGGTCGGTCAAATAATATATAAAGTATTTCTCTGCTCCAATAAATTAAGCATTTCCGTGCTGCAATAAATAGAGTATTTCTCTGCTGCAATAAATAAAGTATTTCTCCGCTGCATTAAATAAAGTATTTCTCCGCTGCAATAAATAGAGTATTTCTCCGCTGCAATAAATAAAGTATTTCTCCGCTGCAATAAATAAAGTATTTCTCCGCTGCATTAAATAAAGTATTTCTCCGCTGCAATAAATAAAGTATTTCTCCGCTGCAATAAATAAAGTATTTCTCCGCTGCAATAAATAAAGTATTTCTCCGCTGCATTAAATAAAGTATTTCTCCGCTGCAATAAATAAAGTATTTCTCCGCTGCAATAAATAAAGTATTTCTCCGTTGCAATAAATAAAGTATTTCTCCGCTGCAATAAATGAAGGATATCTTTGCTGCGTAAAATAGATCAGATAGATCTGATCAGTCTGCAATCAATAGATATGCTGTAAATCCACCATGAGATTAATTATAAGAGAAGTGCATTGTTATATCTCGACACTTTATCTTGCAGGTAAACTGTACATGTAGACCGTCTCTGGAACTCCAGTTACACAGCGAAACTTTTACTAGAATATAAAATGTGTAAAGTACGAGTATGATCATGGGTAGAAAATGAAGTGTAGATATAAACAATAACTAGAAGATAAGGTACAAATAAAGACTTAAATTAGAAGAAAAGGTTTGCATAAAAAGTATGAATAAAATATGAAAGGTAAATAAAAACTGTAACTAGAAAATAAAGAGTGAAGAATGAATGTGAGTTGACGCTAAAACTGTTGATAGAGACTACGAGTAAAGAAAAATTTAATATAACTAGGACTAGAGGATGAACTGTAGGTAATAACTAAAGCACAAATCGTACAATAAGACCATGTCTGGTTTGACATGATATTGAGACTATGAATGGTTAGACAAGATATTCTGGATCAATGCAGAAAAATATTTGTAAAAATAAGACCACAAATGACCTTAGACCACAAATATAAGTAAATTAGACCACAAAGTTAAGGAAATAAGACCAAAAATATAGGTAAATGAGACCACAAAGGTAAGGAGATAAGACCACAAATATAAGTAAATTAGACCACAAAGGTAAGGAGATAAGACCACAAATATAAGTAAATAAGACCACAAAGGTAAGGAGATAAGACCACAAATATAAGTAAATTAGACCACAAAGGTAAGGAGATAAGACCACAAATATAAGTAAATAAGACCACAAAGGTAAGGAAATAAGACCACAAATATAAGTAAATTAGACCACAAAGGTAAGGAAATAAGACCACAAATATAAGTAAATTAGACCACAAAGGTAAGGAAATAAGACCACAAATATAAGTAAATTAGACCACAAAGGTAAGGAGATAAGACCACAAATATAAGTAAATTAGACCACAAAGGTAAGGAAATAAGACCACAAATATAAGTAAATTAGACCACAAAGGTAAGGAAATAAGACCACAAATATAAGTAAATTAGACCACAAAGGTAAGGAAATAAGACCACAAATATAAATAAATTAGACCACAAAGGTAAGGAAATAAGACCACAAATATAAGTAAATTAGACCACAAAGGTAAGGAGATAAGACCACAAATATAAGTAAATTAGACCACAAAGGTAAGGAAATAAGACTACAAATATAAGTAAATAAGACCACAAAGGTAAGGAAATAAGACCACAAATATAAGTAAATTAGACCACAAAGGTAAGGAGATAAGACCACAAATATAAGTAAATTAGACCACAAAGGTAAGGAAATAAGACCACAAATATAAGTAAATTAGACCACAAAGGTAAGGAAATAAGACCACAAATATAAGTAAATTAGACCACAAAGGTAAGGAGATAAGACCACAAATATAAGTAAATGAGACCACAAAGGTAAGGAGATAAGACCACAAATATAAGTAAATGAGACCACAAAGGTAAGGAGACAAGACCACACATATAAGTAAATTAGACCACAAAGGTAAGGAGACAAGACCACAAATATAAGTAAATTAGACCACAAAGGTAAGGAAATAAGACCACAAATATAAGTAAATTAGACCACAAAGGTAAGGAGATAAGACCACAAATATAAGTAAATGAGACCACAAAGGTAAGGAGACAAGACCACACATATAAGTAAATTAGACCACAAAGGTAAGGAGACAAGACCACAAATATAAGTAAATTAGACCACAAAGGTAAGGTGATAAGACCACAAATATAAGTAAATTAGACAACGAATATGAGGAAATAAGACCACAAGTTTAAGCATATGCGACCACAAATTTTAGAAAATAAAACCCCAAGTGTAAGAAAACAAGACCACATGGTGAAGAAAATAAGACCACAGGTGTAAGAAAACAAGACCACATATGTAAGAAAATAAGACCACAAGTGTAAGAAAATAAAACCTCAAGTGTAAGAAAACAAGACCACAAGGTTAAGAAAATAAGACCACAGGTGTAAGAAAACAAGACCACATATGTAAGAAAATAAGACCACAAGTGTAAGAAAACAAGACCGCATATGTAAGAAAATAAGACCACAAGTGTAAGAAAGCAAGACCACATATGTAAGAAAATAAGACCACAAGTGTAAGAAAATAAGACCACAAGTGTAAGAAAATAAGACCACAAGTGTAAGAAAATAAGACCACAAGTGTAAGAAAACAAGACCACATATGTAAGAAAATAAGACCACATATGTAAGAAAACAAGACCACATATGTAAGAAAATAAGACCACATATGTAAGAAAATATGACCACATATGTAAGAAAATAAGACCACAAGTGTAAGAAAACAAGACCACAAGTGTAAGAAAACAAGACCACAAGTGTAAGAAAACAAGACCACAAGTGTAAGAAAACAAGACCACAAGTGTAAGAAAACAAGACCACAAGTGTAAGAAAACAAGACCACAAGTGTAAGAAAACAAGACCACAAGTGTAAGAAAACAAGACCATTGGTAGTACCACAAATGTAAGAAAATGAGCTTCAAATCCCGTCCGAATGAATCACCTGAATTTGGCATCAGATCACAAATCCCAGATCGATACAAAGATGAATCCCAGATCAACGCAAAGAAAATACAATTCTAAATCGACGCGAGATGACAAATTCTCTGCGGGAACTTTTCAGACGCGAAATCTATTGACTTCCTGGACAGCCGGACTCTTGACATGAATGATGGGTCTTCTTCGTGTTGACAAGTCCTAAGTCTCGCCTTTGTGTTGACAAGACCTAAGTCTCGCCTTTGTGTTGACAAGACCTAAGTCTCGCCTTTGTGTTTACAAGTCCTAAGTCTCGCCTTTGTCTTGACAAGACCTAAGTCTCGCCTTTGTGTTGACAAGTCCTAAGTCTCGCCTTTGTGTTGACAAGTCCAAAGTCTCGCCTTGGTGTTGACAAGTCTTAAGTCTCGCCTTTGTGTTGACAAGACCTAAGTCTCGCCTTTGTGTTGACAAGACCTAAGTCTCGCCTTTATGTTGACAAGACCTAAGTCTCACCTTTGTGTTGACAAGACCTAAGTCTCGCCTTGGTGTTGACGAGTCTTAAGTTTCGCCTTTGTGTTGACAAGACCTAAGTCTCGCCTTTGTGTTGACAAGTCCGAAGTCTCGCCTTTGTGTTGACAAGACCTAAGTCACGCTTTTATGTTGACAAGGCCTAAGTCTCGCCTTTGTGTTGACAAGTCCTAAGTCTCGCCTTTGTGTTGACAAGTCCAAAGTCTCGCCTTGGTGTTGACAAGTCTTAAGTCTCGCCTTTGTGTTGACAAGACCTAAGTCTCGCCTTTGTGTTGACAAGACCTAAGTCTCGCCTTTATGTTGACAAGACCTAAGTCTCACCTTTGTGTTGACAAGACCTAAGTCTCGCCTTGGTGTTGACGAGTCTTAAGTTTCGCCTTTGTGTTGACAAGACCTAAGTCTCGCCTTTGTGTTGACAAGTCCGAAGTCTCGCCTTTGTGTTGACAAGACCTAAGTCTCGCCTTTATGTTGACAAGACCTAAGTCTCACCTTTGTGTTGACAAGACCTAAGTCTCGCCTTGGTGTTGACGAGTCTTAAGTTTCGCCTTTGTGTTGACAAGACCTAAGTCTCGCCTTTGTGTTGACAAGACCTAAGTCACGCTTTTATGTTGACAAGACCTAAGTCTCGCCTTTGTGTTGACAAGACCTAAGTCTCGCCTTTTTGTTGACAAGTTGTGCTGTTGTGGAAATTTTACTTTGGGTTGACAATTTGTGCTGTTCTGAAAGTTGTGTTTTGTGCTGAAAAATTGTGCTGTGAAAGTTGTACTTTGTGTTGACAATTTTTGCTGCTGTGAAAATTGTCTTTAGTTTTGACAATTTGTGCTGTTGTGAAACACTTGATATTGCCTTTCGCCTAGCGACTAATTGCTGTAAAACCCTCTCACGCGCGACAAAATGATAACAAAATTTATCCTGCATCTCTGATTTTGGTCATAAAAATACAGGCGGCTGGGAGGTGGTGCGCTAGTGATGACGGGCGAGAATTACAATTGTTTTTTTAATTTTTGTTATATTCACTAACTTAACTCCTAGTTCACCGGGATTAAATACTCAAAAAAGGTTGCCTCAATTTCTGAGAGTTGGGTTTGATGTGTTGATATTTGTCAAAATAATTTATATTGATGTGAAAAACAGAAAATTGCTGAAGCTTCAACGATTTTTTTTTTTTAAACCTATTTCATTAATAATTATTTTCGCCGAAATTCAACACAGCTGAAAATGGAATGTAGGGAAATATTTCTTAGAATATTACTATCGTGAAATTTTGCTAACTTGGAATATTACTAACTTGGAATTTTGCTAACTTAGAGTATAACTAACTTGGCAAATTACTAACCTAGAATATCACCAACTTTGAATATTACTGACACAGAATATTACTAACTTAGAATATCACCAACTTTGAATGTTACTAACACAGAATATTACTAACCTATAATGATATTAACTTGGAATATTACCAACTTCCTGCACCATTTTGATTGCTTGGTGACTCACCGGTGGTCACCGAGGGTGTCCTTTTAAGTATGTCAATAACGCTAATCATCTGACGATGCCACGCCCTGTATTTTATATAAATTTAATGCAAACCAAACTCAGTCTCGTCCCAATTGTTAGTACCTATATTTATATGCTGTATATGTCAATGTTGAGTTTAATAAATCCTAAACTCAAAAAATTATAAAACTCGTACAAATACATAAAATCTCGGTATACTCATCCTCAAAATGAACTCACTTAAGTACTTCAATGTTGAATATTTAACTTCTGTTTAAGCACGTGGTAACTGTTCATCAAAACCGATTAATGCGTCAAATTTTGCTCGAATTAAAGTTAAAACCTTCAGCATTTTGATGGTGTTTTATTTTTTTAACATCGGGCGCAGATGCAAACGGGAATGCTGGGTACACGAAAATTTCTCGTAAATTCATGCATCTACCTATGTAGTGATAGCAATATCACTTATAAATTATTTATTGATTTCTAGTCAAAGTTTCATGATAAACACATGGTAAATCATGAATTTATGTTGTATAGTTGATGCACGCATCTTAAGCGTACGCTTTCTAGGATCGAAATCATGACGTTGCATAAATGGAAGTGCAAATTTTCTACACCAAAATTTTTATTGTGTAGGGTCAATATTGTGAACATGTATTAGTACATAGTAGCGTAGATTCAAAAAAATTCTATAATTATTTAAACTTTTTTTACAAAACACGAATGTATATGTAGCATTTATATAATTATTCTTCACAATGTAATGCGAGTCAAAATTTCCATCTTGATTCGAAGAGAAGCAATAATGTGCAATCGTCTCTAATATCATCCAGCAGAATACAACGACCGATGATTGTTTCCATCTTCCACTGAATGAAATATATACAACCATTTCCATTATCATCCAACAAAGTATAACGATAAATGATGATTATCACCACAATCATGGCACGCACGGTAACAAGCGACCGGTGATGATTGTCACCACAATCATGGTACGCACGGTAGCAGCCGGTGATGATTGTCACCACAATCACGGTACGTGGAGTACTGAGCAACAAATGATGATTGTCACCACAATCACGCTAACAATCTGCAATCATTTGAGTAAGAAGGTTCATGAATGAGAGCTGCAATCACCCTCTCTTGGTACACAAACTTTTCGAGTTCCACATCACTTTACACACATCACTTTACACCCATCACTTTACACACATCACTTTACACACATCACTTTACACACATCACTTTACACACATCACTTTACGCACATCACTTTACACACATCACTTTACACACATCACTTTACATACATCACTTTACACACATCACTTAACACACATCACTTTACACACATCACTTTACCCACATCACTTTACACACATCACTTTACACACATCACTTTACACACATCACTTAACACACATCACTTTACACACATCACTTTACACACATCACTTTACACACATCACTTTACATACATCATTTTACACACATCACTTTACACACATCACTTTACATACATCACTTTACACACATCACTTTACATACACTACTTTACACACATCACTTTACATACATCACTTTACACACATCTTTTTACATACATCACTTAACAAACATCACTTTACATACATCATTTTACACACATCACTTTACACACATCACTTTACACACATCACTTTACACACATCACTTTACACACATCACTTTACACACATCACTTTACACCCATCGCTTTACACACATCACTTTACATACACCACTTTACACACATCACTTTACATACATCACTTTACACACATCACTTTACACACATCACTTTACACACATCACTTTACACACATCACTTTACACCCATCGCTTTACACACATCACTTTACATACACCACTTTACACACATCACTTTACATACATCACTTTACACACATCACTTTACACACATCACTTTACATATATCACTTTACACACATCACTTTACATACACCACTTTACACACATCACTTTACATACACCACTTTACACACATCACTTTACATACATCACTTTACACACATCACTTTACATACATCACTTAACACACATCACTTTACATACATCATTTTACACACATCACTTTACACACATCACTTTACACACATCACTTTACACACATCACTTTACACACATCACTTTACACACATCACTTAACACACATCACTTTACACACATCACTTTACACACATCACTTTACACACATTACTTTACACACATCACTTTACACACATCACTTTACATACATCACCTAACACACATCACTTTACATACATCATTTTACACACATCACTTTACACACATCACTTTACACACATCACTTTACACACATCACTTTACACACATCACTTTACATACATCACTTTACACACATCACTTTACACACATCACTTTACACACATCACTTTACACACATCACTTTACACACATCACTTTACACACATCACTTTACACACATCACTTTACACACATCACTTTACATACATCACTTAACACACATCACTTTACATACATCATTTTACACACATCACTTTACACACATCACTTTACACACATCACTTTACACACATCACTTTACACACATCACTTTACACACATCACTTTACACCCATCACTTTACACACATCACTTTACACACATCACTTTACACACATCACTTTACACACATCACTTTACACACATCACTTTACACACATCACTTTACACACATCACTTTACACACATCACTTTACACACATCACTTTACACACATCACTTTACACACATCACTTTACACACATCACTTTACACACATCACTTTACACACATCACTTTACACCCATCACTTTACACACATCACTTTACACACATCACTTTACACACATCACTTTACACACATCACTTTACACCCATCACTTTACACACATCACTTTACACACATCACTTTACACACATCACTTTACACACATCACTTTACACACATCACTTTACACACATCACTTTACACACATCACTTTACACGCATCACTTTACACACAACACTTTACATACATTGACGTTACACACATATCTACGGTAACATCCCTGAACATCTTTTACGATGTTGTAAACTCCTTGACGAGTTTATCGTAAAACAAAAATGTTACGCCCGATAAATCTGGAAGAAACACACCTTGATTTCGTGATTGCCGCTTGCTGGATTTTTGTGAAATAAATAAAATCATCAAGACGTTCCCTCAACACTGGTCGCAACGTGCACCACCGGTGGCCACGGAGGGAGTTTTTACAGTGCTGCTGACCGACCAGTACTCGGACATTCAATTTTCATAAACACTTAATTAGAGCTAAATGACGGCACGGTCCAGTTAATGTTTGCTGTTTGTAAAATTAATTACAACAATTGTCTTGAAATTTGAGTTGAATACTAAAGTTCTTCTCCCTAATTACAGTCAAAGTGTTAATATGATCATTATTATTATTTGTTCGAATTTTATAATTCGTATGAATTTAATTTGACGCCATGTGCGGACATATTCCTAATTGAAACCTTCATATAAATTTAGAGATATTTACTGTAAGAAAATTTAAAGCAGATTCATTTGCTCACAAATCATGATAAGGATTCGGAAAAACCGGCCTTAGGTGCAGATGTCTGTCTGTAGTACAAATAGTACACACGGACCGATAATTATGAGTAATAGTAAAACCAATAATAAAAATATGTGTTTATCTACTTGTGTACCCTGATAATTGTCTGGTTGGTGGCTTTCTTGCTTAGTGGCTTGTTTGCTCGCTTGCTTGTTTGTTTACTTGCTTATTTGCTTTCTTGCTTGTTTGCTCGCTTGCTTGTTTGTTTACTTACTTGTTTGCTTGCTTGCTTGTTTGCTTGCTTGCTTGTTTGCTTGCTTGTTTGCTTGCTTGCTTGTTTGCTTGCTTGCTTGTTTGTTTGCTTGTTTGCTTGCTTGTTTGCTTGCTTGTTTGCTTGCTTGTTTGCTTGCTTGTTCGCATGCTTGCTTGTTTGCTTGCTTGCTTGTTTGCTTGTTTGCTTGCTTGCTTGTTTGCTTGCTTGTTTGTTTGCTTGTTTGCTTGCTTGTTCGCATGCTTGCTTGCTTACTTGTTTTCTTGCTTGTTAGCTTGCTTGCTTGTTTGTTTACTTGCTTGTTTGCTTACTTGCTTGTTTGATTGCTTGTTTGTTTACTTGCTTGTTTGCTTGTTTGCTTGCTTGTTTGCTTGCTTGTTTGCTTGCTTGTTCACTTGCTTGCCTGCTTACTTGTTTTCTTGCTTGTTTGCTTGCTTGCTTGTTTGCTTGCAGGCTTGTTTGCTTGCTTGCTTGCTTACTTGTTTTCTTGCTTGTTGGCTTGCTTGCTTGTTTGCTTGCAGGCTTGTTTGCTTTCTTGCATGTTTACTTACTGGCTTGTGTGCTTGCTTGCCTGAGCGCTTACCTGTTTGTTTGCTTGCTTGCTTGAAGGGTGGCTTGCTTGCTAGCTCGCTTGCTAGTGTGGTTACTTGCTCTAGTGCTTGCTTGCTTGTTTGCTCGGTCACTTAATTTTTTACTTGCTTGGTGGCTTGGTTACATGTTTTCTTGATTGCTGCTTGCTTGCCTGCTTGCATAGCGCTTTGCTTGGAAGCTTGGTGGCATCCTTGCGTGCTCGTTTGTTTAAAAGCTGTTTGGCCGCTCACGCTCTGCGCTCAGTAATACCACTCGGTAAATTGAGCACCCTGCTTCCAGTAATGAGGTGAGGAGAAATTCAGCTTCTTTTCCCAACTGCAGGTACTGCAAGACTGTCTTTAATGTGTAGTACTTAATTATTGTTTTCTCCGGAATTTATAACGACATACCGTCGTACAACATACTGTCGACATGCAGGAATTAAGGATCAAAAATTAAGCAAGCAAGCTAGATTTTTTTACTCTATTCTCTCTTACTTAATAAGCTACTTTTTAGACAGGAATATCCCTTTAAGCTTGACTCTTTACTTTGTTTTTTTAAGCTATATAGTACCTACTTCTTACTGTTTACTAATTTGAAATGACTGATCATGCTGATATACTCGAAGAAATCGACCCAGATCTCAATCATTTGAACAGGTTATATCCAAACCTAAACGACTCGCAAGACTGTAGGTATACTAATATGTCAAAATTCAACGAAACTATACGAATAACTCGCCATAATTTCTCACTCGTTTGCTGGAACTGTAGGTCACTCTATCCAAAATTGGAAGAGATACAATGTACTATTACTGAACTTAAATATAACCTAGACGTGATTAGCTTCACCGAAAGCTGGCTAGACGACTCGACCAAGGACATGATTCGATTTGAAAATTATACTAGTTACCATTAGCTACGAAAAAACCAGCGAGGCGGAGGCATCAGCACATATATATCTAACCACATAGACTCGAGAATCATGCAAATGCATCAATTAATCAGGATCATATAGAATCACTCTTCCTATAACTGTCTAGAGATGGCAAACGCATTGTGCTTGGAACGGTGTATAGGCCTCCTACAGTCTGTCCTATATCCTTCCTAAATGAGCTAAATCGTATTGTTTCTCAGTTCAACAGGTCCTTATACAATGACATAATAATATGCGGTGACTTCAATTATGATCTACTGAAACATGAAAGCTATGAACCAATCTCTAATTTCCTAACAGCCTTTCAGTCTCAATCTTTCCTTCCGATCATTACAAAGCCTACACGAATAACCTCTGAGTCTGCTTCGCTGCTTGACAATATCTTTATGACAGACACAAATGATTTTCTTTCTGGAATCATTACTTCTGACTTATCAGATTATTTTCCATATTTTTTTGTTAAGAAAAATGTCTATATTGCTTGCACCAAGCCATGGGCTGAAACCTACTCATATCGGAAAATAAACGAATCAAATTTAGAATAAATGCGTACCGTTCTAGAAGAATCGATATCAACATTGCACATCTCTCAACACAATAATGCAACGAGCATTGATGAAGCAGTAGTTAAGTTGACTGAAACTATAATGGTCGCATACAACCAGTGTTGCCCAATTGTAACTCGTACAGTTACCACAAAAAATAAACAAAAGCCCTGGATTACTGGAGACATCGTGATAAATATAAAAAAACGCCAAGCGTACCTAACCCTCCTTTACGAAGGGCGAGTATCGCGAGAAACATATAACCGATTCAGAAACTATGTGACAAATCAGATAAGGACATCAAAAAAGAGCTACTTTACGCGCAAGTTTACTCAATTTAAAGCTGATGTTAAAAAGACTTGGCATCTCCTTAACTCTTGCTGTAAACCGAATAACGCCGATAAAAAGAAAATTGAACATGATGTTCAAGAAAATGTAGCATACAACGGGAAAAAAGAAATTACTAATCTCTTTAACAATTTCTTCGTAAACGTAGGGAAAACTATAGCTGATGGTATTCCAAGTGAACCTGCTGATCACCTGGAATACATGGATCATATTCGAGAACACAACTTCTTTTTCTTTACGCCTACCAACTCTTCCGATGTTATTGCGTACATAAGCAACCTGAAAAATAAATCGAGTGGGTTACAAACATTTCCGACATAAGTACTTAAAATTATTGCTGATATTGTAGCCCCGCTGAATCCAATCTTATTAACCAGTCTTTCTTACTGGGCACTTTCCCGAACTCCCTCAAAGATGCTAGAGTAACCCCTACCTTCAAAAATGGCGAAAAAACCTGTGTAAACAATTATCGACCTATCTCCGTAGTTCCAATTATAAGCCAAGTATTCGAAAAAATTGTGTATAAAAAGTGTACTCTTATTTTGAACAAAAATCATTTCTTTACGATAAACAATACGGCTTTCACTCAAAAAAATCAACAACACAGGCTATATTAAATCATTCGCAATTCCTTTACTCTAATATAGATGAAGAAAAGCCTGTTTCCTCTGTATTTCTTGACTTTCGAAAAGCATTCGATTGTGTGGACCATAAAATATTACTCTCGAAACTACACTGTTATGGCATTCGAGGGGTTACCCATGATTGGTTCAGATCATACCTAACAAATCGGAAACAATACGTTTTCATTTACGACGCAAAATCAGACCCACAGACAATTAGCCATGGAGTTCCACAAGGATCTGTCCTTGGGCCTCTCATGTTTCTGATTTTTATGAATGATATTATTAAATCTACATCATTCTTCAAATTCATACTTTTTACCGATGACAGTACGCTTTCTGAGGTCCTTCCGAACCAAAATCCCGCTATGATTGCGGAGAGTATAAATAATGAACTTCATAAGGTTTCATTGTGGCTTAAAGCTAGTAAAATTAGCCTTAATATCGATAAAACGAAATATATTACATTTTCATACAAGAAAAAGTATCTCTCCCACGCATCAAAATTGGCGAAGGTGAAATCGAATAAACCAACTCATGTAAGTTTCTGGGCATCATAATAGATAAACATCTGACCTTCATAGAGCACATCGCTCATATTAGTACTAAATTATCAAAATCCATCGTAATCCTAAATAAAATTAAAAATTTCCTGCCTGAAGCAGCTCTACAAATGCTCTACCGAACGCTCATTTCTCCATACTTGCAATACGGAATAGAAGCATGGCACGGAACTGATAAAAATAAAACCAACAAAATTTTTATTCTGCAAAAAAGAGCTATCAGTGCGGTAAAGAACCTAGAATATAATGCTCACACAAATGATTCATTCAAAAATTTAAGCATACTCAAACTTTCGGATCTCTATAATGTCTCCATTTGAAATTTCATTTACAAAACATTAAGAAATGATGGCGACAATAGCCTAAAACAATTTTTAAGTGCACAAACTGGTCACCACGACCATTTAACCCGAAATAGAAGTAAATTCATGCTTCCTTACTATTCAAAGGTCCTGTCGTAACATAGTATCCTCTTCGTTGGAACTAAAACTTGGAACTCAATACCTGCGGAGATCCGTGAAAGCAATTCTTACAAAGTATTCAAAAAAAATCTTGAGTCTCATTTCCTATCGGAATACTAGTCGTGTAAGATCACCTAGTCACAGCTTGCCTCCTCCATGTCTTGTCCTAATAATGTAACTTGCCATGGGTAAGATAACCGATCTTCAGTCTGCTCTTAAATCGTTTTATTGAATATATTGTTAAATATAGCCGATTTGACCAATGCTGTAAAATACAGCATCAAATATCGAATTAATTATCACTTTGATCAGTCTCATGCGAAACTAGGTTAAGTCGATTAGGTTAAACATTATTGAACACCTTAGAATAACGTGATGGTAGGATGCCCTAGAAGTCGCTGAACTTGTTCGGGCCCACAGGTAGCTATACTCAAATTTGACCATTGTACTAGACTTAAGAAATATTCTACCTCTGTATCACTGTGGTAAATAAATTGTTCAAATTGTTTAAATTGTTTAAAACATTGTCGTTAATGTGTGGTACTAAATTCCTGTTTCCTCAGACCAGTATGTGGCTGTAGCCTCGTGAGTATCACGAGTATAATATGCAGTTACTTGAAAATATTGTGAATTCATTGTTAAATAAATGTATTGTGAACTTGTTGTAAAACAGAAAAATTACGAATTCATATTAAAATTGGTGTTCATGAATTGGCTGTGACGTAAAAATATTATGAACTCGTTGTAAAATAGAACTATTAAAAATAGGTGATGAAATGTAAATATCATGTATTCGTCATAAAATTAAAATATTACGAATTCATCCTAAAATAGAAATATTACGAATTTATGACAAAGTAAGAATTTTGCAAATTTGTTCCATTATAGAAATATTTTTGGATTCATCATAAAATGAAAACACGAATATTTTGTATATTGAAATATTGCGAATTTGTTGTAATATAAAATATTACAAATTTTTCGTCAAATAGAAATAGTATGGATTCATCGTAAAATGAAAATAATACGCATTCCTCGTAAAATATAAATATTACATGTACTGTATGTCGTAAAATTAAAATATTACTAATTCATCATAAAATTAAAATATTACAATCCGACGTGAAATAAATACCTTACGAATGGGTTACATAATAAAAATACCATCAATAATAAATATGATTAAAATGCATCATTGTGGTGGTCAAATAGGGCCAATTGCGAGGCTCTAGGAATGAAAGAATAAGCATGGTTGAACTCCCAGTAAATTTGTATAGACCAAACAATTATTTGTCGAAGTACAATATAAAATGTGTCACAATCAAATGTTTAATCATTATTCACACAAACAATCCATCAATACCTAACAGCACTCAGAGCTGGTGATGCAGCTTGTGTGGTAGGTTTTACGTATAAATATCACTACCTCAAGTTTCAATATCACAAATATCACTATCACAAATATTAGAATCAGAAATAATCGTAACATTAATTCCAGCAATAGAAATGTCATGAAATCCAATTGCTCCTAATACCAACATCTGATATTTATAATGTTATCACCAATAATATTAATATCAATAACGACAATACAAATAATATTAAATCCCGCAATAAAAAGATAATTAGCATAGATTAAAATATTATTTACATCGTTGATAAAAAGTGTGAACATCAACAACGCAGATGTTTGTGATAACATCAATACAATAGATAATTATCAACATTAGCCAATATCAATATTAGTTGAACACAACCTCTGAATTTCAACATCAGCTGAACTTCAGGATTTCATCGACAATTTTGGTGAAAACATTATAATTTCAATAAGGATTCAGCATCACGGCGATAAAAATACAACGTACTTCTATCGTGGGCTCATCATTAACTTCACAGTAATTCACATAATGACCCTCATGACTACACGAGAACGCGTAGCAATATTACCTAAACATGCACACCAAAAATCGTTCACGATTTCAAGCTTTCACAGAAAATTTCAAGATTCACGTCTGTAATTTTCACGATATTATTTGGCGAGAACAGCACGCAAGTCGAACTGCGGCAGGCGGAGCCGAGACGGCCCAGACGACCACACACCTCCTCACTCACCGGCTGCCGCAGCCACACTGACCCACACGCCAATTTTGAGCTACAGCTGAGGCTGCTGTGAGGCATGGGCGAGTTGAATGGGGTCAGAAATGGGGCAGTGTAATAGGGGCTATTTCATTAGGTCACTCTAGTAGGGTCAGTCTTATAGGTTTAGTCTAATGGAGTCTTTTTAATGGGTCAGTCTAATGGTGTCTTTCTAAGGGGGTCAGTGTAATGGTGTCTGTCTAAGGAGATCAGTGTAATGGGTCAGTGTAATGGGGCCAGTGTATTGAAATCTTTCTAATGGGGTCAGTGTAATGGGGTCAGCCTAATGGGTCAGTGTATTGAGACTGGTCTAATGGGTTCAGTGTAATGAGGTCAGTTTAATGGTGTCTGTCTAAGTAAGTCAGTGTAATGGAGTAGTCTAATGGGGTCAGTGTAATGGGGTCAGTGTAATGGGGCCAGTGTATTGAAATCTTTCCAATGGAGTCAGTGTAATGGGGTCAGCCTAATGGGTCAGTGTATTGAGGCTGGTCTAATGGGTTCAGTGCAATGGGGTCAGTTTAATGGTGTCTGTCTAAGGGGGTCAGTGTAATGGAGTAGTCTAATGGGGTCAGTGTAATGGGGTCAGTGTAATGGGGTCAGTGTAATGGGTCTGTGTAATGGAGTCAGTGTAATGAGGTCAGTCTAATGGGTTCAATGTAATGGGGTCAGTGTAATGGGGCCTGTCTAATGGGGTCAGTGTAATGGGGTCCATTTATTAGTGTCAGTGTAATGAGGTCAGTTTAATGGGGTCAGTGTTATGGGATCAGTGTAATGGAGTCAGTCTAATATGGTCTGTGTAATGAGGTCAGTCTAATGGGGTCAGTGTAATGAGGTCAGTCAAATGAAGTCAGTCTAATAGGATCAGTGTAATGAGGTCAGTTTAATGGGGTCAGTCTAATGGGGTCAGTGTAATGGGGTCAGTGTAATCGAGTCAGTCTAATGGGGTCAGTGTAATGAGGTCAGTGTAATGGAGTCAGTCTAATGGTGTCTGTGTAATGGGGTCAGTGTAATGGGGTCAGTGTAATGGGGTCAGTGTAATGGGGTCAGTGTAATGGGGGAAGAAACAGGCCTCTCTAATAGGGCCACGTCATACGGTCCTGCTCCCTATTTCTACGAGTTGTAATAGGTCTCCCAATTCGGCTTCCTAATTAGGGAAATTGAAAAAATCAAAAAATAAAATAATAATTATATAATTTAAGAATAAAGTTATTCGGTCCCTAGTTCTATTTCATCTTTAGTTAGCCCTGTCTAAAGACTCGCGTTCTAAAAATATCAACAAGTTCATTCATTTTTAAATTCATAGAAGTAGTCTTCAAAAACATATGTTTTGATTTATCGACGTAACATTACTCATGCATTTTGTTTTGATGAACTTGATTTTAATTTTTAAAAATTTAAATGTTTTAAATAAATTTATTTGCGCCTGAATCATAAACGAAAATTACGTGAGTATTTGTCTATCAAGGGATGAGTACATTTTTTTGCGATACTAATGTTTCCCTTTTGATTCATATTCTGGCTTCTTGTGGCCCGGATGTATTGAATTCTTACTTTAAAAAAGCGATTCGCTCATTAAAAAATAAACTCTACTTCGTTGTTTGTGGCTGTGATGTTAGGCGGTGTTCAACATTTTGCTTAAACTTGAAGAAAACTTACATTTTGCGTAAATTCAATGTTCTAAATAAATTCAAGTATTTTCATGAAACACATGTTACAAAATTAATCGAAACCGCGGCCTAGAACAAAAACTAATTTGAAAAAGTTGCAAAAAAGTGCTCATTGTACTTTTGTCTTGAAACCATAGAAGGACAAAAGTAAAAGGAGACAAATTCTGTCACAAAACCGACGCACCCATCCCCTTGTTACAAAAGTATCACAGGAAAGTGTATCATGAATTAATAACATTTACCCAGTCTAACTTTTTCGCCGCCTGCATGCATGTTTTTCGCTGCCTAAGCGATTTAATCGTTTAAACAACCTAGGCGGCGAAAAACATACATGCAGCGGTGAAAAAGTTAGACTGGGTCTCAAGGCATTGTGACACAATTTTGTGTGTCATGGGCACTTTTGTGTGCCACACGACACACAGGAGTGTGCCAACCTCAACACATTATAGCGTAAGTCAGTACTATTTAACACATATGTTGTACTTCATGTTGTCATGTGAATACACGGAATGACGCACAATATCTAAGAGTTTCGAGAAAAACAAATATCTTGAGATTTCACTGCAGTAATATATTCCTACCACAAATTTCAAAGAGTGCCTATTTTTTAACCAAAATTTTTTTTTTATCACTTGAAATGTTGATATGTGATACAACTTCCCTGATCGCTTATACATGTGGTCAATGGTGATCAACCCAGGTGAATAAATATTTATTTGGATTACTAATTGACAAGATTCTTAAATTTCTCTTCTTATAATGATGCCATAGCAAATTCCAAGACCAAGTAGAGACTACACCTTTTTAACTTCAAATTAATCCACGTCAAGTTCAATTTAATCCAAGTCAAATTCAAATTAATCCAATTCAAATTCAAATTAATCCAAGTCAAGTTCAAATTAATCTAAGTCAAGTTCAAATTAATTCAACCTTAAGTTGAGTTAAGAATTGAAATAATCATTCGTTAATTTGAACGTTTCTTTAGTTGAATATGTATCTATTGGATGTGATGAGAGAGGCAATCGTTTTCCCTTTCAGCGAGGTATATATAAAATTTGCGCAGTGTTGCAATTTATGAAGACAAGCTGTCGTAAAATGTGCTCAGTATCCAGCATCAGGAGGCAGAGTGTGATTCAGATCTTTGAGCGGCGTAAAAAATATGAGTCAATTGTAAAAACTTTGTATTATACTACTCATTAAAGTTGTTTCAAAATTCTACATTAATGGCAGTATGCATCCATTCAAATATTTATTTTCAAATGATAATTTTATATTACCCTTAGTAGGATCGAGGAGTTATTTACACTCATATAGAAATTTATATGTGTGCAATTCCACTTTATCACATATACGAAATCATATATACATTCAACTACATAAGATTACCATTGGACGATACGTAGATTTAATCTTTGAAAGAAATATACTAATGTGATTCACTGAGTACTTATGTACGATACCGTTTGATTACAATATATATGAGTTCATTTCTGCTCAGACACATTCCTGCATTAGCAATAAAAATATTGCTATTCCTTCAAAATAATAGGCCAAGGCAAATATATCATCCATGTCGATGAAACAAATTGCAACTTGTTTTTACGAAAATCGCTTGAACGAGCGATAAAAGGACTTCGGGGCTATGTTTCTTTTAGATTAAAATGGCATTCGGGCGCTCGATAGGTACAATTGGTCAGATAAGAATTTGAATCCATGAGAATCAAAACGTTGAGAAGCGAAACAGAAAAAGGTCCGACTCTGGAAAGGAAGTGTGGGCCAATTTTGAGAGATTGAGAGATTTCGAGGGCAATGATATCTGTGAAATGATGCTGCAGAGAAATATATATATATATATATATATATATATATATATATATATATATATATATATGTATATATATATATATGTTTCTATTCCTATTTTTTTGCTACAAAACAATCCAGTGAAGGAATTTACTGTACTTTTAAAATGATTCAAAAATAGATCGATCACTCCCCCGGAGAGCGTTTTTGTGAATAGAAAAAATGAGAAACGTAAACAGACAACTGAAATAAAGCATAATTTGGGCCAACGACTCGTGAAAAAATTATCGTTGCACTCCGTACGTTGAACAAGCTATGAATTTCATTTTGCGTGTATGTTTGTTACGTGTTTCTAGATGTGCGTGTTGTGGTGCGCAATTTTGTACATTTTTTGTTAGTAAATTTTGGACTAACCTATTCTCACTACTTGATAATCGTTTACCTTGGTGTTTCAGTCTGCTTCGGTAAAATATTTTTTGTATTTTCTTATTTCGTTTCAAGTAATAATTTAGGAATTCCGAAGAATTCTCTAGAATTATTAAAATTATTTATAAGTTGTCAGCTGTCTCTTTGTGTGTAAAATATCGAACTATCGTCTCTTGGATATTTTACACACAAAGAGACAGCTGATAACTTATAAATAATAGTATAGTATTAGTATTAGTACGGCTCGTATGGTTGTCTATCAATCAAAGATCTTCATATTAAGAAATTTTTAAAATCCAATGTTTTATGCACATCATGTGATAACTTTTGTTAAATAAATTTTTTTCTTGTTTTTTTTTTCTTTCTAGAAGGACCCAAGAAGAGCCTTGTTTGTGCTACACCCATTGAATCTGAGGAAGATCTTGTAGCCAGAATTGCAGTGGTTGCTGGTGAGATTTCTGAAATGCCAGACGTGTTTTTTAATACCTAGCACGCGTTTAAAGCTAAGATTTGAAAAGTGCATTGATGTAAGTGGAACACATTTTGAACAAGTTGTGTAAATTAAATTTAAAATAAACATTGCCAGTAACTGTGGCATTAAATTTAAACCTTCAAAACAATAAACAGCTAATATCTCAAAAACCCGATGTTTTTCAGAAACTTTATAGAAAAGAAGTGTTTATTTGGTCATTTTCTGCCTAATGTGCAATTTTTCACCTCTTGTTCTGAAACACTATGTATATCTCGGCTATTAAATGGTAGGGCAGAGAGGACAAAATGGATGTTTTGTAACAAATCACAAAATCCTTAATTTTTACTACCTAGGAATGTATTTACAGATTTGAGTTCGTACTGAAGTAGCGTTTTATAAAATCAAGAGTGTAAAACAACACCTGTCATGTGGTGTCCGTTATCAGTGCTACATTTCTGCACGCGTTCTTGCAAGTTTGCGGACGTCCCACATTTTCTGGGCTACGTACCGTTCGCCCAGCCCCTGCGGTCTTTTGTTCGTACCCCGAGTACGAAGCGTATTAACCCAACGTAGGATTGCGTGGCGTGCTGGGACAGCTTGGTTTCTGTGACGTTGAAATGGCGACGAAACCGCCGTGATAAACTCGCTATTCTGGACGAAACTGCTGTGATAGACTCGCTATTCTGGACGAAACAGCCGTGATAGACTCGCTATTCTGGACGAAACTGCCGTGATAGACTCGCTATTCTGGACGAAACTGCCGTGATAGACTCGCTATTCTGGACGAAACTGCCGTGATAGACTCGCTATTCTGGACGAAACTGCCGTGATAGACTCTTTATTCTGGACGAAACTGCCGTGATTGATTCGTTATTCTGGACGAAACTGCCGTCACAGACTCGCTATTCATGACGAAACTGCCGTGATAGACTCGCTATTCTTGACGAAACTGCAATGATAGATATAGAGAAAATTGATTAGTAGAAAGAAGAGTGAATACTCTGAATCCAGTAATAGGAAAAATTGTTTTAATTTATTGCGGTGAATGCGGCACGACATTTGAACGAGAAGCATAAACCACTAAAACTAAGAGCAGCAAGATTATGAACTCTTCAGAGCCGGACTTCAGGTAGACAGGCGGGCGTTGGACTTGCGGTCTGCGACTGTGCCGTCATAGGAAGCAAGCCGTTCTCTGTGGAGTTAATTGCAGTCAGGTGGGATTCAGTTTCAATCTTAGGATTAGTACAGTTATCGTTTTTAAGTTTTTAAGTTATAAGGTAAGTTATATTTTTTAAGTTATAAGGTAAGTTATAGTTTAAGTTATAAGGCAAGGAATAGTTTTTAAGAATGCATGGGGAAACGTTGTCCTAAGTACCCATCTCACGGCATGGCAAGTAATCGGTCCTGAATTTATAGTTCACGAACCTCCACAAGTACTCGTGAGCTTCAGGAGGCCGGGAAGCGCAGTCAGGCGTGGGGATGGTGATCGGAGCAGTCAGCAGCCAGCATGGAAGGCGCCTCAGCCTCTCATCTTACGTCAGCTCGGTCCTCGATGGAAGGGAAGCGATGCAGACGAAAGCCGCCAGCACCCCTGCGTTGGTTGCAGGGATGTTCCGCCGGTGATGCGGAGGCAGATGAAGACGGCGTAGGCTGCGTAGGCTTAGTTTTGTACAATGAAGAAAGTTGAGGTATGATGTTGGCTGGTTGGAGGTTGGATGCGGTCTGATTTGGGGTCCAGAAAATTTACCAGGTAGGTGCGGCTTGGCTCGAATGGTGTATTCAGTAGGTTGTATTCAGGATAGTAAGCCAGAGTTCAAGAACCAAAGACAAGCCTAGAGCTGGGTTATAGAAATTTTTACATATTAAGGTAATGCATTGGTTACATTATCTGTGGCTTTATTCTATTTCAAGTTCTGAAGCGCTACTTTTGGTTAGGTATTAATTAATTTTATTCTTAAAATTAAGTTCATGAACAAGAAAAGCTTAAAGTTAATGAACGTGAAAACTAATACAGGAACTCCTGTAAATTTATTGTACAATAGACTCGCAATTCTTGACGAAACTGCCGTGATAGACTCGCAATTCTTGACGAAACTGCCGTGATAGACTCGCAATTCTTGACGAAACAAACTGCAGTGATAGACTCGCAATTCTTGACGAAACTGCCGTGATAGACTCGCTATTCTTGACGAAACTGCCGTGATAGACTCGCAATTCTTGACGAAACTGCCGTGATAGACTCGCTATTCTTGACGAAACTGCCGTGATAGACTCGCTATTCTTGACGAAACTGCCGTGATAGACTCGCTATTCTTGACGAAACTGCCGTGATAGACTCGCAATTCTTGACGAAACTGCCGTGATAGACTCGCTATTCTTGACGAGACTGCCGTGATCGACCCGCTATTCTTGACGAAACTGCCGTGATAGACTCGCTATTCTTGACGAAACTGCCGTGATAGACTCGCAATTCTTGACGAAACTGCCGTGATAGACTCGCAATTCTTGACGAAACTGCCGTGATAGACTCACAATTCTTGACGAAACTGCCGTGATAGACTCGCAATTCTTGACGAAACTGCCGTGATAGACTCGCAATTCTTGACGAAACTGCCGTGATAGACTCGCTATTCTTGACGAGACTGCCGTGATCGACCCGCTATTCTTGACGAAACTGCCGTGATAGACTCGCTATTCTTGACGAAACTGCCGTGATAGACTCGCTATTCTTGACGAAACTGCCGTGATAGACTCGCTATTCTTGACGAAACTGCCGTGATAGACTCGCAATTCTTGACGAAACTGCCGTGATAGACTCGCAATTCTTGACGAAACTGCCGTGATAGACTCGCAATTCTTGAAGAAACTGCCGTGATAGACTCGCAATTCTTGACGAAACTGCCGTGATAGACTCGCAATTCTTGACGAAACTGCCGTGATCGACTCGCTATTCTTGACGAAACTGCCGTGATAGACTCGCAATTCTTGACGAAACTGCCGTGATAGACTCGCTATTCTTGACGAAACTGCCGTGATAGACTCGCAATTCTTGACGAAACTGCCGTGATAGACTCGCTATTCTTGACGAAACTGCCGTGATAGACTCGCTATTCTTGACGAAACTGCCGTGATAGACTCGCTATTCTTGACGAAACTGCCGTGATAGACTCGCAATTCTTGACGAAACTGCCGTGATAGACTCGCTATTCTTGACGAAACTGCCGTGATAGACTCGCAATTCTTGACGAAACTGCCGTGATAGACTCGCTATTCTTGACGAGACTGCCGTGATCGACCCGCTATTCTTGACGAAACTGCCGTGATAGACTCGCTATTCTTGACGAAACTGCCGTGATAGACTCGCTATTCTTGACGAAACTGCCGTGATAGACTCGCAATTCTTGACGAAACTGCCGTGATAGACTCGCAATTCTTGACGAAACTGCCGTGATAGACTCGCTATTCTTGACGAAACTGCCGTGATAGACTCGCAATTCTTGACGAAACTGCCGTGATAGACTCGCAATTCTTGACGAAACTGCCGTGATAGACTCGCAATTATTGACGAAACTGCCGTGATAGACTCGCTATTCTTGACGAGACTGCCGTGATCGACCCGCTATTCTTGACGAGACTGCCGTGATCGACCCGCTATTCTTGACGAAACTGCCGTGATCGACCCGCTATTCTTGACGAAACTGCCGTGATAGACTCGCTATTCTTGACGTAGCTGCCGTACGCAGAAACGCGGTGCTGTGTTTCCACGGTTCCGTGGGTCAACCTGCAACAAGAGAGAAAATACTCAATCAAACTTTTTCGCCGTCTTGCATGCATGTTTTTCCCCGCTCAAGCATGCATGCTCCAGCGAAAAAGTTAGACTGGGCAAAGGCTAAGACTACTCGAACCTCACCCAATCCAGCACACCTGTCGCATCACCTTGGCCTTCACCGCAGCTGTGTATGGACGTCCGTCCTTTCTGCCCTACCCTGTGTGTGCAGCCATACATATGCGGTTATATACGTGCTGTTTAGCCACGCTTTTCTAGTTTATATACTCTATATATTTTGGCTATATGCATGCAGTTTTACATATATATGGTTGAGCTAAAGCTTTTCTAGCGGCTGTATACATATTACTATATAATATATACATATGCATTTTTAAACTTGTGCTGTTATACATTTAAATGCGGTTTAGCTAAAGCTTTCCTAGAGATATATATTTTAGTTACATAAATATTTATCTCGGCTATATTGTGAGGATTTCCCTCACAAACCTCTCCAGGGTAGCCTGAGAGGCGCTTCAAGTTGGGAACCTTAGGAGATTCAGCGAGGCGGCCCGGCAGCAAGGTCGGAGGTCGCAGGGCGGTGACAGTATATACTTTAATACCTTTTGACACTTTGATACTCGGATACTTTTGAACTTGATACATTTCGAACCTTGCTACTTTTGATATTTGTGAATTTTACTGTTCGCTTAAACCACGTTTTACTGCCTTAATATGGTGTTAGTCGCACTCCTTAGCTTACGAGTGTGTAATGTCCTTTGTACCTTTTAACGGTTCCGTTACGAATCTTTTACGTACTTTCTAAATCGTGAATCGATTTTACTGGCTTTTGCCATCACATGTGCGTTCTTGGGCTCCACGTCACCGCCTTCTACGGTCTTGGGACCCACGTCTGCACGTCACCGCCGTCTCTTCTGATTATTAGGCTTCTACCCTTCATTCTCCTTATTATTATTTTGTGCCTGTGTGTGCGATTGAATATTTCCTACTACCGGCTTTCGCTAGATTATCTTACTTAAAATTACTTGAGGGTTGCCTTTGTGACCACTTTAACTTACTTCTCGCTCAACTAATTAATTTTCGGTTGAGAGCTCAAGCTAATAAAGGGGTGTCTGTAACTCCTCTAAATTTGAGCTCCTTCCTTACCTATTACTATATTCTTGCTTGAAAGTCCGGTAACATACCTTAACTTAACCTTAATCTTAACCTTTACCTTGAACTTATCTACTCGTTCGCCTCAAAGTCTCAACACTGGACGAACCATAAAGTTCAGGTGTGCTCATTCTTTCGTTTAAATCCAATTGTGTAAACTATGTGAAATTTTCATTGCTATATTCGTTATTATTTGACATACGCTACTAACTGATCTTCTTGCAACGATTTGTCTTACGAGAACCCTTGTCTTCGCGCAGTATACTGGCATTCTGCTTGACGAGCGGGCCTGTGCTGCATCCTCCGGTGTCTTTTACCCCTCGCAGCTGCGCTTGCTTAGGTAAATAGGAATGTGTGGACTTATCTCGCAAACCGTTGCAATTTGCCTTATTTAATTTGAGAGGTTAGTGGTTTGGTAATTTTGTCTTGTACTCATTTAAGGTTTTTTATCAGACGAGTCGATGCGCCTGCGGTGTTGGCGGTGGTCGTGGCCCTTAAACTGTTCCGCCGCCGGCACGTGCTTGTCTTCGTCACGAGGGGGACCGCTGTCTCGACTGCAGCTGTGACGTATCGCGCCGTGTGGCCCTAGCGTTTTCATGCGGAGACGTGAGGCGACTTGCGGGCAGTCCAAGAGCATATCTCCTGCGTGTCTGCGTCTTTCCGCCTGTTTGGTGGCCTACGATTGTTGATCGCCGGCGGGGCGAGATTATAAGCTACAACGTCCAACTGCCCAGCATAAGCTGCTTTTGGTGCCCTATCGCACTTGGGCGACGACTTGCGTCTCTGCGGAGTTTTGTCCTTATGAAAAGGGAATTACGCACAAGGACAACTTTTAACCTTTTAAAACTAAATAAATTAACTTTTACCGAAATCGGTCAAGGCTGTAATAAACGTGTAACTATTGAACGCCTGTTTCAATAGTTTTTAATTACTAAAATTTTGTTGCCAGCCTCTGATTAGAGCTGGCTGGTAAACTGTTAACTTTTCCCTTAGCCGTTGCTGCGTGGGATTCTTTAATAATAAAGCAATTTTCCTTGTTCCATCTTTCATTTAGTCTTAGTTAGATTGTGTGGACGGAAATACCCCACAATATATATAAGCGGTTGAACTAAAGCTTTCCTAGCGCCTACATATCTCGGCTCAGCTTCCTGCGCCGTCACGCATAGGCTGCGAAGCAGCAGATCAGGAAGCCTATAATGGCGGTGCCTCAATATTATTATTTGCTTAAATGACGGGCGCCGCAAACTGCAACGCTGACCCCTGGGTACGGGTGCGGGGCAGAGGAAGGAGGAGGGCACCAAGGGGAGAGCGGAGGGGAGAAAAGGGAGGGAAGAGGAAGGCACCGAAAAGAGAGTGGAGGGGAGAGGAAGGAGGGAAGAGGAGGGCACCGAGGGCAAAGTGGAGGAGAGAAGAAGGAGGGAAGAGGAGGCCACCGAGGGAAAAAGAAGGGGAGAGGAGGGAAGGTGAAGGTAGAGTCGTTACGTTAATATTAGAATATCAAAATAATTCTTAATATGAAATAGATGAATTTTCATTTATTTCGATAGAGATAAAGCTTTCAAAATAGTCGAGTTTGTTAATCATATACAGTGGTTATATTAGAACTATATTTGTACAGCACCAGAAATGGTGAATTCCATTAATCACTCGTGGTATTTTTACTCAAGTCTTCGCCATGTTTTTTTGCCATCCAAAACAATGCATTCTGTAGATTATAAACATATATATTTTTATTTTGCTAGGCCAAACCTATTTTGATATTCATTTAAATGTGCATAAAATGAGTTGAAATTAGGATGTGCTAACAAGAGAAGCCTAAAAAAAATGTAAAAGGTTTATTAGTATTAACCAAGCGGAGCAGACGGTGACAGGAGCTTATGAACTTAAGAAAGGAAAGTAAATGTGATGTAACTCAAGATAACAACCGAGGATGTAAAAAATATTAACGTAGAAAAAATATATCTAAATTAAAAAATTCCAGACTCGTTATCTCAAAAAAAGGCTTTCACTTGTAACAGGCTGGATAGGCAACTATTCTTCCCGTAAAATCTAAATAATTAACAAGGTTAAATAACAACAAGTGAGACTAAATAACAGCTAAATAACAAGTGAGGGTAAATAACAACAAGTGAGGATAAATAACAACAAGTGAGGATAAATAACAACAAGTGAGGATAAATAACAACAAGTGAGGATAAATAACAACAAGTGAGGATAAATAACAACAAGTGAGGATAAATAACAACAAATGAGGATAAATAACAACAAGTGAGGATAAATAACAACAAGTGAGGATAAATAACAACAAGTGAGGATCAATAACAACAAGTGAGGATAAATAACAACAAGTGAGGATAAATAACAACAAATGAGGATAAATAACAACAAGTGAGGATAAATAACAACAAGTGAGGATAAATAACAACAAATGAGGATAAATAACAACAAGTGAGGATAAATAACAACAAGTGAGGATAAATAACAACAAGTGAGGATAAATAACAACAAGTGAGGATAAATAACAACAAGTGATTATAAATAACAACAAGTGAGGATAAATAACAACAAGTGAGGATAAATAACAACAAGCGAGGATAAATAACAACAAGTGAGGATAAATAACAACAAGTGAGGATAAATTACAACAAGTGAGGATAAATAACAACAAGTGAGGATAAATAAGAACAAGTGAGGCTAAATAACAAGTGAGGATTAAAAAACAATAAGTGAGGATAAATAACAGATTAATGGCAACACATGAGACTAAATAACAGCTAAACAACAACAATTGAGGCCGTTCAACAAGAAGTAAGGTTAAAAAACAACTAAATAACAACAAGTCGGATAAATAACAGATAAATATGCACAAGTGAGGGCAAATAACAGTCTCGGCACGGTCTAAAAATGTAATATTGAACGACGTTCTCATTTTATTTCATATTGCGAAGACTTAGCTGCACAGCGAGACCTGGAGCAGCTTGTTAGGGCCTTCAAGTATGCCGCCATCTTCGTATTTTCCTGATAGTTATCCCTAGTTTGTGTGGTGTGTAGCGTGTGAATATACAGATATTACATGCACTAAACAGTGATAACACGCCTTGCACGGTGATAACACTCACTACACATCACTTTCACACATCGCACACCCCTAGCACGTATCATACTCACCAACACACACCTCTAGCCCACACTACACATTGCCAACACACCAATAACAAACACTACACACCACCAACACACACCTCTAACTCATACCACACATTACCAACACACCACTAACAAACACTAAACACCATCAACACACACCACTCACCATTAACACACCACACTATACCTCATCAACACACACTACTCATCACTGATGTAATGATGTTAGTAAAATATATATATATTCGCCGTAGCAAATGCAAGGGAAGTACAGCCGAGCGCAGGGCGCGTCCGTGATGGAAATAGGGGGTGGAGCGTCTTCCCGAAAAGTGAGGGTTAGATGAGGGGCAGGAGCAGAATGTAAAGCTGGTACGTGCAGCAGAAAATATAAAGGATCGATTTAATCTTTAATGTATAGCATAGAACGGTAAAGGGTTAAATTTCATTCACTCCGAGTGAGGAAACAGGTGTTTTGGGGTTTTAAAAGGGTTTGAGCGGGCTGAGCGTAGTAGTACTGATGACAGCGAGGGTAGTGCCTCATTGCCAAAGGTACACGTAGACGCTCACGGGCGAGCCAATCGCAGCATTAGAATTTTCGCGGCATGTATAGATGCGGAGTGGGATTATATATATCATTTAATTCATATTATATTGTATATATTATATTATCTTATATTATACTATATTGTATTTGTATTGTATTATATTATATTATATTATATTATATTATATTATATTAAATTATATTATATTATATTATATTATATTATATTATATTATATTATATTATATTATATTATATTATATTATATTATATTATATTATATTATATTATATTATATTGTATAATATTATATTATATTATATTATATTATATTATATTATATTATATTATATTATATTATATTATATTATATTATATTATATTATTTTATATTATATTATATTGTATTATATTATATTATATTATAATATATTATATTATATTATATCATATAAATGAGAGTTGGGCATATATAAATGCAGCATGAGAAAGGGTTGCCCTATATCCCCGTCTGAGTAACGTAACACGTCGGCATTCTGTGTAACACGTCGGCAAGATGTAGGCCCAGAAAACAACAAAGGGCAGGCGAGCAAATTTTTGCGCGTTAAGAAACGAGAGGGTTTCAGGGAGTGATATCTGTTAGAATACTAACTTTGTTCTTAAAACAATTAGGGAGAAATCAGCATTAAGACTTGTAGTTTTATTACGTCGTGTATCAAGGCTGGTACGAGTTGGGAAGTGTCACAGAGTAACATCAGAAAGGGAGATGCCGTCTTAAGCAGTGTATTGTATTCTTTTTTTACTTATGTTCTCAGGCAGGGTGTTGTGGTTTTTATTTTTTGTGTTGTGGTTTTTATTTTACTTATGTTCTCAGGCAGGGTGTTGTGGTTTTTATTTTTTGTGTTGTGGTTTTTATTTTACTTATGTTCTCAGGCAGGGTGTTGTGGTTTTTATTTTTGAATCTTTCTGGTGCGTTTTAGACAATAGGAAGAGTCCGGGGATTTTATAGTTCCTTTGTTTGATATCATTCATTCGGCCAAAGTCGGCCATAAGTGTCAAATACGCCATTTTGGCTAAAGTGATCAATGGAAAGGGTAAAATCCTTCCTTTGTTGTGTTCGTCTTGCACTAAAAATAAATTATCATTCTCCGTTGAAGTCTCGTGTGAATCTTATGCTCGTTAATTGAAAGAGTGGATTATTGAAAGTCAAATTAGAAAGAAAAAATTAGCTAAAAGACATGGAATGAAGGCTCAAGGGGAATAGATAACGCAACCGAATTATTGTTCACAGGGGAGGGCGGTTGCAATTTCTCAACTCACCCAACCAGTTGGTGCTGCATCGAGTTACCACCACGATGGCGCAAGCAGAAGGGAAGCGTCATGAAAACACCTGTGCTCGAAAATGGGGGTAACAACTGACGAACTACGAGCAGGAAAGTGACTGGCTATGCAGTGCAGGCGCAATTACAGTGTGTTATTGTGTTAAAGTGTAGTGTGTAGTGTAGTTAAAGTGTAGTGTGTGTTAAAGTGTAGCGTGTTATTCTCTGCATATTTGCGGCGAGCAATGCGGTGCAGTGCAAGAAAATGGAATACTCGTGATAAGCGAACAGCTGAAGCATCACGTTTACATCATGTCAACAGCATCACGTCAACAGCTGCGAATCACTAACCCTTTGGAGACTTCAATGTTAATTTCATTTCATATTGTATGCTTTCTACATTTGTGTGCCATTCCACCTCTGTTCCATTACATCGTCAATTGTAACGATAAGGTTTGGCTTCACGTCAGTGGGGGCTTCTCGTATTTGTTTTCCATTTTGTTTCAACATTTGTGTGTCATCTATATATTTCACGTGTTCATTAGCAGACTTGTATAAATTAATTACAAATGTACAATTAGTCGTTTCCATTGTCCCGTGTTGTTCTGGGGTACTGAAGTGGGTGAGCCGAACAGACACTATTCCTATTTTCCACTTGTTCTGTTATTTCTCCTTCTGTGTTTCTTCTGCTCTAAATTTTCCTTTTCCTCTTCTACTGTGAGGTTAAAATCCCTCACTACGGATACAATGGAACCAGCCGCATCAATCTGTTTCGGGACACTTACACACATCACCAACACACACTACACACCAACAACACACACCCCACACCACTAACACACCGCACACCACCAACTCACATTACACACCACCAACAAATACCACACTACCCACCACCAGCCCCACACAGCAGCACCAGGTTATGACTATCCTCACCCCATCAATTTGTGCAGGAGTTGATGAATCGATTCGCTCCTCAGCCAACGTGGCGTTCTTTTCTAGCCTGTAATCAAAAACGCATCGTTCCGTCTCATGTGGCCCTCGGGAGCAAGGCATTTAGTGGTAGAAATGGGCGATTATGTCTTTCGTTCTTCTGCTTGGATTCAGTTAACTCATCGTGAGGTTTTCTTACGTTCTTACGTAGGCTGTAGGTTGTTTCTACACTTCGTTGTTTTGCTTGCGTTCTCCATACTCATCGTGTGTTTTTATCGCGTAGGTTGTAGCGGTGTGCTGCACTTCGTTCTTTTGCTTGAGTTAGACAAATTCAGCATCTGCTTTGCTTTCGTTTATAAACGTGAGAGCAGTGTTGACCGTTATTTCGCCGTTTTCACTAATGTTCGTAAACGCTATTTCGATGTCTTTCTTTACTGTTCGTGTCATGCGGACTAGTGTTGAACGTTTTTTTTTATATTTTTTAAAATACTCGTTTTCATCAAACTTGTTTTAAGCGCTCTCAATCCGTCTTTAAATTGATTTAATTCTTTAGTACTAGATAAGAGAATTTTTCATTCAGTTCGATAAAATTAATGATATTGCTTCTTATTCATTTTGTGATGTGTGACTTCTTTAATTGTTTCTAGCATCTTAAATAAATTCCTCCTTGCGTAAATTTCCTTCGTTTGATAATGAATACAATGGTTGGATGCACAGCTTGAATAAATACTGCTTGCACACTTCGTCTGTTTGGTTTTCTCACTGTATTTGTCCAAGTTTTTACCAGGGCTCGTCACAGTTCTTCACAAAAATCGATAAAAAATGTGCCCCTAAGGATTTAAAAAAAAATTATCGAGCATTAACGCATCTTTTTCATTCGTTGAGACTAAATTTATAATCATTCAAAACCAAACCATATCTTGACAGTAAAACAATGGAATGAACGATAACATTGCAGAAAAATATTGGGATATCACTTTTTTCTGGGTGAGCAAATTGGTTGGTTTGATATGAATGTCTGCAATATTTACCGAACGATCGACCACATTATAAGTTACTTAAATACTGGTTGTAAATTCCGTAAAGTTAAATTTTTTAGGTTAACATCAGAAGTTAACTTCCCAGCTATTTGAATGAACCACGGTACTTTTTAAACGAAATTTATTCAATACTTCGCCCAGAACGAATCAACGGATTTGTGTTGCCTAACTAAGAATTTCACTTCTTCAACGACACTCTTCTGAATTTTATTTCCAGCTTTCCAACTTCTGAAATAGTCCGAGTTTTTCACGTGTTAAATTGAAAATGAAATCACTCAACACTCTCACCGAAATGCTGTCAATCTTTAAAATATTATATCTCTGTCACTCTATCAAACGCTACGTATCGATCTTGCTGACATCATTTTCAGGCATAAAATAAAAAAAACAGAAAGTTTTTACGGTGAAATTGATGAGAATCTAAGTGGAATGTTCAAGCAAAATCCGACTCAGTGTAAACCTAAACAAATCATTATACAATGGCCAGCACATTTTTTGTTATAACGCTTAGTGATACGTGAACGTGACAAACACAATGTGAAGTGATACGTGAACGTGACAAACACAATGTGAAGTGATACGTGAACGTGACAAACACAATGTGAAGTGATACGTGAACGTGACAAACACAATGTGAAGTGATACGTGAACGTGACAAACACAATGTGAAGTGATACGTGAACGTGACAAACACAATGTGAAGTGATACGTGAACGTGACAAAACACAATGTGAAGTGATACGTGAACGTGACAAACACAATGTGAAGTGATACGTGAACGTGACAAACACAATGTGAAGTGATACGTGAACGTGACAAACACAATGTGAAGTGATACGTGAACGTGACAAACACAATGTGAAGTGATACGTGAACGTGACAAACACAATGTGAAGTGATACGTGAACGTGACAAACACAATGTGAAGTGATACGTGAACGTGACAAACACAATGTGAAGTGATACGTGAACGTGACAAACACAATGTGAAGTAATACGTGAACGTGACAAACACAACGTGAAGTGATACGTGAACGTGACAAACACAATGTGAAGTGATACGTGAACGTGACAAACACAATGTGAAGTGATACGTGAACGTGACAAACACAATGTGAAGTGATACGTGAACGTGACAAACACAATGTGAAGTGATACGTGAATTCACTTAAAGGGTCGAGTAGAAGAACAATTCTACCGCTTACGTATAACTTAATTACCAAATTTTATAGGTACGTTCATTCTCAAATCCTACACAATGCCTTCAGCAGTAGTTCAAGTTCCTTTCAGTGAAAATCTGTTTCATTCCACACATAATTGTTTTCTCTAGCAGAAAATCGGTTTCTTCCACCAGTATATCGGCTTTCTTCAACAGAAAAAGTTTCTTTTAGCAGAGAAAATAGTTTCGTCGACTAGAAAATAGTTTCTTCCAGCAGAAAACAGTTTCTTCCAACATAAAACAGTTTCTTCCAGCAGAAAACAGTTTCTTCCAGCAGAAAAAAGTTTCTTCCAGCAGTAAGCAGTTTCTTCCAGCAGAAAACAGTTTCTTCCAGCAGAAAACAGTTACTTCCAGCAGAAAATAGTTTCTTCCAGCAAAAAAACCAGTTTCATCCAGCAGAAAATAGTTTCTTCCAGCAGAAAACACTTTCATCCAGCAGAACACAGTTTCTTCCAGCAGAAAACAGTTTCTTCCAGCAGAAAACAGTTTCTTCCAGCAGAAAACAGTTTCATCCAGCAGAAAACAGTTTCTTCCAGCAGAAAACAGTTTCTTACAGCAGAAAAAAGTTTCTTCCACCAGTAAACAGTTTCTTCCAGTAGAAAACAGTTTCTTCCAGCAGAAAACAGTTTCTTCCAGCAGAAAATAATTTCTTCCAGCAAAAAAAAACAGTTTCTTCCAGCAGAAAATAGTTTCTTCCAGCAGAAAACAGTTTCTTCCAGCAGAAAACAGTTTCTTCCAGCAGAAAACAGTTTCTTCCAGCAGAAAATAGTTTCTTCTAGCAAAAAACACAGTTTCTTCCAGCAGAAAATAGTTTCTTCCAGCAGAAAATAATTTCTACCAGCAAAAAAAACAGTTTCTTCCAGAAGAAAATAGTTTCTTCCAGAAGAAAATAGTTTCTTCCAGCAGAAAATAGTTTCTTCCAGCAGAAAACAGTTTCTTCCAGCAGAAAACAGTTTCTTCCAGCAGAAAACAGTTTCTTCCAGCAGAAAAAAGTTTCTTCCAGCAGTAAACAGTTTCTTCCAGCAAAAAACAGTTTCTTCCAGCAAAAAACAGTTTCTTATAGCAGAAAATAGTTTCTTCCAGCAAAAAACAGTTTCTTCCAGCAGAAAACAGTTTCTTCCAGCAAAAAAACAGTTTCTTCCAGCAGAAAATAGTTTCTTCCAGCATAAAACAGTTTCTTCCAGCAAAAAAAACAGTTTCTTCCAGCAGAAAATAGTTTCTTCCAGCAGAAAAAAGTTTCTTCTAGCAGTAAACAGTTTCTTCCAGCAGTAAACAGTTTCTTCTAGCAAAAAACAGTTTCTTCCAGCAAAAAACAGGTTCTTCAAGCAGAAAACCGTTTCCTTTAACAGAAAATCAGTTTCCTTTAACAGAAAACCGTTTCCTTTAACAGAAAATCAGTTTCCTTTAACAGAAAATCAGTTTCCTTTAACAGAAAATCAGTTTCCTTTAACAGAAAATCAGTTTCCTTTAACAGAAAATCAGTTTCCTTTAACTGAAAATCAGTTTCCTTTAACAGAAAATCGGTTTCCTTTAACAGAAAATCAGTTTCCTTTAACAGAAAATCAGTTTTCTTCAACAGAAAATCAGTTTCCTTTAACTGAAAATCAGTTTCCTATAACAGAAAATCGGTTTTCTTTAACAGAAAATCAGTTTTCTTTAACAGAAAATCAGTTTCCTTTAACAGAAAATCAGTTTCCTTTAACAGAAAATCAGTTTCCTTTACCAGAAAATCAGTTTCCTTTAACAGAAAATCAGTTTTCTTTAACAGAAAATCAGTTTTCTTCAACAGAAAATCAGTTTCCTTTACAAGAAAATCAGTTTCCTTTAACAGAAAATCAGTTTCCTTTACCAGAAAATCAGTTTCCTTTAACAGAAAATCAGTTTCCTTTAACAAAAAAATCAGTTTCCTTTACAAGAAAATCAGTTTCCTTTAACAGAAAATCAGTTTCCTTTACCAGAAAATCAGTTTCCTTTAACAGAAAATCAGTTTCCTTTAACAGAAAATCAGTTTCCTTTAACAAAAAAATCAGTTTCCTTTAACAGAAAATCAGTTTCCTTTACAAGAAAATCAGTTTTCTTCAACAGAAAATCAGTTTCCTTTACAAGAAAATCAGTTTCCTTTAACAGAAAATCAGTTTCCTTTAACAGAAAATCAGTTTCCTTTAACAGAAAATCAGTTTCCTTTAACAGAAAATCAGTTTCCTTTAACAGAAAATCAGTTTCCTTTAACAAAAAATCAGTTTCCTTTAACAGAAAATCAGTTTTCATCAACAGAAAATCAGTTTCCTTTAACAAAAAATCAGTTTCCTTTCACAGAACATCAGTTTTCATTAACAGAAAATCGGTCTCCTTTTGTATAAAATCTTACTTCTGAATAGGATATTCATCAGGTCCGAATTGAAATTAAGCCCTCAAATTAATTTCATTTAGTGAAACCGAAAACAAAATTCCTCAGGATGCAAATCCCTTTCCTCCGTTCGAATTATCTTTCTCGAAAATAAAGTTCTTCAGAGTGTAAATCAGACACGTCGAATTGAATGTGAAGCTCCTTAATGATATTTCATTTTTATATTTGATTTTGACCAGCGCACGGAGGATTGAAGAAGATCAAACATATTCCGCCGATGAAATGTTGCCGTCAGAGTTAGATTATTTTACCTAATAATACCCTTGGGGTGTTTATTAACTTACTACTGTAAGCGACCCGTCAAAAATGACGAGAATCGATATTTTCCTGGAATAAATTCTCCAGATGGGGATGTCAAACAAATACATCCATCCCAATAGTACCCGCGATTAAAATATTCTTGTACTTGTGCACTGGTGAAACTCGTATCCCAGATTCGGTCATTAAGCATCCTTTAAGAACTTGAAAGATAAAAGGACCAACCAATTCATTGTGCTCAATGAGATTCCCATTGTAAAAACATAGGAGAAATTACGCAAAAAACATATGAATTTATTTATTTATTTAAGGAGACACCTGGCGTTTTATTATTTAGTATAGATATGTTCACTTAGTGTTCGCTTCTTCCATCTCCTGTGATGCTCATAAGGACGCTTAAAGACCGTATCTGTGATACGATTTTCTCCTGTGCACAAGTACGGGAACATTTTAGAAGCGTGTGTTGTGTGTTGACTTAAAATTTTAACTCTACGGAATTTACATCCAGTATTTAACTAACTATTTCACACTATTAGGATGGATATATTTGTTTGTCCTCCACATCTGAAGGATTTATTCAAGGAAAATATGGAATCCCGTCATTTTTGACGGGTCGTTTGCACTACATGTTGGCCGTGTACACTACACTACATGTAGTAACAGACATATTCCTTTGACGATACCAAGAAGAAAGTGGAATCTACTGCTGGAACGAATTCTTCCATTACATGGTCGCAATTGGAAGTGACTTTCTCAAATACCTTTCAATAAAATTCTATAAATGCGTCAACACTATTCAAAATTGCCGGAAACGAGAGTAGTTCACAGTAAAAGGTAAAAGAACTGTCTTCCATAACATGGATACCCGAGAAAATAAAGTAGAGACTTCAACATACATAGCAAAATCATTTAGTGTAAGATTTACAGGCAACACTCATATAGACAAATGAGGCAGACTTCACTCTCTACTGCAACGTAAAGGAGAAAGTTTCAAGGTCAAGAAATGAGCCTAAATATTACTACCTTTTAAGTGATGGGGCAAATCTGCGCTGCATTGGTGTCATGTCTATGATCATGGCTAGTGTGTTCTGTGTTGTGTGTTGTGTTGTATGTGCTGTGTTGTGTGTGTTGTGTCGTGTGTTGTGAGTGTTGTGTTGTGTGTTGTGCTGTGTGTTGAGTGTGTTGTGTGTTGTGTTGTGCTGTGTGTTGTTTGTGTTTTGTGTTTGTTGTGTTGTGTGTTGTGTTTGTTGTGTTGTGTGTTGTGCTGTGTGTGTTCTGTATTGTGTGTTGTGCTGTGTGTTGTTTGTGTTTTGTGTTTGTTGTGTTGTGTGTTGTGTTTGTTGTGTTGTGTGTTGTGCTGTGTGTGTTTTGTGTTGTGTGTTGTGCTGTGTGTTGTTTGTGTTTTGTGTTTGTTGTGTTGTGTGTTGTGTTGTATGTGCTGTGTTGTGTGTTCTGTGTGTTGTGCTGTGTGTTGTGCTGTGTGTTGTGTGTGTTGTGTGTGTTTAGTGTGTTGTGTATGTTGTGTGTGTTGTGTGTTGTGTGTTTTGTGTTGTGTATTGTGTTGTGTGTTTTTTGTGTGTTGTTTGTGTTTTGTGTTTTTTGTGCTGTGTGTTGTGTTGTACGTGCTGTGTTGAGTGTCACACAACACGTCGTGGTGCCTTTAAATTCCAAGAGTGTAACGATGGGTTTGAGAATTAAGATCAGCGATGCGGTCAACAAGGCAATGGAAATCCTAATCTCATTATTAATGATGTACTAATTTGGAAAATCTTCTTCAACGAATTCCAAACGTGTAGGCTTTTTTAACTTGAGCCGTTTGCTGGATAACTGATCTAATTTGAATTGGTTTGGAGGATTCTCAAACGTCAATGGCAAACGGAAGTTAGAAGAAGAATTGGAAAACAGAATGAACGTAGAATGAGTAACAATGAAGTACTTAACTTTCAGTTGAAAGAAATAGGCTTGCAAGATGTTTGATTTAACACGTAAGCAGCGACGTGAGCCCCCGGTGGTCACTGATTGAGTTTCCATTATGCTCATGACCGGCCAATAGTCATATGCTCAAGTTTCATAAATACTTAATTGAAACTAGAAGTTACGATCCAGTTAATGTTTACTATTTTCAGCATTGCATACCACAATTGATTTTAAAGTAAAGTTTAATATTAAACTTCAGTTTTACCTGCTGCAGTTGAAACTTTGTAATAATCACTGAACTAAAAAACCGCGTAAAGAATTTTCCTCGAACAAAAGGGCTCAAAAATATTACTTACATTTGACAAACTTGCCAAATCTCAGCTGAAGAAATCAGATTAAATGATTCTATAGATCATAAACAGTCACCTCAACCAAAACGTAGAAGCCAATATAAACTGCAACACGCAGTACAAACTAAAAATGCACCAACAAGTGAATAGATTCAAATATATGAAACGATTATTAATTAATTAAATTAAAATATAAATGGAGAAATAGGAAATTTATTTTCTTTAAGATTACCCCAAACTTGACCCCACTCGCGGAACTTAACACAAGAAAAATGTTTGCCCACGGATCATCGACGACCAGCTGAATCTCAGCCGGTGAATCCCAAAATTAAAAAAATCATGCATAGAATTATCATAGAACGTCATTAAGGTCGTGAGCAGGCTACCCACTTTCTAATAAGGAAAGTTTAGGCAGGCAAGTTTCCTAGGTATGATCATCATCAAAAAGAAGGCAAGCTTTGCTCCACAGAACTTGAGCCGTTACTGGCGCGCCCTACACAACTTTCCGGACAAAAAGTTAACTCGCGTTTCTTTAGGTAATTGTGTATTAAAGAGCGGGCTGTGTGCTGTGCGTTGTGTGCTCTGTGTTCAGGGTTAGGTTAAGAGTTGTTATATAACTAATACATTCTGCTGTGCAACTAATTTCAAATGAAAATTTTTCAAGGTTAATGAGTGACAAAGAAAAAACTACGTGTTCAGTCAGTTGTGCCAGATTGGTGCTTTTATCGCCAAAATCTATAGGTTGTTTTTTAACCAAGTTGTAAAGTTGGCAATACCGCAAATTGCTCAATAATTATTTTGACAAATTTCAGAAAGAGAACAAAATAAATTTGGCCCCCCCTAACGCTAGTAACCAGGTTATTTATTTAATGAGACGTTTTCCTTCTGAGTTGTTCCCCTTATATTCTGTCGTTCCCTCCTATCTTATCTCCCTCCCACTCCATATCTCTCCCTCCTCCTCTCTTCCCTCCTTCTCTCTTCCCCTCCTCCTCTCTTCCCTCCTCCTCTCTTCCCTCCTCCTCTCTTCCCTCCTCCTCTCTTCCCTCCTTCTCTCTTCCCTCCTCCTCTCTTCCCTCCTTCTCTCTTCCCTCCTTCTCTCTTCCCTCCTTCTCTCTTCCCTCCTTCTCGCTTCCTCCTTCTCTCTTCCCCTCCTTCTCTCTTCCCTCCTTCTCTCTTCCCTCCTTCTCGCTTCCCTCCTTATCTCTTCCCTCCTTATCTCTTCCCTCCTTATCTCTTCCCTCCTTCTCTCTTCCCTCCTTCTCGCTTCCCTCCTTATCTCTTCCCTCCTTATCTCTTCGCTCCTTCTCTCTTCCCTCCTTCTCTCTTCCCTCCTTCTCTCTTCCCTCCTTCTCTCTTCCCTCCTTCTCTCTTCCCTCCTTCTCGCTTCCCTCCTTATCTCTTCCCTCCTTCTCTCTTCCCTCCTTCTCGCTTCCCTCCTTATCTCTTCCCTCCTTATCTCTTCCCTCCTTCTCTCTTCCCTCCTTCTCTCTTCCCTCCTTCTCTCTTCCCTCCTTCTCGCTTCCCTCCTTATCTCTTCCCTCCTTATCTCTTCCCTCCTTCTCTCTTCCCTCCTTCTCGCTTCCCTCCTTATCTCTTCCCTCCTTATCTCTTCGCTCCTTCTCTCTTCCCTCCTCCTCTCTTCCCTCCTTCTCTCTTCCCTCCTTCTCTCTTCCCTCCTTCTCTCTTCCCTCCTTCTCGCTTCCCTCCTTCTCGCTTCCCTCCTTATCTCTTCCCTCCTTCTCTCTTCCCTCCTTCTCTCTTCCCTCCTTCTCTCTTCCCTCCTTCTCGCTTCCCTCCTTCTCGCTTCCCTCCTTATCTCTTCGCTCCTTCTCTCTTCCCTCCTTCTCGCTTCCCTCCTTATCTCTTCCCTCCTTATCTCTTCGCTCCTTCTCTCTTCCCTCCTCCTCTCTTCCCTCCTTCTCTCTTCCCTCCTTCTCTCTTCCCTCCTTCTCTCTTCCCTCCTTCTCTCTTCCCTCCTTCTCTCTTCCCTCCTTCTCTCTTCCCTCCTTCTCGCTTCCCTCCTTATCTCTTCCCTCCTTATCTCTTCCCTCCTTATCTCTTCGCTCCTTCTCTCTTCCCTCCTTCTCTCTTCCCTCCTTCTCGCTTCCCTCCTTCTCTCTTCCCTCCTTCTCGCTTCCCTCCTTATCTCTTCCCTCCTTATCTCTTCCCTCCTTATCTCTTCCCTCCTTATCTCTTCCCTCCTTCTCTCTTCCCTCCTTCTCGCTTCCCTCCTTATCTCTTCCCTCCTTATCTCTTCGCTCCTTCTCTCTTCCCTCCTCCTCTCTTCCCTCCTTCTCTCTTCCCTCCTTCTCTCTTCCCTCCTTCTCTCTTCCCTCCTTCTCTCTTCCCTCCTTCTCTCTTCCCTCCTTCTCTCTTCCCTCCTTCTCGCTTCCCTCCTTATCTCTTCCCTCCTTATCTCTTCCCTCCTTATCTCTTCGCTCCTTCTCTCTTCCCTCCTCCTCTCTTCCCTCCTTCTCTCTTCCCTCCTCCTCTCTTCCCTCCTCCTCTCTTCCCTCCTCCTCTCTTCCCTCCTTCTCTCTTCCCTCCTTCTCTCTTCCCTCCTTCTCTCTTCCCTCCTTCTCGCTTCCCTCCTTATCTCTTCCCTCCTTATCTCTTCGCTCCTTCTCTCTTCCCTCCTCCTCTCTTCCCTCCTTCTCTCTTCCCTCCTCCTCTCTTCCCTCCTCCTCTCTTCCCTCCTTCTCTCTTCCCTCCTCCTCTCTTCCCTCCTCCTCTCTTCGCTCCTTCTCTCTTCCCTCCTCCTCTCTTCCCTCCTTCTCTCTTCCCTCCTTCTCAGCTTCCCTCCTCCTCTCTTCGCTCCTTCTCTCTTCCCTCCTCCTCTCTTCCTCCTTCTCTCTTCCCTCCTTCTCTCTTCCCTCCTTCTCTCTTCCCTCCTTCTCTCTTCCCTCCTCCTCTCTTCGCTCCTTCTCTCTTCCCTCCTCCTCTCTTCCCTCCTTCTCTCTTCCCTCCTCCTCTCTTCGCTCCTCCTCTCTTCCCTCCTCCTCTCTTCCCTCCTTCTCTCTTCCCTCCTCTCTTCCCTCCTCCTCTCTTCGCTCCTCCTCTCTTCCCTCCTTCTCTCTTCCCTCCACCTCTCTTCGCTCCTTCTCTCTTCCCTCCTCCTCTCTTCCCTCCTTCTCTCTTCCCTCCTCTCTTCCCTCCTCCTCTCTTCGCTCCTCCTCTCTTCCCTCCTTCTCTCTTCCCTCCTCCTCTCTTCGCTCCTTCTCTCTTCCCTCCTCCTCTCTTCCCTCCTTCTCTCTTCCCTCCTTCTCTCTTCCCTCCTCCTCTCTTCCCTCTTTCTCTCTTCCCTCCTTCTCTCTTCCCTCCTTCTCTCTTCCCTCCTCCTCTCTTCCCTCCTCCTCTCTTCCCTCCTTCTCTCTTCCCTCCTCCTCTCTTCCCTCCTCCTATCTTCCCTCCTCCTCTCTTCCCTCCTTCTCTCTTCCCTCCTCCTCTCTTCCCTCCTCCTATCTTCCCTCCTCCTCTCTTCCCTCCTTCTCTCTTCCCTCCTTCTCTCTTCCCTCCTTCTCTCTTCCCTCCTTCTCTCTTCCCTCCTTCTCTCTTCCCTCCTTCTCTCTTCCCTCTTTCTCTCTTCCCTCCTTCTCTCTTCCCTCCTTCTCTCTTCCCTCCTCCTCTCTTCCCTCCTCCTCTCTTCCCTCCTCCTATCTTCCCTCCTCCTCTCTTCCCTCCTTCTCTCTTCCCTCCTTCTCTCTTCCCTCCTTCTCTCTTCCCTCCTCCTCTCTTCCCTCCTTCTCTCTTCCCTCCTCCTCTCTTCCCTCCTCCTATCTTCCCTCCTCCTCTCTTCCCTCCTTCTCTCTTCCCTCCTCTCTTCCCTCCTCCTCTCTTCGCTCCTCCTCTCTTCCCTCCTTCTCTCTTCCCTCCTCCTCTCTTCCCTCCTTCTCTCTTCCCTCCTTCTCTCTTCCCTCCTTCTCTCTTCCCTCCTCCTCTCTTCCCTCCTCCTCTCTTCCCTCCCTCCTCTCTTCCCTCCTCCTCTCTTCCCTCCTTCTCTCTTCCCTCCTCCTCTCTTCGCTCCTCCTCTCTTCCCTCCTTCTCTCTTCCCTCCTCCTCTCTTCCCTCCTCCTCTCTTCCCTCCTTCTCTCTTCCCTCCTCCTCTCTTCGCTCCTCCTCTCTTCCCTCCTCCTCTCTTCCCTCCTTCTCTCTTCCCTCCTCCTCTCTTCGCTCCTCCTCTCTTCCCTCCTTCTCTCTTCCCTCCTTTCTCTCTTCCCTCCTTCTCTCTTCCCTCCTTCTCTCTTCCCTCCTCCTCTCTTCCCTCCTTCTCTCTTCCCTCCTCCTCTCTTCGCTCCTCCTCTCTTCCCTCCTTCTCTCTTCCCTCCTCCTCTCTTCCCTCCTCCTCTCTTCGCTCCTCCTCTCTTCCCTCCTCCTATCTTCCCTCCTCCTCTCTTCCCTCCTCCTATCTTCCCTCCTCCTCTCTTCCCTCCTTCTCTCTTCCCTCCTTCTCTCTTCCCTCCTCCTCTCTTCCCTCCTCCTATCTTCCCTCCTCCTCTCTTCCCTCCTTCTCTCTTCCCTCCTTCTCTCTTCCCTCCTTCTCTCTTCCCTCCTTCTCTCTTCCCTCCTTCTCTCTTCCCTCCTTCTCTCTTCCCTCCTTCTCTCTTCCCTCCTTCTCTCTTCCCTCCTTCTCTCTTCCCTCCTTCTCTCTTCCCTCCTTCTCTCTTCCCTCCTCCTCTCTTCCCTCCTCCTCTCTTCCCTCCTCCTCTCTTCCCTCCTCCTATCTTCCCTCCTTCTCTCTTCCCCCCTTCCCTCTTCCCCCCCTTCTCTCTTCCCTCCTTCTCCCTTCCCTCCTTCTCTCTTCCCTCCTCCTCTCTTCCATCCTCCTCTCTTGCCTCCTTCTCTCTTGCCTCCTTCTCTCTTCCCTCCTTCTCTCTTCCCTCCTCCTCTCTTCCCTCCTCCTCTCTTCCCTCCTCCTCTCTTCCCTCCTCCTCTCTTCCCTCCTTCTCTCTTCCCTCCTTCTCTCTTCCCTCCTTCTCTCTTGCCTCCTTCTCTCTTCCCTCCTCCTCTCTTCCCTCCTCCTCTCTTCCCTCCTCCTCTCTTCCCTCCTCCTATCTTCCCTCCTTCTCTCTTCCCCCCTTCCCTCTTCCCCCCTTCTCTCTTCCCTCCTTCTCCCTTCCCTCCTTCTCTCTTCCCTCCTTCTCTCTTCCCTCCTCCTCTCTTCCCTCCTCCTCTCTTCCCTCCTCCTCTCTTCCCTCCTTCTCTCTTCCCTCCTTCTCTCTTCCCTCCTCCTCTCTTCCCTCCTCCTCTCTTGCCTCCTTCTCTCTTGCCTCCTCCTCTCTTCCCTCCTCCTCTCTTGCCTCCTTCTCTCTTCCCTCCTTCTCTCTTCCCTCCTTCTCTCTTCCCTCCTTCTCTCTTCCCTCCTTCTCTCTTCCCTCCTCCTCTCTTCCCTCCTCCTCTCTTGCCTCCTTCTCTCTTGCCTCCTCCTCTCTTGCCTCCTTCTCTCTTGCCTCCTCCTCTCTTGCCTCCTTCTCTCTTGCCTCCTCCTCTCTTGCCTCCTTCTCCCTTCCCTCCTTCTCTCTTCCCTCCTTCTCTCTTCCCTCCTCCTCTCTTCCCTCCTCCTCTCTTGCCGTCTTCTCTCTTGCCTTCTTCGCTCCCTCCGACGCGTCAGCTGCGGCGCCCCTAATGTTCCCTGCCTCGTCAGTGTTTTGCAGCAGAATTGTGTTATGCGAGAAACCGCTAAAATTTTCCTCCCTCTAAAACTTGTCGCAAAGTCGCTAACTCAATAGCGGCCTCCTCCCGTTCGGGGGAGGTGGAG